>CM056392.1:3280295-3552795 GCA_029718625.1 Synaphobranchus kaupii
GACAGGCAGCCAGGAGCCGTGGGAATGCGTATTACCGCCAGGCAGACATTTATTCATGCGATGCCAGTGAATACACGAGGAACCAACTGTCTCTCGTCGCCAGACTGCAGCGGGGTTGGGTCTTATCTGTCAGTTAGCCCCTGATTGACACCTGTGTCAGGTGAGGTCCCTTGTTGTCCGAATAAAGGCTTCAATTATGCTATTGAGCCGAGCTGCTTCAGTAACAACACACAGTCCCTCGTTGAGTTGGATTTCTCGTTCCGGATATAGGTCATTCATTTAAAATTACAACAAGGCATTGCTCTTAAGAAGCAGGTTAAAACTCAATCTGGCCATGACTCACTATGTAGCATCCTGTCTGTTTCCTTTGAGTAAATCAATAGGGCACATTGTCCGCATTAATGAACTACGCACAAGGAGTGCAACGTCTTATTTTTGTTGGCAAACTGTAATGGAGACCTCCTGTAATGGAGCAAAACAAGATGTATATATTTTTGTGACCCGTTGACAGTAATTAAGAAGTGTGATAAAAATTGCTGTATGCGAAGAAACAGTTTGTCAACATCTTTTTAGGCGAGAGATTTTTTTCTCTCCCACTTTCGAGCCCAGGAGCTGCATGGATATTTTCAGCAGAGATGGTATTTTGGGATCATGGCGTTATGTTGTGTGAATGTGTTTGGGTTTGTCTGGAAATCCCAAGGAGGCTCATTACATGAAGTGAAATCAGTGGATTTTATTACCATCCAAGCTGATTCAATCAATATTAGCCTGGGTGTGGGCCCCTCTATCCACATGCAGTATTAGCCTGTGTGTGGGTCCCTCCATCCACGTGCAGTATTAGCCTGTGTGTGGGTCCCTCCATTCATGTGCAGCATTGGCCTGTGTGTGGGTCCCCTCCATCCACATGCTATATTAGCCTGGGTGTGGGTCCCCTCCATCCACAAGCAGTATTAGCCTGGGTGTGGGGTCCCTCCATCCACATGCAGTATTAGCCTGTGTGTGGGTCCCTACATCCACATCCTATATTAGCCTGGGTGTGGGCCCCTCCATCCACATGCTATATTAGCCTGGGTGTGGGTCCCCTCCATCCACATGCAGTATTAGCCTGGGTGTGGGGTCCCTCCATCCACATGCAGTATTAGCCTGTGTGTGGGTCCCTACATCCACATGCTATATTAGCCTGGGTGTGGGCCCCTCCATCCACATGCTATATTAGCCTGGGTGTGGGCCTCTCCATCCACATGCACATGCAGGATGGTTCTTTAGCCAGCAGACATACCGCTATGCACTCTGCTCCTGCTGAATGGCTGAATGGCTGAAGCTAAGCAGGTGTGGGCTTGGTTAGTACTTGGATGGGAGACCTGGGAAAAACAAAGTTGCAGCTGGAAGTGGTGTTGGTGGGCCAGTAGGGGGCAGTCTTCCCTCTGGTCAAATAAACACCAATGCCCCAGTGCAGTGATGGGGACACTGTGCTGTTGGAAATGCTGTCTTTCGGATGAGATGTTAAACCGAGGTCCTGACTCTTTAATGACACTTATTGTAAAGAGTAGGGCTAAACTCTCTCAACCTGCCATCTAATCATCCCGCAGTTTAATTGGCTGAAATTGTTCTCCCTTAGCTTATGTGTGGTGAGAACTCTGGTGAAAAATGGCTGTTGGGTGCTACACATTGGTGGTGGTTGTGGTGAATTTCCCCCTCATCACTGTAAAGCGCTTTGAGTGTGAGAAAGGCGCTATATAAATAATAATAATTATTATTGTTATTATTATTGAGCTATTTGTCACGTGGTCCAATATGTGCGAACACAAAGCTCTTAGGGGCAGAGCCACAGCTCTTAGTTGAACATGTTTTCATTACCATAGCAACACTTATGATGCAAAAACAGAAATTACGCAACATATTTGCAGTCCTCGGGACGCCCGCTCTCAGTGCAATCTTTCTCACTTAAAATGAACCAAATAAAGGTCGACAATAAAACTGGAGCCGTGTACAAGTCTATTTCTGCAGGTTTTGATCTGGAGAGCTGATTTCATCAAGGATAAAACCCTGTGTGAGTGTGACGCGGCAATTTCCCCCCAAATTTTCAACGCATTAGAAAGGAGGGTAATGCATTTTAAAAAAAAAGGAAAAGATTTCCAGTGCCTGTCTCCGGGGGCTTTGAGAGCGAGTCAGAACTGTAGCTTTTTCCTCTCTTTTGCGTTCGGCTCGTTGACTCAGAAACGCCACTCGGCGAACACTGGCCACATTCAGACCCTCAAACGTGATCTCCGTCCGGCGAGGTCACGTTCCGACTTCGCCGCTCAGACGACTGTCTGCACCATCTTGTCTCCTCTTTTTTTATACTGTATCGGAAATTTGTGTCGATGGTAAAACACACTTCCCTTTTTTTGTGTGACTTATTTAGAAATACTTCTCAGCAGCCGTGTGCCTTTGTGAGGTGGCTGGTTATTATTAGTTCTGTTGAACTCAAAGCTCACACATTTACGCATTGCGGCTCTTAACTGGACATTGCAATAATCATTTGTTTTTGAGGTTATTAGAGTCCCACTGCTTTTACACAAGCTGCCCGAGCACTTTGCCCATCTCTCCCGGTATGAAGAACTGTTGACCTATTTTTAGATAAAATGCTTCAATCTCTATCCATGTATTGATTCCCACATTATTTAATATTAAAATTATTCATGCATATAAAGCCTGATTTACTAACACCTTTAGCATGTGCAAAGCCTTTTTGCACACGCAAAATTAATAAGACAACCAACGGTTGGTGCAAAACAAATGCCGCGACCAATCGTTGGTCATGTTATTGGTTTTGCTTGTGCCAAAGGTCATAGTAAATCAGGCCCATACTGTATGCTATAATAATGTTAGAATTATCACGATAATAATGTTTTTTCACTATAAGACGATGCTGATAAAAGAGGGACTATTCATTTATATTTTTATATATTATAGGTAATATATTTTATATAATATTTTTGTGCTTTTTCTCCCAAATTTGGAATCCCCAATGAGATACATGCTGCAACGCTCTTCGGAACCGCCGCCGTTATTTGGGAGAGAGCGAGCAGACGCGCATGTGCTCTGCCAGGCGTAGCTTCTTATCACATCGCCTTTCACAAGTCGTGTTCGAGCAGACCTGAGGCGGAGGAGGACCCTTCCTCTCTGTGCAGCTCAACAGACGGACCTGTGGGCAGCCGATCCACCAGCGGGGGGCGCTGGTGCACATTGAGATGCTGTCACCCCGGCCAGACGGAATCCCTCCGGTCACCGGGCAACACTGGAGCTAATTGTGAATCGCCTCTACGGGGCTGCTAGTGGTTGACACTGGCGTGGTCTGATTTTGATACCAGGCCTTGGGCCCCATCCATGAATGCGAACAGGCTTTAACAGCAGCCTGAGGTACTGATAATAAGTAGAAATACACACTGTATATATTAATGTGTATATTTATCCTTTTTTTGCTGAACCTGTGCCTGGATCCCATTTTAATGCCGGTGCAGTGGAATTTTCACAGACTTCATGTCTTCACACTAACTGATGATGATATCCTATTAAAAAATGAGATTTGATCCAATGTGTTACTTATGATTCAGGATAAAGACATTGCGGCTGGGATTGAATCTGCGCCTTGCTGTAGAACTGAGAAGGAGGAGGATTGTGTGTGAGATTTTCTGAGTTTGTAAAATAATCAGTTTTTCTCCAGTCTTGGAGTGTAGTTCCAAACATGGCACGATTCCACGTCTGCTTGGTGGACAAAGTGTGCTCTATCGACCCTGTTATCTCTGCGTGTCACGGCCTTGTGCTACACAATGCCGCATTCTCTCGCGTTTATGTCCGTATTCAATCACTTTCATACACTCAGGTGTACAGAGGCCCTTCTTTAAATGAGCACTCCTCTTTGCTTCCGTACAATCGGTGATCAATCATCCTTTCTCTCCTCTCTTTCTCTCCTCTCTTTCTCTCTCTTTGGGGTGAACTCTTTTTGAGGTGTCTTATTGTTTGCATGTAAGTGCTTTCTGTGTTTTGTTGAGGGTCAATTTCTCGTGGCTTTTAAGTTGCAATCACTTCTCAGTGGATTTTTATGTAGGATTAATGTCCTTTGCAGCAGTTTCAGTGACTGCTTGTGCTTGGTGTTTATTTGTTATTTGCCATTACGAATTTGTCTTTTATATTTTAAATAGCCTTGTTGAAATAACCTTCTCACTGCATGAAAAGAGGAGTTTCTGGAAGATATCCGACCTGTTCATTTTCAGGGTTCGGTCCTTGGGTCTCATTTGCCCCGGCCTTATCACTGCGATGCAGAAGACACCCAAGTTTGTCTCTCCTTCCGATACGCTGATCTCTGCACACATCCGATACGCTGATCTCTGCACACATCCGATACGCTGATCTCTGCACACATCCGATACGCTGATCTCTGCACACATCCGATACGCTGATCTCTGCACACATCCGATACGCTGATCTCTGCACACATCCGATACGCTGATCTCTGCACACATCCGATACGCTGATCTCTGCACACATCCGATACGCTGATCTCTGCACACATCCGATACGCTGATCTCTGCACACATCCGATACGCTGATCTCTGCACACATCCGATACGCTGATCTCTGCACACATCCGATACGCTGATCTCTGCACACATCCGATACGCTGATCTCTGCACACATCCGATACGCTGATCTCTGCACACATCCGATACGCTGATCTCACATCTCGGCTTGCCTACAAGGCACCTTGAGCAGGATGGTCTAAAATGGTCCAGCCGGATTCTCCACCCTGCTTGACCTTTTACGCAAACTTTTCGGAATCACAGTGTCAAGCAATTTCATCTTCTAGGAATCTCGGAGTGCCAATGAACAACAAGCTTTCTGGCGAATCCACACATTCCTCAGCGCTTACTCAACCCAGCTCTCAGTCCAAGTGCTGGTAGTGTCCCATCTGAACTCCTGCTACTCAGGCTCAGCCGTGTCACTTCCCTTCTCATCTCCCTCCACAAACTACCAATATCGGCTCATAAGCGCCTGATAACCAGCTTAAGGGACCCCCCACTCTGTCATATTTTTAAAACTTTATGGTGTAAGATCACAGGTAACTGATAAGAATGACGTTAACTGAACATTCTAATGCTGGTGTAACAATCGCCACTGGTAATTGAAAGCAATGGAGTTCTAGAATTGAAAGCAATGGAGTTCTAGAATTGAAAGCAATGGAGTTCTAGAATTGAAAGCAATGGAGTTCTAGAATTGATAGCAATGGAGTTCAATGGGGAGAAGATCAAAGGCCCTCGCGCTGATTTTCTTCACTCAAATGCGTAGCTCTGCATTATTGTGTGCTGAGTGATTGTAATGTAAAGTTACTATCATAGCCATGTTGTGTTTTTGTGTGGTAAGAACACTCCCTGATTAGCCCCTTATCAGACTGAAAGCAACTTGCATGATGCTGCATTGCTATGGCGCCTCCTAGTGGAACGGAAGCTAATAACATTTCTGACCTGGGGAGGGGCATCGCCATGGCTGCTGTCCTTAATGAGTTTAAACAAGCATTCCTTTTTTTTCATTTAATATACATTGATTTCAGTGACCCTGAGGCTCCTGATGCCATGTAAGAATTGGGGGGATCGGGGGGGGTGTATAATACCGCCTTAACTTGATTAAAACCCCGGAGTAATTATGAACCTTCTCCCACCCCCCAATACCGCCCCCCGTAGCCAAGGCTGGATAGCTAGGATGCAGCAGGAGGCAATTTTTCAATTATCATTTCTCATTAAAACCCGTTGGTTTGACAGCTCTAATTGAAGAATCGTTAGCGGAGCCGAAACCTGCCTTTGTATTTCCGTCTTATAAATTACACGTGTCAGCAATGTTGCCCAGAGCAGCAGTGATACATGCGTTAGTGTTTTAGTGCTGAACGAAAACCCCACAACATCTGCCTCCTCCGTGGATGCATCTCACGCAAACCTGGAGGATGAATTGAATGTCCATTTACCGTACTTTAGCCCAACTGTGCTAACCTGTCCATTTACCGTACTTTAGCCCAACTGTGCTAACCTGTCCATTTACCGTACTTTAGCCCAACTGTGGTAGTATGGTAATGTAACGTATGACATGAGGTTGGACTTAGTGATGCACTCTGCTGGTGTTGTGCTGAGGACCGTAGCAATTAAGGGCTTTTGTGGTTTCAACATTATAGAGGAAATGCGGGCATTATGGCAGTAGAGCTCAATTCTGTTCAGTTCAAGCAATTTAATCAAGACCATCCAGAAATGGAAACAAAAGGATCGTTGATGGAAAAATGCAACCCAGCAAAAAAAAAATATTTTAACTCCACTTGATTATCTGTCATTATCACACATCAGGTGAGCTGAACCGTGTAACAGCCTTGACAAAAAAAATAAAAAATAATACCAACTCACTGTCAACAATCTGAAAGTTTATTCGGATACAAATTGAATTGGAAGAAAATCTAAATTTATGAGGATCAATCAGTCACGCTCCCAGATATGTGTTCTTCTGGGAAGCAGGATACTCTGAATATTAACTACACGGCCATGAAGCCTTCGCTGACGCCATTAAGCTCTCTGGCATATTAAAACAGGACAAAAAAAACAAACAAACAAGGTGGACACATTTATCACTGCCTGTATGGGGAGACATCAGCATGGTTAAATAGGAGATTCTCCTCACTGCGAATGGATTGCTTCCTCTGCGTCCTGAATGTAACATCAACCCCCAGAAAACGGTTTGCCAGCCTTCGCTCCAGCCAACAGAGCTGAGACTAAATCATCCCGGGCGATTCTCCGGCGTACTTAGTTACCAAGAACGGACTGGGGGTGTGGCAGAATGTGGTGAGGGTGCAGATAGAACGAGGAAGAAAAAAAGGTGTCAAAATGGTGTCCAAAAGTATCAAGCATCACTTCATTGAGGCCTCCTTTTAAAATATTGTAAAGAAATATAATAGAAAAATTTGCTTTGCTTCTATCATTTTCTGTGATAGAAATAACTATACTTTAAATATTAACTTAAAATTGCATCAATTTCCCCAAGTGTTCTATGACTCTGGGGGAATCGATTGGAAAATAACACTGACCTCATTTTTCCTTTAGACGGTTTGATTTTGTTTATCTGTCTCTTTATTTAACAGGTCGTCGGGTCCAGGTCGTGACGTTTGAGAAGTTTCCGTTTACGGTGACAAACCGGGCAGGCGGCCAGCAATTCAGACGGGGTTATTCCACAATATCGGTAGTCAGTCGACGGCGGATAGTGTAAACAACATTCACGGCACCGGAGTGCTACCTTCCGCCGTTTAATGCTCCTGCAACTCCGCAGCATTAAAAGCGCCTTCATCCGGACATGTTCCCAACGACCTGCCCCGTTTTAAAATTTAAAAAAAATTTTAAAAAATCTTTTGATTAACAATTCCAAGGGGAAGCAGAGAAACTGATGAATTGGCAAAAAAAAATTTAGGTTGTTGAAACGCTGCTGCTGCTGCTGCTATTTTTATTCTAAGCACGATGCTTCCTCCTGTATCTGTTAATCTGGGCGTTTCATGCAGCGTAAACGCAAAAGGCTCCATTTTGACCGGCGAGCAAATCACCATACGGTTCAAAAATCCCGCGACTGTGCCAAACTCCATAAAACCCGCGACTGTGCCAAACTCCATAAAACCCGCTCAGGAGTGAAAAAGCGCGCGCCCGACGAGTCTGAAAGAGACCCTTTAAAATAATGCCAGGCCACATTTCTAACAGATCCAACAGCTACTGTGCTGCTTGACAATCTATTGGCCAGAAAGAAACTGCTGTGCTAAGTCATAAATATGCACTGCAGGTTCTTGGACCAGGATTATTATTAGGAAGCGGTAGCAGTTGGAGTAACAATGCTGCGCGTACGCTGAGAAAGCCCCCCAGGAGTCGGATGATAGGAGCTAACAGCAGCAATCTCAGGAGCGGTGAGGACGGCCCGGTGCCACTAAAGCACTCGCTACCCTTCTGATCTCCCTTTTCTCCACCAGAGCATTGTGAAAATAAAACTTATTCTCTATCCTGTAGACCAGGGGTTTTCAACGATCCAGGGACCCCCACCCAGGCTCAAAGGCTTACAAGGGGCCCCCATTAGAAGTTAAAAAGGGTTATATTTAAAAAAAAAAAAAAAAAAAAGTTTTATATTTTTTAATATTTTGCCAGTTCCTATGTATAGTCGTTGCATCTCAAGCCTGGCCAGGGACTAATGTCTTGGACCAGGATATTGGTAAGCAGACGGAGTAACGATGCTCTCGGTACGCTGAAAAGACCTCTGGAAATCGAATGATGGGTGCTAACAGCAGCAATCTCTGGAGAAGTGAGGATGGCACGCTGCCACTAAAGCACTTGCTACCCTTCTGATGTCTGGCTTCTCCACGGGAGCATCGTGAAAATAAAATATAACTTTTTTTTTTGATCCTGTAGAACTCAGATTCACTGAGCAGTCAGTGTTGGGGAGGCTGACTCTGAAAATGTAGTTAACCAATTACTCAACAAGTAAAGCTGCAACACTGCTACCGGTAAGAAAAAAGTTGTTAACTAAACTAAAGCTGCTTTTAAAGTCGTTAACTAAAGCTACTTTTAAAGTAGTCAACTAAACTAACGCTACTTTTAAAGTAGTAAACTAAACTAAAGCTACTTTTAAAGTAGTTAGTCACATTGAAGCTACATAATGAAAAATAAAATGTATAAATTAGGTAATCTATAGGTGGATGTTCCTATGGCATAAAACAAGATGTGTTTGGAGCAAATGACCTCAGATCCAGAATCCTCACAAAGACGGTGGTCTGCATTCAGTCATTTTATGCTTCATTCAGCTTCTATGCAGGTGATCATTTTGTTTCCTCACAGAAACAGTTTGGCGAGTTCATTTTCGTTATTGCTGATGTCGCCAAACAATCTTTGTGTAAACACTTGCATGTAAGATGAAGTTACGGACAGATTGATTGTATCCGCGCCTGTGTTACGCACCAGACAGTTCTGTACACACCTGTGTTACGCACCAGACAGTTCCGTACATGGAGGCATAGAGATGGATGGAGTGTAAAATGAAAGCAAAAAAAGATGGAGGACCTCAGCTCTGACTGAGCCTACATACACTGTACTGCTGTCTGTCACAACACACTGTTTTAGGGTTACACACACACACAGGCACACGCACGCGCACACACAACATACTGTTTAAGATGATGGACTATGTACACACACACGCACACACACACGCACACACAAAGCATACTGTTTAAGGTGGTGGTGTATAACACACACACAACATACTGTTTAAGGTGGTGGTTTGTGAGGACACCATGTAGGAGTGAAATAATGAGAGTCTGTTCAGCCTAGACCAGAAAATGGAACAAGTGAGGACCTCTGTAGTCAAAACATCAAACAGAGTGAACTCATTATTTACTCCCATGCTGTCTGTGACATGCCATCACTGCAGACTCAGGCTGTGGACTGTGTATAACACACACACACACACACACACACACACACACACACACACACACACACACACACACACACACACACACACACACACACACACACACACACACACACACACACACACACACACACACACACACACACACACACACACACACACACACACACACACACACACGTCATCGCAGTGGACTCGGGCTGGAGGAGGGGAACATTTACTGTAAATTTTGTTTCCTGTGTGGATTAATTTTAGAGCTCCGCTGTAAAGAACAGTGGATTGTGAGTATAATGAAAAACAAATTGTGCTGGTGTGAGGTAATTTAGTATGAAAACAGTGATTTACACAGGTGTGTGTGCGTGTGTGTGAGAGAGAGTTTGTGTGGGTTGAGGAAGGGGAGCGGTTGTGTGTGTGTTTGTGTGAGAAGAGGGAGAGAGAACGAGAGAGAGAAAGATTGTGTGTGTGTGTGTGTGTGTGTGTGTGTGTGGGTGTGGGTTTGAGGTGGTTGTGGGTGTGTGTGCTTGAGCACGTTCTTCTAACATCTGGAAGGAGCCAAAATTGACTAACCAAATAGGCCTTCCAGGGTACAAGTCCAGCTATTCATTTTTTTTATGAGTCTGTACATAGACTGTGAGAGGACTGCAAATCACCGGCCTCTTCCAAAAATAGAGCCCGGTTTGGGCCGCAGGCTCCCTCCCAAAACTGCTTTCCCTGTCCCACAATAACTGTTTCAGGATACAATTAACACAATCTGTGTGAGAATTATTATCGTGTCCTGACTGGCATCAACACTTGAGTCGCTAAAAAGTCTAAGACATCTGACATCAAAGGAATGCGGAGCCTTTTATGTCTGTATACCTGTGTACACCTCAAATAAAGGAGGACATGTTGCCTGTGCCGAGCGGATGTGGCTCCATATGGCTCCCATCTTGAAAACAGCACAAACTAAAGCCCCAGGGAGAAGGGTTCCGCTACGTTACACAAATATGTGTTTAAGGAAGACAGCCTTAAACCAGAGTGTTGTATCTATGTCCCAGAAACTGCATCCCAAAAAAAAAACCCCACAAGAATTACATTATTATAAAAATATTTATTATTATTATTATTATTACAATGTAGTATGCAGGTTAACCAGTTGTTTGATGTGCATCTTTTGAACAGCTTCATTCACCCCAGTAATCACTATTAAATAATTATTAGTGACAATCAAGATTAATTAGTTATACATGAGTGACAAGCACCCGTGGGTTTCACTTCAAACGCCTGCAGCGGTTTAAATGCTGTCTTTGTTGCTCTACTTATTCAGGTGTGCAGTTTAGTTGTCACTTCATTTATTGAGTCCCTGCTCTGCTGTTGCTGCTTGACGAGCTGTGTGATGCATTTTACCAGCGTAACCCTGCTCTGATATTATTACTGTCTCAGCGCAGCACTATGGCCAATGGCTCTTAGGTGTTTTCACACTTCAAAGAGGATTTCCAGAATGACTCTTACCTCTTACCCCTAATGCTTCGCTGTATGGGTTTTTTTAGTCGTTCTGATACCGCTCAACAATGCTGAAGTAAATCGGCTCTAATCTTTCTCACACACACACACACACACACACACACACACACACACACACACACACACACACACACACACACACACACACACACACACACACACACACACAGATACACGCATACATACGTGAGCACATACAAGCAAACGTGTGCATATATACAGTATGTGCACATACGCACACACACACACACACACACACGTACTGTATGCACACATACATAACGTGTGTTTAAAGTTTCTTAAACATAACATCGATATGCTTCCTAGATTTAAAAATGATTGGCAGCCGTAAATGAAAGTTTGAGTCTAACTTTTGTGCAAATTGTGTTCTCTTTTGAGAAAGACTAACGATGCTCAGGGCTGATCGTCAAAATTTGGCAGTTTAAGTTAATTTGGTTTTTCAGTATCCCACGATCCCCTGGTGCACGGTGGAATGGTTTCTATGTTGTGCGGCTGCTAAAGGTTTAGGCTAACCGTGCTGTTTAGCCTAAGATGTCCTTGGTCCTGACAATGTTTGTGCCGCTCGAGGCTTCTGGCACTCGCCCTCTTCAGAGGGACTTTCCCCCCGAAAATCTCCACTCCTTTTCCTCTCTCTGGGCACAGATGCTGTCTTCTAATTAATTGGCTTAAACTCATTTTATGGCCAAAACTAAACTTTAAAACATGCAGAAGCCGCGCTCTAAAGCTGCTGTTCTTTGTGCTGTTCAGCAGTTTCACTGTAGAAGGTGATGCACGCCATCTGAAGGTGAGCCTCTTATGTGCCTAGTTAGCTGAGAGCAAAATTTGGCAAGGGGGTGGAATTGTGCGTCTCTGCGAATGGCTACTTTAGCAAACACATAGCTGGTCTTTGTTGGTTTCAGTTTTTTTTTTAAATAGATTTTTTTTAATGCACTTATATGTTCCTTTATTAAAGTCCTCTGCCTTTTTCCAAGTCTTGCACTCATTTTTCAAAGGACCTGAAACTCATTAATGGTTTTGTAGTTTTTGCTCTGATGCGCAAATATGCTGTAGTAGCCTATGCTTCACGTTTTTATCAATTTTTTCTGTTGCTAACGTGCTCCAGAACATGGCGTCACGGATCAACTGTCCTGAGTTAACTGCAAGTTTTTGGGTTCAAGTTACATAAAACCTTTTTATAATCAGGAGATATCAAGGCCCTTGATATAAGCAAACCAGTTTTGGTGTGAACTCTCAATAAGGCAGACACCAAACAGGAAAGCTTTGCAGGAAAAAAACAACAAAAAAAAACAACGCGGTTTCGCAATTTGGAAGCATTAGTCCACCAGAGCGTACTCGGGCAGATTACATCATGTGATATGACTTAGCATCATGTCTAAATAAATGAAAAATGACGGTAATTGGCCAAGATGGGCTTTTCACTGTCAGCCCATTAAGGTAGTCACATCAGCAAGCTGGTTCACCGCCAAATTGAATAGATTTCTCTCGTGGAGCTCAACAATAAAGAGTCACTATCATTATCCGCTGCATTATAGTGCATTATTGTGCATTATAGTGCCTTATTGTACCTCTACCACTTTCAAGGTCAGTTTGTTTTATAAATGCAATTATGAATGTCTGTTTTTTTTTTTTTTTTTAAATGCATACATAGCATTTTTCCCTCTTTATTTGACTAAGTGAATTTTTTTTTCTTGACTCACAGTTGCCACTTGTGGCTCCAATTAACCACTGCGACTATGGCGTCTGAACAAGAGGGTTTTTTTGGTGTACATTTTTGATCATGTTTAGTTTTACCGTTCAAACGAGTGAGCTCTTCGCTTGTCAGGCCGCCTTTTGTTCATTGATGATTTAACGGAAGTGGATTACTGTGCATCTGAACGAGTCGATTACCGACGGTCTGTAAAAATATCTCCGGACGACGGGTTTTTCTGTTGCTAAAAGGCGAGGGGTGGCGGGGGTGGTCGCATTTCTCCGGCATCAGCCAGCGCGCGCCACAATTAATGGGCGCTCTGAAACTCATTAGCTAGCTAATGGGATGCGGTGAGACGCAAGGAGAGGTCGTGCTGAGGATTATTTTTAATGAAAGCCGGGCGTCCACACAGGGGGCCCTGGATCACAGGCCATTACCGTCACTCACACTCACCCACGAGAACACATCACGTTCTGCCGGAGCGAAGGGTGACGACGTGGGAACAAGGAGTGTAACTGGATGTGTGTAACCTGCTTTTTTTTTTTTTTTGCTTTTTTTTTTTTAAGTTTAAAGAGATCCTGCAGAGTCTTTTCTAAGGCCTTTTTTACCGCTTCAATTTGAACTGGAACTCGTGAGTAGGTGAGGTCATAGGACGATGATGCCACGTAGTCATATTATAAATATTCATACGGTCAAGGAGTGAAAGGGTGTGTCGACATAAGTCGTAATATTAACGTTAGCGGTAATACAAAGCAATTAAAACTAGCTAGTTAGCAGTACAAGGGTCTCAGTCTCAAAGAGGAACAAAAAAAACTGTTGTTCTCTGCTTTTATACCACGTGCCCAGCCCAGACCACCCTAGGATCACCTCAACTCCACCCATTTTTATTTGTTAAGGATCTTGTGACGTCACGAACCCCCGGAAACCAGTGTATTGGTAAGCCTACACAGAAACTCAGAAAACACCCATTTTGACTAAACATGAGATTTTCGGACAAAATCAGTTGTGTATCATAATCTAACCCAAAACATCGGTTTTCAACAGGAAAAGTCGGTTTTTGACTGCAGTATCACTAAGTATTTTTATTGGTCACACTTCAAACAAAGTCTCTATAAAGGCTTTATATAGCATATATAACGCCTTCATGAACAGGACATATTGGCTTCATAAATCATACATAAGCAAATATCATGCTCCATAAAGGGTGGACGCCTTCTTATGCAACATGTTATGCCAAATGCGTCACAGTTAGCCTAGCCTCCTACATAAGCATGTTTTATGTCACCCTGTATAATGTTTATTGTTTAGCCATTAGCTAGGTGACATTGTTGGTTATGTCACAGTTGGCATAAGGTGTCATTTCACCCTTTATGTAGCATGACATTTGCTTATGTATGGTTTATGAAGCCATTATGTCATGTTTATGAAAGCTTTATATGTGCATTTTTTTTTTTTTTTACATAAGTGTCTTGGGTGTTAAAAACGTGTTGCAGTGCCAAGTCGTGTAGGATTTAGCATAGGATATTGTGCTCCTTAAGTCTAAGAGCAGAGACTCATATCCCCTACAGGGGACAAAAAAGGAATTGCAGGGTCTCTGGAGGATATTGGGAACTCGCTTAAACTAATGCGGGGCCAAATAGGAGAAAGTGGTAATAGCTTTCAAATGCTAGTATGACATTTATTGTGGCATCGATAAAAATATGTTATTTACTGTTGAATTGAACATTTCAGCACTATTGCTTTCTCCAAAGGGCAGTGTTAATAATTTAAATATGCCATTCTCCAGTCGTATTATTTTACCCACATTGTGACTTATTTCCAATGACTGGGGACCAGGGATCACGGACGGTGGAAGATTCCCGCATGAGAGAGTAAGTTAGAGAGCGGCCTAACCGATACAAGACTCCTTATCCTCATCGACATTTCTTACTCCAGCCCCTGAGTCGCAACATAAAGCACGAATAACCAGAGTTTTGCCAAAGGGATAATTAACAAAAATAATTATATTAACAAAAAGGTAAAAAAAACAAAAACTCCAGAAAACACAGGCAGCAAGGAACCCTGAACATTGCCTTGGAGTGAGGTCTCTCTTGGCATCTTAGGTCTCCTTATAAAGGGCTTCCCACAGGTACCGCTTCCCACAGGTACCGCTTCCCACAGGTACTGCTTCCCAAAAGTAAGAAGACACAGAACACATTCCACTAGGGGCACAAATGAGGGGACATAACAGCATTCCCAGCGGCCCTTTGGGAATGATGGTGGGTGTACTCTCTGTGCCCCACTGTAACCAGTGATCCTGTGAACCGCCTGATACTCTGCTCCATATTCCCAACATGGAAGGTTGTGTCTTCCTAATCATGAAGCAGAACCGTTCCGATTGGTTTAGTCCCGAGTATTCCTGAAGCCTCATTGACCTTGCTCTTTACGGTGGCAATAGGAATTCTGAACGGGAAACTCCTGTTACCAACCGGATGGAAAGAAAAACAGGATCTATGCATCTGGTGTGTCTAAAGAGTCTTTTTTAACGCACCCAGCCACCATTCAGGGGAGCCCCCTGCGTCATTGTTCATTCTTCTGGAATTTTCTTTAGCAGGCTTTTTAACTTCCTCTCATGGCTGTCATGATCCTGCTCTGTCGGGATCTTCACAGACAGGGGGGGGAAAAAAGAGTCATCCTTCGCTCCCATGAATCATGGGATAGAGACGGAACCTTGGCACCGCCCCCCCCCCCCCCCTCAAGGCATCAGAATCACAAAAAATACGACCTCGCTTCCTCACGCGTCACCGATGCCACGGGGACGGGTTATTGATTCACGGCGAGAGTAATGGGCTCCACGGCTCCCGGACAAGAGAGAAGGGACATCAGCCCATGAGCGCTGGGGTAGAAGCTGCCAGCTTGTTCAGCCGGGCCCGTGATTTAGGTGCCCTTAACGTTCGGGTCAAATAGTGAGGCACGCGGACGGCGCGGGTATGAGCGCCAACCCAGGTGGCGTTGGCGTTGGCGTTGGCGTTGGCGTTGGCGTTAGCGTTAGCATGAAGGATGGGCCTTGGGGCCCCTGATATCTGTGTGGAGAAACCTGACTGCTGTGTGTAATCTACGTGTGAATCAGCGGAGCCGTAATGGCTGCCAAGGGCCTCATGAATCTTCCCACCCCTGTTGTTGTTCAACCCCCAGATTTGCTTCCTCCGTTCTTTCTGTGTTGTGTAAGGAGCAGCAGCTGCTCAAGTCTTAGGTTTGTTTATGTGAAAAGAGCAGCGAGGCTTTTAGGAGGGGAAAAAAAAAAGATTGGGCCTCATTTACCAATCACTCTACAAACAAATTTGTTCTTAAGACTTTAAAAAAAATGTTTTTACAAACATTTCAAGATTAAGTGAGAAAACATTGGTGAATGCCAGAATGTTCATGAAAATGTTTTAAAGAAAGTCTTAAGAACAAATTTGTTCGTAGAATGGTTGGTGAATGAGGCCTATTTTGGCGCTAGGATTTTACATTACAACTCTTAACACTGGTTATGCCTTGATACTAAGTACCACCATCACCACAAAAAAAAAATCTTTTGAAACTAAATATAATTGTATTAATTTACAAAAGAATTGCATTTATTTCAATGAAAATCAACCTCCAATTTGAGTAATTTGTTTGGAAATTATGAATGTCGTTGATCCAAATCTACCATAGTTGCTTATATACAGTACAGGATTACAGATTACAGATTTACTCCAAGTCATCCTGCTTATAAATCATCAATGCAATGCTCATTTTTCACACAAGGATGCTATTTTCATTTTCTACAATCCACTTCCTTTTAGTGACATACCTGTAATGCATATAATTGAATTTAAAACATAACTAGACTCTCAATACATCTAATATGCAGTCTTGTGAGAAATCCTATTATCCCATTTTCCCATATCCGGAATGGGCAGTGTAACACCTCAATCATTCTGCATATCATTAGGCATATTAATTTCCATGTTCACATCTGTGGTTCATCACCAATATGGCCTGAAATCCTGTGGATTCTGTGAAGAGGTGATAAAAGCTCATAGTCGTTATTCACTCTCTAACGAGGCCTAGGGCCCTTTCCCATCAAGTCAAATACAGCACTTCACTAAATGCTCAGGCTGCTCTGCTCATAAACATAAGGCTAAAAATGTGATTTCACACGTTAAATAATACTTCAGGTTTTCTCTCTCTCTCTTTTCTTCCCTCCCTTCTTGGACTTACTTGTGTAAATCGAACCAGCGCTAATGGCCACGCTTTGAGCTTCAGTTGGCCAGGAATCAGAACGTGGGTTTCAAGGGTAATGAGCTCGTCTTTGTCTGTATAGAATTATGTAGCAGTGGAGGCAGTTGGAGCCTTTCTACACGGACACGTTGGGCCGTTACACACTGGTCCTGGTGTGGCGAGGTGTCGAAAAAGGCCTCAGTGTGTTCTGGCTAAGGAACATCTATGGCTGCTTGGGGAGTGGGGGAGAGGAACAGGCACAAGTTAATTTGACTTTGATTGCAGGAAGCAGTCTTAGAAATGGCTGTCTACCCCGTTCGCTGGCCGAGTGAATGGCTCCCTCAGCAGTGCATGTTTATACCTTCTTTGAACACCACATCTCTGAAAGGTCAGTGTAGCAGTACTCAATGACTCATTCTGTATTACTGCTGTGTAGCAGTACTCAATGACTCATTCTGTATTACTGCTGTGTAGCAGTACTCAATGACTCATTCTGTATTACTGCTGTGTAGCAGTACTCAATGACTCATTCTGTATTACTGCTGTGTAGAAGTATTCACTGACTTATTCTGTATTACTGCTGTGTAGAAGTATTCACTGACTCATTCAGCATTACTGCTGTGTAGAATTACTCAATGACTCATTCTGTATTACTGTTGTGTAGCGGTACTCAATGACTCATTCTGTATTACTGCTGTGTAGCAGTACTCAATGACTCATTCTGTATTACTGCTGTGTAGCAGTACTCAATGACTCATTCTGTATTACTGCTGTGTAGAAGTATTCACTGACTTATTCTGTATTACTGCTGTGTAGAAGTATTCACTGACTCATTCAGCATTACTGCTGTGTAGAATTACTCAATGACTCATTCTGTATTACTGCTGTGTAGCAGTACTCAATGACTCATTCTGTATTACTGTTGTATAGAAGTATTCACTGACTCATTCAGCATTACTGCTGTGTAGAATTACTCAATGACTCATTCGGTATTACTGTTGTGTAGCGGTACTCAATGACTCATTCAGTATATTACTGTTGGAAGCATGTATCAGTTCCTGGACAGCAGTGCGTTACAGTGCATTTGGTGCGAGCAGAGGCCCCATTTCACCCCAACTGTAGACTAACCCTGAATAAAGAATCCTGTTGCTCAATATTTTTTCCATAAATTGAAGTGATTGACAGACTCGTCCTCCGGCATGACGTACCGGGGGAAACTCAGCCGTGCAAATCTGTCATTCAAAGTTGCACGGGCTTACATTACATTACATTAAGCAGACAATCTAATCCAGAGTGGCTTACAATGCTGGAGAATACATACACATATCCTCTTGAGTTATATGACCAGGCTAACAACACTCTTAGCCCAGAAGCGGCGTATGTATAATACCATTATTGCAGTAATTTAGGCTATCTGTGCCAACCGGCAACTGTGTCATCACGGTAAATACATACAGTAACTTTAAAGAGTAACTACACCCACTGTCTCAGCCTGTCTCCGCCTACTACACAATTTAGAAAAATACTTCGTGGGCTGAGCGAGGGAGAGGGGTGGGGGCGGAGGAGCTGTGTCCAATCGTCATTTGCATAAATTAACGTACATTGTACAGATGATTTCGTATAACTCTGATCAAACTGTCAAACTAGACATTGTACATGAAATATGAATCACGATTCAGCAACTGCATGGCCTATTTCACACCTCAAATATTTTCAGAAACATACTGTATTTTAGTGGACTATTTAAGAGAATTGAACAGGACGCCACGTTGTTCCGGTTTAAAAACGTGGAGGCGAAACGAAAGTAACGTAGCGGGTCTAACCAATCAGGTGCCGGCTGTTTCCGTTGTGGGCAACAACAATTATCCATATGACGTAGAGGTACCTCCAAAGAGGTACTCTGACATCATGATTGGGGCGGGGGCAGTGTGGGGACCAGAAAGGAAATTTCAACCGTCAGGGGCAGCACAAAGACGCTTTTCTACCAGTTCCTTATGATATACAATATTATTTCAGAATTGTTGAAATAACGGAATGCATGAATAAGTTTCATTATACGGTAGGCATACAAACATGTTTACAATGGAAAAAGTGTAGTTGATCTAGAGTGTAGTTACCCTTTAATAATACTACCGTTACCTTTAACCAAGTAACCATGTTGTCATGAATCTGGCCCAGAGTTATAGATTCTTTCCTGATACCACACTGATAACCTCAAAGAAACGCTATGAAGAATAGGTCAGACCATCACTCTGTATAATCTGAGCTGGTATTTAGTATTTATGAATGGAAAAACACGTTTTGCATGTCCATCTGTCATGCTGGCACAGTTTTTCCTCACACGTCAAACCCGTGTCTGACACGTACCACCGCAGCCAAAAGACTGGGAGATAGATTTTAAGGTCAGGGATGTCTTTCAGGCGCCGTAGGAGGAGGGGTTGGGAAATCAACCCGTTGCAATGAGCCCGTTCTACAGGCTGTTTGGTTTTGTCTCCCGGTTCCTGACGGTGCGAAGATGCGATACTTGGCCGAAGAAAGAACTCCGTTTTTCTTCCAGGATCCTGCCGTAAAAATACAGGAGCACGTTTATGGGCGGTTTATGGACGAGAGGTGCGTGTGAGCCGCTCAGCTCGCAGTTCTCCTCAGGGCGAGAGGCGCAGAACAAACTCCATTTCTTCCTCAGCTTCCGCGGTTGTGTTGACCTTTACGGACCCCTCCCGGGTGTACTTCGGACAGCAGACACGGGCGGTTGGCCAGCGGTGATTCAATCGATGAACATATAAACATTTTATGCGTCGGCGTGTGTACGAGACGAGCGTGTGGTTTTTTTCCTCATCCTCTGGCTGCAAGAGGCACCGCCGCCATTGGCTCCATCGATCCGAGCTGTTCCGCGCTCTCCTGAAACAAATGGCCAGGAGTCACAATGAAAAAGGGAAAAGTTGTCTGCGGTTGGCAGACACGCGTGCGCTGCCTTGTTGATGGTGCTGCCGTTATTACGCCCACACGCGGCAGAGCTACAGTAGGCCGCCGATCGGCGGTGAGCCACCCCACCAAACAGTCAAATAAAAGAGCACAAACCCAGGAAAATTTGAGTGGTAATAAATGGCTCAAGGCAAACAAACGTGGAAAAAGCCGAGGGAAGCAGTTTCACTGCTAATTAAATACTTACTTCTTACTTTTCTACACTTTTTTTCCCCTGGTGTGAAGCCTCTCTCTCTCTCTCTCTCTCTCTCTCTCTCTCTCTCTCTCTGTCTCTCTGTCTCTCTGTCTCTCTGTCTCTCTGTCTCTCTCTCTCTGTCTCTCTCTCTCTGTCTGCATTCTCTCACAAGTCTGAAATGAGTTTTCACCTGTAAGGTTGGAGGAGTTTACCTGGACGGGGTTAGATATAGGGGCCTGTCCACCCGGACCCCCCGAGCATTTGTTACGTTCCCTGTTTTTTTTTAAAATTTTTAAATAAAAAAAAAATTTTTTTGGGGCTCAGCTCAGCCGCGTGCGTGAGAGAACGTGGCCGCCGGTGGCTCTGCATTTCAATCGCCACGGCGCTTTCCCGCCGGTGAGACGAAGCGAGAGAATACAGGGCCTCGGTTTCACGCAGAGAAACTCTGCACTTCTAAAGCATGTAGAGAAGGGGTTGAGAGGCCTCTGCTGTGTTTATTGCCTGATGCTTTCAGCCACTGAAAGCTACTGCACATCGAGAAACCTAATTATGCAGACTTCTTTCTTTTTTTTTCATTTTTCAAGCGCCAATCCAGGCATATTACTGACTGAAGGGCAGCAATAAGGGCACTGTAATTGGAGAGATGAGGGTTGAAAATCTAGTTTGGTCAGCGTTGGCCTACCTATTTTTATTTTTGACCTCAGTAGAACAAGCGCTCGACTACACAGAATTTGCAGTTTATGTTTGCAGTCTTTGTCTGGGAGAACGGACGTAGCTTCATTTTACTGGGGTGGTGTGAGTCTAGCACCTCTTTTCAAATATACGGAAGTAATGTCAGCCATTTTTGTGATTCTGTGGTCAAAAAGCCAAGAGGCCCAATGTCTTTTCATAACAAAGCCACTTTCTATCTTCCTATGGCCATATTGGCTTTAACAGGGCCAACTCTCAAGGATACTAGATCTGTGCTCTTTCTCTCTCTCTCTCTGTCTGTCTGTTTGTCTGTCTCTCTCTCTCTCTCACGCACAAACACGCACACACGCACACACACACACTGTATGCTGTGTCGGGTAAGTGAGGATTAGGTAAAATGTGTATTTTCGGAATTCAGCGATTCCAACAGTCAATGCCCTTGTTAAAATGTCCGGCACTCTGAATACTGAACTATTGCGTGCTAGAACCCCTCACTCAACCTACATTCAAAATGTATTTTATGTGATTTAATTTAATTATTATTATTAAAAATGACAATCCTCAACTAAATCGCCAAATTCATTGATAGGTCAGTCGAACATTCCTGGTGGAAGCAACCAACAAGCCAAAACAAAGTCTAAATCAGGTCTTAAGATTAAATTATTTTATTAAATGAAAAACAGTCAATTAGAATTATGGAAGGAAGGAAGACATTAAACCAGACATTAATTAGAATATACCAGCAAAGAGAGAGAGACCAATAAGCCAGAAATTGCCAACATTATTTACCCTCCAGCTGAACAGGAACAAAAGGAACCACCACCACAAAAATAAAGAGGAAAAGCTTAATTCGCCAACTCCAAACTGAACTGAGGCTTCTGTCCTTCAGCCCCCATAAAAACCTTACTCCACAGGAAGGGCATCCCTGATTGGGTTAATGTGTAAGAAAAGGGGGGGTCATCTATGACAAGGACTTGAGGATTCCCGTTGATGTTTGTGGGGGTGAGTGAGTGAGAGAGAGACAGACAGAAGGCAAGCGGGGAGAGGGAGCAAGAGATGGAGGAGCTGGGTAGTTTACTTAAATATTAGATATCCTAAATATTAGATATCCTACAGCTCTATGCATGCGACATTTCTCAGTAGACTACCATTTATGTTTTATCACTGGCAACAATATGCAGGAAATGTTGATAGTGTCTGCTCTTTTGCTTTCACACACGAATAGCTGTTTTAGCATTTATATTAATACTCTCTGATCATTTTCTTGACATACTGCCAGCGTGAATATTTTTCATGGAATCTTTTCAGTGTGTCTCTATAACAGCATAAAAGAGCCAATTCACCTTGGAGCTTGCAGTTGTGGGAAGCTCAACAAAAAAAGGCAAAGGGGTTTTGATAAAATCTCTACTTGGTCCCGTTGTCGTAAATATAAGGAAGTCTCATTGCCAGGTGGCAATTATGTGGAGAGCCAATTAAAACTGTGGGAATGCATACTAAGGAAGTACATGAGAATATCGGCATCCTGTAGAACGGTCGAGCACATTTTCAGTTAAACACCGAACTAAGAAATGTCTTTGTATTATAATGAAGTGTTGCCGTACGTTCAGGAAGGTGAGCAAAACACATTGACAGCATTATACCTCCACAGTTTCACGCCATTCTGAATGGAGCGGTGATATGATACGCCGTTGCTGTTAGCCTTGGTGATATCAACAGTGAATAATCGTCCAATAAACCTGCAAAAGACAGGACTCGACCGTGGAATGCCGACACAATGTATTTTCAAGGAAAGTGTGAGTGGTAGTGTAACGGAGTACTGCGTGAAACCAATTCTGCTTGCTTTATGTGTGGATTGTATGCGTCTCTTCATATGTCGTGTGTTTTATTATGGTGATCTTTTCCACACGGGTGTAGTAAGCGTGTCTCCGGCACCGCTGTGATAAGACGCTGTGAAACAAGACTCCTGATAAGAAATAGCTGGCAGGAAAGACATTGGGATCGTTTGAGTCATGGAGCGTGCTGTCACAATTCCCACTGCTGGTCCATTAAACACGCATCAGGAGAGCTCCTCCGCATTCCCACCTTTCTTCCCAGAAGGCTGTTCAGCTGTTAGCCTGATATGACAGGCACCCAGAAAAGCAGGGAAGTGAGGGACCCAGAGGAGAATTTAATAGCAGTGAGAGAGAGATACAGGTTAATAGTGGAATGAGGGCTTCATTTTGATAGCCGTGCCTGTGATAAAATGGAGAGGAGCTTTAGTTTACAAATACACTGCTATGCTGCTTTTGCCCCATTTACAACCTGTTGTGTTTGCGTGTAATCCACTCGCTAGCAGGAATGACGAATTATAGCTGTTTATTAGTTGTCTCCAAACATCCCTCTGGGACTGAAGAAACCTGGGGTGCACTAGGCGGTTTTTCTGTTTGTATTCCTATGGGACTCTTCAAGAGGATGGGGCCTAGATCTGGACCATGGTGGACGTAGCTGAACTGAGCTAGATATGCCACCGTGGGGGTATTTCACAAAGCAGGATTACTGAGTAATACTCAGAGGATTGCTGTGTACGAATCAGAGCCCTATCTACTGC
Source organism: Synaphobranchus kaupii (assembly GCA_029718625.1). Taxonomy (NCBI): domain Eukaryota; kingdom Metazoa; phylum Chordata; class Actinopteri; order Anguilliformes; family Synaphobranchidae; genus Synaphobranchus; species Synaphobranchus kaupii. The sequence goes on from CM056392.1 coordinate 3,303,642, forward strand.
GTCCTGTTTACTGTGTACTAGCATACTGTATACTGCTTACTGCACACGGTTTAATGACATGCAGTATGCGGAAACTATCTTCCATACTCTTAGCGGTGAAAACCTGGAAATAAGTATATCATCAGGGGATATTCATTAATTTGCAGAATTGTCACATACTTAACACCTTTTTTAAATAGTATACTAAACTGGCATACTCAATAGTAGGCAAGTGCGCTGATTCAGACAGGGCCTGAGTTAGCTGGATAACTGCACTGAGTAAAATCCAGAACTCAGTAATCCTGCTTTGTGAAATACCCCCCTTGAAAAGCCCAATGACAACTGACTTTTATATTCCCATCCATGTTTATTATAAAACCCCACTGACAACTGACTTGCTCATTCCCATCCGTGCTTCTTATAAAAGCTGCTCATTGAAAGGTTTGTGCCATTCTCATTAGCGTGATGCTAATCTTTTTCAGCTTCATCTTTGGCACGCTATTGGCTCTAGTCACTTATTTGGCGCGTGCTATTTGATACCCTGTCTGTGATAGTTTGTATGCTAATGAACTGTTATCAAAAGTGCCCTTCTATGATAACCTTGGGGTTATTATCATGCACAGGTTCTGATTGTGATGCTCTGATAACGGGATCACCCCTAACCGTTTTGGGGGTCCTGTACAAAATTTTAATAGGGGCCCCCCTACCCCTTTTCTTTCTGTGACAGATTGTGAGCGTGGACTGGTGTGGGGGGTGAGGGGGTGCATTCTATCTTATGCGATCAGTGTTGTATGAAATCTGAATAATTTGTTGTTGTCTTTAAGTTGGATTTTCCTCACAGTATTTTCTCTGAAATTCAGCCATGTAAACATTTGTTACGTCGGTGATCTTGTTAATGATTTGTGCAATTTCAGTACCAGCAGAAAACTCCCCCTTGGACATCAATATTACATTACATTACATTCATTTATCCAAAGCCACATGCAATAAGTACATGCCGAAGGTCATTGAAACAACAACAAACAGGTCAGATAAAGTACATTTCTATCATAATCTAGCGAGTTGTGCTTTAGGATCTAAATTTCAACTCCGGCTGATCGCCCTCCCATTATCCCAGGGAATGCCGTCTCCCCACACTCTGTCAACTCCTCCCATTCTCCTGTGGCCACGCACACTTCTGTCTGGCCCACACTTCCTGTGTCTCTTGCGTCCACTTCCTGTTAGCCTCTGAGACTTTGATATTCTCACCTAGGCCCTGACCGAATATGATCCCTGTTCCCCTGTCCCCTGTCCACTCAGAACCCTGTTTACTATGCGCCCTGTCCCCTCACTTTGCAAGCAGTGTGCGAAAGAAATCCCGCAAAACTCTTTCCAAACTGGTGAGGAAGTAGTTCGTAATATGTCCCCCTCTTGTACTACAAGTTGTAGTTTTTACTACTGGTTTACTTTCTGAAATGGTCGGATGAGTGTGCTCCTGAATCCCCTCAACAAAGCCCCTAGATGCATGGCATGTCTCCTTACATTCTCAGGAAGCTGAGTGCAGTGAATTCCTGGACTGTGTCTTAAATTTCCCATCTGGAATTTCAACCAACCATTAAGAAATTAAAACACACCAACAGAGCCCGGACAGTTATCTCATCACGGGGTAACGGGGTAAACTACAAATAATCATAATATTATTTATGAATAGGTTCATAAAGCTATTTCTGGTGCTCTGGGACAACAGTATTGCGATTGTGGAGGCGAACTTGCAGCCTTTGGCAGGGGCGTAACTGAAGCACAATCACACGCAAGCAGTCTGGCTTCAACAGTTTTTCTTTAACACTTGTTTTGGTTCATCTTCAAAAACTACTGACCGTTTATAGGCTACACTAATTAAGTAGCAGTATGTCTGTGTATGTGTGTGTTTGTTTATGTATGTATGCATCAGGGCCGGTTCTAGGCATAGGTTTCCCATGTGCACGTCCGCAGGCGGTGGAAAGGCTAGAGCCATGCCTGGTATGCATGCGTGTGTGTGTATGTTTGTTGTCTGGTCTGTATGTGTATATGTCTGCCTGGTCTGTGTGGGTGTGTGTGTTTATGAGTGTCTGGTCTGTGTGTATGTGAGCGTGTTTCCTAAAAGCCTGTCATCATGTGCTGAGATTACACCTGTGTAAAGCCTGCATGTGGTAATTCATCATATCTAATATCATTCCATACTGTCGTCAAACACGGAAAACGGAGAAACAGAGCCGTCTCTGACAGCGTGATGAAGAAAAGGTAGCGTGTGACACCTGTGTGTGGTGGGATTACATTGCTGCATCTTTGGTTATGTCTCGACAATCTTGGGAAATGCTGTCAATCACTGTGTGCAACCGTGGCAACACCGGTGTGACATATTTGAAGGTTGAAAGATTTACTGCCGCCTGGCAAATATTTCAACTGTATCAGTACGAATGATATTCTAATGGGATTGGAAGTAACCTGTCACAATCTCACAAGAACATCAATCGATCATATCCGTAAAAAGAGAGGGGCTTTCCGCCCACCTCCGAGCATTGTTATCTTACCCGCCCCCGATATTCACAGACTGTCTGTTTGCACTTGTGAAAATGTAACCTCCGTTTTAATGATTTAAAAAAAAAAATACAACCTCGTTTCGCTCGTAAAGAGACCGTTTGGGTTTTATGTTAGACTCCAGCGGTAGCGGCTGCTGTGCTGCGCCTGCAGTCTCTTGATTCTGACAGCCTCCGGTTACAGGTCTCATCTCCGGTTCCTTCCGCCACAGGAGCATCAAATATTAACGACGAGGGTGATCCATGTATGGATTTCTCGCCGTGGTCGTAAGTAAGATCGTGATTAGGCTGCACGTGCCAGAATGTGTAAGTCACGGAGGTTAAAATATTAAACGGGACCTGGCAGATCGGGTGCACTCTCAAAACAGATGTGTCAAAAAAAACAATACAACGTGTCATTTTTTAACACACCTCCGTGTCTAGATAAGATTTTAAAGACGACACATTTTGTGTTACTTTTTAACACAGTCTGTTAGTCTCCCTTTTTGACACAAAAATTGTGTCATTTGACACAAAATGTGTTGAAAGCAACACAAAAGTGGCAACACAAAAAGTGTGTTTGATATCAACACATCCTTTTTGAGAGCGTGGGCATACACGCCTGATTAGCTCAACTCTGCCAAACCATACACCCTACAAATACCCAAACTGTGACATGATCCTAATCCTAAACAATCATATTGTACCAACAATTACACCATAGTAACCTTATCTTGCCTATAATACCTTAGTTGTAGACATATTAAATACATAGTGCAATGGATTAGGGTTTATAATTAGGGTCTTAGACCAGGGGTTTTCAACGTTTTTTTGATCCAAGGACCCCCCACCCAGGTATGAAGGCATACAGGGGACCCAATCATAAGTTAAAAGGTTTTACATTTTGAAATATTTTACCCAAATCTATACTCATTGCATGTCAAGTCTGGCCAGGGACCCCTTTACAGGAGCAATAAGGACCCACAGGGGTCTGTGGACCCCCTGTGAAAATACAGGTTTTAGGCCCATTAGTTAGCTGTCTGGGTTTTATCAGGGTCATGTGGTGTTTTATCTGGGTCATGTGATGCATCAGAGCAGGGCCCTGTTACTCAAATCACATTCCTCGAGAGCCGAGAACTTCTGGTTTTCCACCTTCCCTTATCCTGGGAGTCAGGTCTGAAGGCAGTCTGTCCAATCAGTAGTAGCCTACACTAATTGTTCAGTTAATTACCTGGGAGAAAATAAAACCAGGGCTGGACTTGGATTAGAGGGCCAGAGTTGAGTATCCATGGAGTAGGGCATCAACTTCATTAACTAACAAATAACATTTATAATGGTGACGGTGTGTTCATCACAATAGTGAGGGTAAGGTTTTTTAAATTAACTTTTTGTGTGTGGAAAAAAAAAATCGATAGACGGTATTAATTTGCAGAACTGTCTGTCGGCATGCTCTTGGAAGAAAAAAAAGAGGGAAAGAAACAGTCTGCGCAGAAATTGGTTAATTTAACTGAGGAGTAGCTGCGAGCTACTGGAACAGCAGCAGATTGGCCATTTAAGGGCGGATTTTAATCAGTCACTCACACGCTCGTGCGGGGTATTCAGCTCACGCGCGCATGGGAAGCGATCATCGCCATCAGACAAATATCCAACCTCCCGCTCAGCCAATCAGCCTCAGCCGAGAGACCCTTCGAATAGCGGAGATCCGAGGTTCAGCTTCCCTCCGGGGTGTCAGGAAACTCAATTACCGCGGTCGCCGGTGTTTGTGTCTAATTCCACGCCGTCTGATAATACACCGATGTGCTACTACGGCGAGGTCGTGCCAAGTCAAAGATAATTTTGACACCCCGTGTTCCGCACGCCTTACCCGAGATTTTAAAATCCTATAAATAGCTAACGGTTATGGAAATTTACGACTTCAGTACTAAAGTTTAAGGTGTTAAAATTGGGAGAAAACGGCTGTTCAGAGCAGAGGTATATCAGCGCTGCGCTTCTTCCAGCGTGGCAGCAGTGCTCTATAAATAGTTTACCGATCTGTCACCGTCTCCTGCTTGTAACCTGCGCGTAATTGGCATGCCGCTGCTTATCTCCTCACTTTTATGGCGTGTCATGTTTGCAGACAGCGCGCTGTCACAAAGCAACAAAGCCCTGAGAAAAGGATTACAGTTAAGATTGGTTTTACTGCGGAGAAAATGCTGGCTATTTCTGTCAAATTTCCAGCAGGTAAAAAGGTGGATCGTATTAATTACTGAAGAGTGGATGATAGGCTACGTTATCTCACAATTGATATAAAACCCTGAGTTGGGCGTTTTGTATTAAGTGCAGAAATCACAGCTATAAGTTAATTAACATAAAGATGAACACATTTGTTGTTTCTATTCTGTCATCTGTTACAGACTTCAAGGCAATAGTTATGTATATTTGCGAAAACATTTCAGACATGTCAGTCTGAATTTATGAACATACCAATAGTATTGTAAATGTATTGCCTTTCAAGTAAGCTCCTTATTAGGTTAAAATAAATAAGGCCAGCATTCTCAGGTAATTCCAAGTACTTTGTGAGATGAAAGCCACTTAAATTGTTGAATGTAGTAGAACATTAATAATGAGAATAGGCTGTACTTGCATTTATTTGTAAGCAAAAGTTAAGGGGAAATGTGGATGAAAGCCTGGGTCCTATCGAATGCATATCGCTTTGATATGAGGACACATTTAAATTGTTAGATCTGGCAAATACCCTGTCTCTCTCTCTCTCTCTCTCTCTCTCTCTCTCTCTCTCTCTCTCTCTCTCTCTCTCTCTCTCTCTCTCTCTCTCTCTCTCACACACACACACACACACACACACACACACACACACACACACACACACACACACACACACACACACACACACACACACACACACACACACACACACACACACAAACACGCACATGCACACGCACACACTGTATGCTGTGTCAGGTAAGTGAGGATTATGTAAAATGTGTACTCTCTCTCTCTCAGTACCTGCATTGCAGATTGGAAATCTCCAACCAACTTGCTCAAAAAAGAAAAAAGAAGTTTGACATTTACAAGTTGTATTTCAGACATTTCTCTGTCTTTATTATTAGAATTTTAAGTTGACAGGTGAGCTTGATGAAAACTGGAAGGTAATTTCTGGTAATTAACCGGCGCATCTAGTAGATTGCAAGAGAAAAAGGTCCCAGGTCCCTACGATTGGACATAAACCATGTGACATTTTTACTCACCTTGACTATATTCCGGCTATGTTGGATGGAAACCCGGTTTTGACGAGAGAGAGAGAAAAAACATCTTATGTATTTGTGTTAGAATTGCTGATTGACAGATCTCACTATTCTGCTGCAGTGTATTAGTGGTTCTGTTTTTAAAGGTAGAAATACCCTGTGACAGTAGGTGTGGGTGACTGATTTAGCTCACAGTTTTGCGGGTTATTTGTGTAGACAGCAGGGGAAGATGTATTGACGGCAGCTTGACACTGCCGTACGTGTCAGCTTTTTCTTGTGCCCCTGGGAAGAGTACAGTGAAGACAAGGCGTCACCAAATCACTCACCAATATCCCTTTGATTTATAAAGGTCAGTCAAGTGCATTCACTGGAGCTCCTTCTACCTCTCAGAGAGTATAAAGGACAGGGATAACGGCCGTTTTCCAAGATGGCGGTTATTAAAAGGGTGAGCGGTGCAAACGTACTGTGGCAGCTGCAGGCGTGTGCGCCACCGGTGTCTGAGGTTTTCCGTGAGAGGGTTGCGTGGTCTGTCGCGCGCCTACGCGATTCTCCCATGATGCCTGCTGCTGCTGATCGCCGCCAGGCAAGGCAGGTTGCAGTCGCAGTAGTGCTTTGTGGGAGTCGCGTTGGCGTAACCTACAAGGCAGACAGGAAGTGAGATTCATTTCGTTGTTTATCCAGGCGCTAAATGGTAATTTTTTTTTTTTATTGAATCCTCGAAGCTTGTGCTAATGCGGCATGTAAATCACACAAAAAAAAGAAAAGAATATGGCACTCCCCCCGATAAACAAAATCATTTAGAAAATAAGCACCAGTACCTGGCGTACTTCCTGCAGTTCAGTAAAACGAGATTTCTTCATTTAACACCTTCACAGGAAGTGTGAAGGCTTTTGGCCCGCTGAGAACTGTTCCAGAGAACAGTGAGCTTTGGCTGAAGTACAACTAATACAACTAAAAAATGTGCACGCCCACAGCACGGCAACAACTACGACAGACCACAAAATATAGTAAGCGCTGCATACGACCTGAAGCAAACGCCACAATACTATGTACAAATGAGCTTCAGCACGGCAGCAAAGCTGGCACCGTGCATGAAGTTAACCAAAGGGAGCAAAAGACCACGGGCTGGAGAACGTCGCAAATACACATGCTCTCAGGAAATCCACAACAGGTGTCAGTCATTTCCAATCAAGACTCCGGTGAGCCGAAGGAAACGAGTTGGGCACACAAACAATCCCCTGGGCAACATAGGGACGTAACGACGTGGAAAGAGATTCTTTCTTGTGTGGAAAAGAGAGAGACACGAGCCTTCAGAATTCCATACATGGACAAGGCCCTCTGTGTGACAGGCAGATATGAATTATGAATGTGGAGGGAAAGATGAAAGAGGGAGGCTTCTTATCCGAGCCACGGAATCGTCGGCGTAGCTGTTGTCGGCAGGGAGTCTCACGGTCCCTTGGCGTTTCCTTGAGAGATCAGAGTTTACGCCTGGCACACTCGTTCTGGGAGGGGTACACTACGAAGCAGGATTACTGAGTTAGCCGGATAGCTGCACTGAGTAAAACCCGGAACCCTCCCAAATATGGAACATGGACTGAAGTAAAAAGAGCTGTTCCGTGTTTTACTCTGTGCAGTTATCCAGCTAACTCAGTAATCCTGCTTTGTAGTATAACCCCCAGGATCTCAACAAGTCCAAAGTCATAAGGAAGTGCGCTTTCAGTGAACCTGATGCACATTTCCAGTGGAATACCGCTGTATGGGTGGGGTAGTGGGAGGAGGAAGGAGGCAAGTCCCCAAACCCCAAAACTTTTTAAATTGTGGAATTATTCTTGTTTGTTATCGCCTTTGCACCCAGCAGTTATATATGGTGCCACCCACTAGTCATTGTTGATATCATTTATAATCGCAGGGCCAAAAAAAGTCACCGACTGCCTCAATGAAGCCGACCAGCTATTTCTGTCCTCAGAATGGGCCTCTGTTGATTGTAGTGATAGGAGCTCTTTGTGAACAGATTGTGTTAACTCTCTCTCTTGCCACAGCTCAGTAAATCCTTCCACTCCTGTCCAACATGGTGCTCGCATATGCCGTGCTGCACCATCTGTAACCCAGATCTCACTGGCTGGCTTTTACCGCGGACAAACCAACAGGATGCACACAACAGCTGCTGACTCGACGGTTATTTCACATTGACTGAACGGCTATTTCACATTGTCTGTTAACTGATTGGGCATCTTTCTCTGGCTGTTGATTTAATTGTTATTTTCATTGGCTGTTGACTTAATGTATATTTTTCATTGACTGTTGACTCAACAATTCATTTTCATTGGCTGTTGACTGAATGGTTATCTTTCGTTAGCTGTTCACCGAATGGCTATTTTCATTGACTGCTGACCGAAGGATTATTTTACATTTGCTGTTGATTGAATTTTTATTCTGAATTGGCTGTTAACTGAATGGCATCTTTAATTGGCTGTCTACTGAATGGTTGTCTTTAATTGGCTGTTGATGGTTGTTTTTCATTGGCTCTCGCCAGTCCCTCCCTGCTAAAGAAACCTCGCAAGATACAGAGCTTTCCGTCAGCTGTTCCTGACGCTGCTCGATCGGCTGTCTCTCTGACCTTAGCCTGGAGTGAGTGGCATTACATCACCCATCACATTAGTGTCGCCTTCAGGACACCATCACTTCTGTGGAAATCGAGCGCAAATGCAAATCACCATCTTGAAATGCGCTGTTTTGCCGAGCACAGGTCAGTGAGGAGCAGGTAAAATAGCCTCCCCCAGGTGTTTGTGGTCTCTGTAGAAGCACCACGTCAGCAACTTCTCTTCCTCCCCGTCCTCTTAAGGCAGATTGAAAACGGAGGGTAATCAGACTAATTAATGCTAATTTCTGCACAAGTTTAATTTCTAATGAATCTTAATCAGATTAGTGAAGGAATCTTAAGTGCATCCAGGGATGGTTTGCATTTTTATTTATTTATTTATTTATTTTTAAGTTTCACATTAAATCTGTTTATACAGCTCAGTGGCAACTGCGGTCATGGAGATTGCGTTCTGGGACTGCACCTACGGCGTCTCAGCCGAGATTTTACCGCGGAGTTCGGCCTTATTATCATTACCGCTGCAGTCACTGGTGGAGGCAGTCGCACTTTATACCTGCTCTCTTCTATAAGCTTACTATCGCACTTTCGCCTCTTTTGTTGTTTTCTCACCGTTAATCTAAACAGGTTTAGTGATAGTTATAGCCACAGTTAGAGGTTTGCTATGAAATCCGATTCTACAGACGGTGAAATTAGCGTGTGGTGAAACTTTAACCAGCTAGCTAGCTTAACTAAAATTTGCCTAGCTAAAACCAGCCTCCTCGACGTGGATCTGCTATCAACCTCGAATATCAACTTAAATCGGATGCCTACATCGGAGATGCCACTACCAACTTCCACGGATCCGTCTGTCTGCATAAAGTGCTACGGTCATCAACAGAAAATTCTGAATCTTGAATCTGCAATAGTCCGTGGTAAGGAAAACACTATGGCTAAAAACAAAGCTAATGCTACTTCACACTCGCTTTCCTCCAATGACTCTGTGCATTTAGACAGCTTGCTTGCATTTCCGAAACTTAGCAAGGACTCAAAACCCATTTCAAGCACGGATTCTGATCAACACTGGCAATTTCCGAAGAGACGGAAGGATGGCAAATTGAGGCAAGCTAACTTTGCAAACGCGAATGCTACAGGCTTGCTAGCTCATTCGACACCAGGGAAATTCCTCCGGTGCTCGTAATTTAAGTTTTCAAGTTTCAACAAAAAACAGATATAAATCCCTTTATGTCCCGGATAGAACAGAGTGTATTAACAAATATCACTCGCAGTCTCATGATCAAAAAAAGCCAACTGCAACCAACCTAGCATTGCCTGTCACTGCTAATGCAGATGCAGTTGTTGCCTCATGTAGAACATATCCCTACGCTTTACCATGGCAAAGTGTGTTGATTGTAGGAGATTTTACCGTCAACAGGCTAAATATGAACACTGCATCAATTCACTGCGTACCTGATGCCTGTGCTGTTAACATCACTGAATGGATTGAGAGTAAACTACCGATTGTTCTCTCTCAAGCTAACTCACTCAGAAAGCTACTTATCCACGTGGGATGGAATAACATTCGAAACAGATCAAAAGCAAAGATGGAACAGGACTTTGACCTACTCCTCAACAAAAGTCTTAATCTCCCTAGCCTCGAGGTTTTTATTTGTGGGCCTCTACCGGCAATCTGGAGTTCTGAGCTGTTCTCTAGAGGTATGGATCTCAATGACTGTCTTAAGAGATCCTGTTCGCTGAAAGGACTCAACTACATCGACAACTTTGATCTTTTCTGGCTGCGAGGCCATTTGTTCGCCCAGGACGGATTACTGAACCAACATGGAGCCAGGACCTTGCTAGACCACGTTGACCTTACTAGACCACGTTGACCATGCATTACGCCACCCCTCTTCCAGGCATACCTGACCATGGGCTAACGCTCCTGGAAATCAGCTGACTGTCTGCCATACCAGTCGCCTTATCTCATCCGCTGAAGGGCTGAAGGCCGAGGCCTATCACCAGTCTGCAAAACAGAACATCGCAGCGCCTCCCCCCCGCCCCCCCCTCAAGGTCTGTCTACCTCCAGTGCGCAACGGCCCCCCCCCCTCTCCTACCGGATGGAACTGCACAACGGACTCTCACTGAACTTCCACCTCCCCAAGCCCCTGCACCCCAGCTCTCCTTAACCTCTGACCCCAGCTCGCCCCCCCCCAAACCCCTGCGCCCAAACCCTCCTCATCCTCAAGGGAGCCGGCCGCTGTCATCAGCATCTGTCATCGCCTCCAACAAAAACTGTGGCATGGACAGCACTCCACCGTGGACTGCGCTGTAGATGGTATTCCATCGAGGCCCCCATCCATTGACAATTTTCCTCCCCCTCCCCCCTGTCCAAGCGTGCACCACTCCACCCCCTCCTTATCCCATCCCAGGTCACCCCCCCCCAAATACTGTCCTCTCCCCCCTGTCATACCCCCCCAATACGGTTCTTTCCCCTACTCCCTCGACCTCCCCCCCTGCCTCCGCCTCTCCTTATCATGAGCTACCCAATGATATTTCGATCCACATGCCACATGTAAGTATGGCTACATTGAAGACCCTGTTCTCTGCCTCACCCTTGGCATGTCGAACTGTCTCTTTCACTTTTCCCTCCCACTCCCCAGTTACCCATTCTGAAAAGCCCCCCCCCCTCCCCCCCCCTCAGCTACTGGCCCAAGCTGCAATCACAAACCGCACGCCATCACAAACCGCACGCCATCACACACCGCACGCCATCACAAACCGCACGCCATCACAAACCGCACGCCATCACAAACCGCACGCCATCACAAACCGCACGCCATCACAAACCGCACGCCATCACAAAGGCCCCTATCAGAAGGCTACGGCCTCGAAATGAAGCTACAGTCCGTCCCAAACTCACAAGAAAGGGCAAAAAAGACTCAGGTCATTGATATCCTTCGGGTCCCAGCCAAAATAGCTCTAAAAGTGTCGATGTGCATGAATGTCCTAAAAGTGTTGAAAGTACTGTAACTACTCAGAAATGTTCTTTGCTGGAACCCCATGTACCCATGTTATATAATAGTGCTTATATCTGTGGTTTAAATTCAGAATCTATATCTCCAAGTCCTATTCCGACTTGGATCTCTACCCAGCGTAAATTAAAAGGCAGAGCCAAAAACTGTAATACCAGAAACCCTAGAAACCAAATAAATATCTCTACTATGCCTAATCATATTCCACCTCAGATGACAATCATGGCTCTGCTAAATGTAGGATCACTCACCACTAAAACATTTATAATCAATGATTTTATCACTGAAAGGCGATTAGACTTTTTATTTCTTGTAGAGACATGGCTCAGCTCTGATGGTGCTGCTGTGCTCTCTGTTGAAGCCTGTCCCCCCAACTACAATTTTTTCCATTCTGTTAGGCAAAATAAAAGAGGCGGTGGAATTGCCGCTATTTTCTCAGATAAATTTACTCGAATAAAGTGTCAATCCTCATCCTCTTAGATTTAAGCGCGGCATTTGACACCATTGATCATAACATCCTAATTGACAGTTTTCAAGACATCCGTCTGGAAAACTGGGTCGGCCTCTCAGAAAATGCTCTAAACTGGTTTCGAACCTATATAACTGGGAGAACATTTTTTGTTAGTTTGGGCGACCATGTATCTACAAAACGTGAGCTACCCTTTGGCGTAGCTCAGGGAAGTTGTCTTGGTCCCCTGCTATTCTCACTGTACATGCTTCCATTAGGTCACATCATCAACCAGTACAATGTAAATTTTCATAGTTATGCAGATGACACCCAGCTATACATTTCTGTGGAGCCAACGGAGCCCGACTCAGATGGCCTAAGCTCGCTGACTGCCTGCCTGACTGCTATAAACAAATGGATGAGTGACAACTTCCTAAAACTAAACGAGGATAAAACAGAGATACTTTTGCTAGGACCAAAATCTGAGAGAGAAACCCTTTTTAGTAAGCTTGGGGACCTTGCTCCCCAAACCAAACCAGAAGTAAAAAGCCTAGGTGTCATCTTAGATTCCGACTTAAACTTTAAGGCCCATATTAGTAAGGTGACTAAGACGGCTTTCTTCCACCTGAGAAATGTTGCCAAAATACGGCCATTTTTAACACAAGCGGATGCAGAGAAATTAGTTCACGCTTTTATTACTAGCAGACTAGACTACTGCAATGCCCTTTTCACCGGGCTGCCCAAAAAGTCAATAGAGAAACTTCAGCTCATTCAAAATTCGGCTGCCAGATTTTTAACAAAGACCAGAAAGAGAGAACATATCACTCCCGTCTTAACCACCCTGCACTGGCTCCCAGTTTCCTTTAGAATTGACTTCAAGGTACTTTTACTCACCTACAAAGCTCTAAATGGCACAGCACCCACATACATCTCTGACTTCCTAATTTCGTATCAGCCAACAAGAGCCCTCCGGTCCTCAGGTGCCGACCTTTTAACCGTTCCCAAAGTACTGCACTAAACGAGCGGGGAAGCCGCCTTTAGCTGTTATGCCCCAAAGCTATGGAACACCCTGCCCAGATACATTAAAGATGTAAGCTCTGTTAACATTTTTAAAAAAATGCTTAAAACCTACCTGTTCGAACAGGCTTTTAAATTAAATACTGGAAATGCTCCCTGTGTACCTAGCATTTCTGACTAGTGTTCCACTAGAATCGCTAGATTTCTTAACTTACCTTATTTTTGTATTTTTTTATTGATTTTTAAAAAATTTTTTAATCTACTTTATTTTTTTAAACTATTTATAATGTATTTTAATGTAGGCCTACTTTCTTTTCTGTATCGCTTACCATGTACCTCAAAGGCTTTTATTATTTTAAATGTATTTTTTCTTATTCTATCTCTATTTTTTAATTCTATTCTTCTTTTACATTTTTTTTCTATTCTTTTATTGTGACGCACTTTAAGCTGCATTTAAGGGGGGTGAAAGAAGAAGCCAGTAGGGCGCTCAATTTAAAAGTTTGACTAGGGACCGACGGGTTCGTCACTCTGCGGAGTGATTCAAACTGTGGAGGCTGTATGCTGCTTTACTTTAAAACGGGAGACGGTGAGAAAATCATTGAAGAAATCTGGCCAGAGAGGGGGAGCCCATCCTCCGCTAGCCAGCCCGGTTTAAAGTAAAGGTGGAATGGATGGTAACGTAAATATAATGAGGGATCTAACACAGCAAATGATCAAATGGGTTGAGCATTAAGCCTTTGAGCTTTAAACACTCTCACGGCTGATAGCCAGCGCTCACGCTGGCGTAGACACACTGAGCAGCGGTACGCAGGAAGCGGTAAACAAAATTACCTCCTTCACCTGAAACCAAAACAAGCGGCGTGCGGTCTCACAGCGAGCAGCTGTAAAACCGCCTTTCGTCTGAGGGAGGTAGAGGAAACCACAGTCTGCACCGGCTGCTTCAGCTGCTTCAGCTGCGTTCACTGCGCCGGCTGCTTCAGCTGCTTCAGCTGCGTTCACTGCGTCTGCTGTGGAGGCTGAGTCTGTTACACAACTGGATCCCTGTCCGTCGCACAGCGGTTCATGTGGTTTTTTGGGACACCCCGTTTCCATGACAGCCTGAAAATGCTGTGCCACAAGTTATTTGACAAATGGGTTTATGACATCACAATGTGCTGAAATCACATGACCTTTCCCACTTTACTGCTGCGCTCCTATTGGACGGTAAGTTTGATGCGCTGTAAATGCGGAAAAAACGTTCTCAGTGTTCCAGCACTGTTTAGATGAGACACATAAACAAGTTTTAAAAAAAAAAAGTAGAGTCAGAAATAAAGTTTAATTGCTAGATAGGGGCTGCTTCCTGTCCCATCCTTAATTATACATGCGATATCCTTTAAACATTTACGGTCCTGGATAGCACAGTGGAAACCAGTATTTTACCGCCATGTGTAGCGCTAACTCGAGCCCGGGGAGGGCTGTCTGAACTGACCTCAATTTCAGCGTGGCGAAATGAGAGAACTTTTTAAAGGATACCGTGCCGTCACTTTTTGTGGTTTCTCCCATCTGCGAGCAGTGTGCATCCTAACTCCTGCTCCGAGCCCTCACTGCGGCACTGGAATAAAAACCGATTTGGTTATGTAAGGCTCCTAAGGCAGTTAAATTATGGTAAATTTGGGGATATTAAATCTTTGTTAAAAAAAATTCTAAAAAATTGGAGTTTAAAGGCTTAACATCTCGAAATAATTATGATGATTGAAAATCAACTACGCTAGCAGCAAATTAAATTAAGTCAGTCAGTTGAAGTATCTACGTTTATCTGCTTTAGTTTCTAAGGCAGCAATACAGCACATGCATTATTTTAATCACATTCCTTCTGTTGCTAGATTTTCATCTGTTTAAGTGTTCTAACAGTACATTTCGTCTTACAGTAATCACTACTGTACAGATACTTGCACTAAGTTAATTTCATTCCGGAGTAGAGTATGCTTTAACCACAAATTAAAGAAGGTCTGGCATGCTAGAAGGCACTGGAATCAGCAAGTTTGATAGTGAATGAATTTCCAACAGACGCATAAATGCAGGTTTTTTCTATTTATTTCTGAATGTACCTGAACCATTGAATTTTAATCAGCAGTATACGGGTGGGCAGGGGCGGATTGGGACTATAAATCTAACCGGGAGTTTCAAAACCATGGCGGCCCAGCAACATTATTATTATTATTATTATTATTATTATTATTATGATTGTATAGGCCCTACATGTCGTATTAAGTTATTGTGCTGCTGCTGCTGCTGCTGTTGTTGTTGTTGTTACACGATGACGAGAGCGTGCATGTAGGCCTAGTTGTACTCGCAATCAGACACACCCACGGTGGCATGAAAACGATACTTGCAATAACGGTCATGGTTTACTTTTGCTACTTAGGCTATCGTTTACTTTTGCTACTTGCAATAATAACTGCCACGGCGGGCACGAAAAATCACATTGAGCTGAATGATCCACTTCCAACAACACAAAACTAAACACACATATAGCCTACTTTTGCAATTTGCAATAATAAATGCCACGGCGGGCACAAAAACACAAGTGTGTCCTACCTTATTACACTGTCAGCAGGCGTCGCAGGAGGTCGCTTCTCTCAGCTAGCTTGTCGTTTACATGCACAGCAATATCCGATTACTGGAAACGATCAGCTTACGCCAGTATTTAACTTATTGCGTTCACATGGACATAAGTAATGTGATTACTCCAAAAGCCGCGTTTACATGATTCTCTCCATAATCAGCTCTGTGGAAAACGTAGCTACTAACTGCTTCCTGTTGTAAGGACAAAAATGATCCGCCCGTCAAAAATTTACGTTAGGCTATTATTATTATTATTATTATTATTATTATTATTATTATTATTATTATTATTATTATTATTATAGCTAGCTAGTAATTATTATAGCTACTTATTTATAGCTAATTGCTAGTAGTGGTTGATTTATATTATTGTACTAGCTAGCTTTACCGATCTCTAAATCTGGCGAATTTCCCAAAAATTTCAGTTATTTAATGTGCTAGCCACAAACTAGCTAGTACAAACACAAGCACGTAACACTGAACAAATTTAATAATAAAATTCTGGAAGTGAGATGCTGAAGGAACCCCAGGCATAGCAAATGTTGACGGGTGGAATCATTTTGACGTTACACCGCCTCTTCTGCCTGACATGCGTAGTTTTGAAAAGCCGAAAGAAACCGGAGAAAGGTGTTTACATGCTCCAAAAAATCGAAAGTTTGGCCAAAAAACCAGGGGTGTTAATCGGGTTTCGAAAACACGGATTATGACCTTACATTATCGGATAAAGGTGTTTACATGACCATTTCAGTAACCAGAGTATTGCCATAACCGTGTTCAGATCGGAGTATTATAGTGTGCATGTAAACGTACTAGCCTACCGGCCCACGCACAGCACCGGCCCACCGGGAAAACTCCCGGTGCTCCCGATGGCCAATCCGCCCCTGCGGGTGGGTGATACTTTGTGCTGGTTTTACTGGCTTAGATGCTTTGTACATTATGCATGTACGTATATTGACTTTCTGAAGAAAGCTATTGCATGATAATGTGGTGATGGTGATAATGATGAAGATGATGATGATGGTGATGCTATTCATTAATAGCATAGTATTTTTCAAACTTCTGCCTTATGCTTAGTGCAAACACGCAGTTCTGTTTTTTTAGAATTTCACTTCTGACACACAAATGGAACTACATTTGGTGAATTTGTGGTTAGTGGGTTCATTTTTTTCAGCACTTTTGTTCCATGTCTTCGTCTTCTCTTCCTCCGCTACTTCAATTTCTTTTCAGACCCTTCGTGTCAGTGGCCTGTTACTTTAAATAATTTAACATGGGCTAATTTGATGTGACTCTTAAATTAGTAAGACTGTGTTCTCTGCAGTCAGTGACGAGTTGACGTGTGTTACATGAAACATTGTCTAGTGTTCATGCATGTTTGGATTCCGTGAGGTAGGACAGTGTGAACAGTGTCTTGGCTTTGTTTTCATATCAGTTGCCTGCTTTTTTTTTGCAGGCGTTTATTCGTTGACTTGTGCATGTAACACACATTTTTTGTGTGTTCACAACATTTCTTGTCGTGAAATCATCATTTCTTTCTGTACTTCTCAATCCAGGATACTACTAAGCAAAACCGTTTAGCGCTTAGCTGTTGCTAAAGGCCGGCTGCTGATGTACGTGACTATCACATGTAATGACAGTGTTTCAGCTGCCCCCCCCCCCACCCCCCCACGGCTCCCACTTGCTCCCCTTGCTTTACCTCACGTGCGGATTACAAATTTCCTCTGGCTGGTGAAACGGAGCGTTGCGTAGAGACACAAGGAACACCTCGGGGATGACTCAGTGTTCCGGAATCCACGCAGTGTTCCGCCATTCCAGCGCAGCGCAGAGACGTTGCCTTAATCTTTCCACCCCCCCCCAGATCGCGCTTTTCCTTCTCGCAAAGCGACCAATGTTAACACGGGAGGCGTGCCCTCATTTTTCCCAGAATCTTCCGGGCCTGCAGCGCGTTATCTCCGGTGTCCTGTAATGGCTTTGGTGGTTAATTGGCCCCCAGTCCTGGCGAAGCGGCGAGCTTCGTGTTCCAGTGAGTGATCTCAGACGGTTCACAGCATTGCCAGTTACCAGATGCTGAAGGGAGTGTCCTTATCTTCATATGGCCACAAGCAGAGGAAAAATATGAATTCATAAATTTCTCCCAACAGGGAAGATGATACCAGCCCACAGATTTGCGTAAATCGTCGAATAGCTTTTACATGTTGTCATATATCTGTTTATCCCTCAGGGTCTCACGAATGAAGGATGTACTTGGTTATCTCCGTGACTTGAGGAAGATGTTTTAAATGCGTGGTGTGGTAAGATGTGTGTGCATATGTTAAAGTGGTTGGGCCCATTGGCAAGTGATAACGTGGCATCGAGGCTGTAGTTCCCTGTGAAAGTGCTGTGCAGTCTAGAGTCTACTTTTTATAGTATACTTATGGTATACTTTAAAAAAAAAGCTGTTCTGAACAATTCTGAAAATGTTGTTAATATCCCTGGATGATATACTTATTTCTGGGGTTTCACAGATAATAGTATGGAGGATATTTTTCTCATACTGCATGTCATTAAACAGTATGCAGTAAGCAGTATACAGTATGCTAGTACACAGAATACCGTAGATAGGGCTCTGATTCGGACACAGCCTACGTTGCAGGGATCTGTAACAGTGCTATGCTAATTATGCAGAAATATGTAACAGTGTTATGCTAATTGTACAGAGAACTGTAACAGTGTTATGCTAATTGTACAGAGATCTAAAACAGTGCTATGCTAATTATGCAGAAATATGTAACAGTGTTATGCTAATTGTACAGAGAACTGTAGCAATGCTATGTTAATTGTGCAGAGATCTGTAACAGGGCTGTGCTAATTGTGTAGAGTTATTCAGCAGGGCTATGCTAATTGTGCAGAGATCTAAAACAGTGCTAAGCTAATTGTGCAGAGATATGTAAAAGGGCTGTGCTAATTGTTCAGAGATCTAAAACAGTGCTAAGCTAATTGTGCAGAGATATGTAAAAGGGCTGTGCTAATTGTTCAGAGATCTAAAACAGTGCTAAGCTAATTGTGCAGAGATATGTAAAAGGGCTGTGCTAATTGTTCAGAGATCTAAAACAGTGCTAAGCTAATTGTGCAGAGATATGTAAAAGGGCTGTGCTAATTGTTCAGAGATCTAAAACAGTGCTAAGCTAATTGTGCAGAGATATGTAAAAGGGCTGTGCTAATTGTGCAGAGATCTAAAACAGTGCTAAGCTAATTGTGCAGGGATCTGTAACAGGGCTATGCTAATTGTGCAGAGATATGTAGCAGTGCTATGCTAATTGTGCAGAGATATGTAGCAGGGCTATGCTAATTGTGCAGGGATATGTAGCAGTGCTATGCTAATTGTGCAGAGATATGTAGCAGGGCTGTGCTAATTGTGCAGGGATATGTAGCAGGGCTATGCTAATTGTGCAGAGATATGTAGTAGGGCTATGCTAATTGTGCAGAGATATGTAACAGGGCTATGCTAATTGTGCAGGGATATGTAGCAGGGCTATGCTAATTGTGCAGAGATATGTAGCAGTGCTATGCTAATTGTGCAGTTATCTGTATTGGTGCTGTGGGAAAGTGGGGAGCCGGAGGGGGCTTCTCTGTGCTCTGGTGTATCGGGACTCCACATCTGGTACAGCTGGGAAGCTGTCGTTTTTGCAGGCGGGAGGAAGTTGGGTGTGATCCGAGACGGGCTAGCCAGCTTTAACCCATTCCTCCATACTCCCTCTTTATCTCTGAAACCAATCCGTTTTAGCTTTCCCCCTGATGACCAGGCTACCCCTGTACCTTCTCCTGCCCCCTACAACTTTGCTATGGGCATAAAATAAATAGAGCAAACAGGGCCGGGGTGTTACATGCTGATAATAGTGTAGAAAATGCATTTAACCATCCTCTCTCTCTCTTGCTGAATGGCAGGGGTGGGGAACCTCATCCGCAAAGGGCCGGTGTGGGTGCAGGTTTTTGTTTTAGCCCAGCACTAGGACCCCTGATTCTACTTATCTAGGTCTTGAGATTAGTTAATTAGTTGAATCAGGTGTCCTGGTACTGGGCTAAAACAAAACCCACACCGGCCCTTTGCGGATGAGGCTCCCCCACCTGTGCTGTATGGAGACCAGGTCTTTATACAACAGCGGGGGTCTCGGAAGTGTCCATACATGCGTCTGACTCTGCTGAATGGCGGTCGGTGTTCCGGAATGTCCGCCAACATGAAAAGCTGCTCTGTGCTCCACGGCGGCAGTGTCACCGGGTTCAGAGTGGAAGCTGTCCAAACGCCGTCAGCGAATGCGCTCAAAAACAGAGCTCGCAGCCCAAGAGGAAGGGCACGGTTTTGTACGTTTGTTTCTTGCCGTCGAAAATGAGCCGTTTTATGCGTTTTGTGCGTTCTGAGATGATCGGATTTTATTCTGTTAGATATTCTGTGGAACCACAGGGCTCGTAAATCAGGCAGCCAGGCGGGGCAGGGGGGCGGGGGGGTCGGGGGGGGGGGGTTGGAAGTGTGTTCTCCAGCTTGCAATGACGCGCGGCAGAACTTGGACCCCGTTTCGGAGGGAGCGGAATTGGGCCGGTGTTGAAGAGCAGCTTGTTGTTCGAAAGCCAGCTGGGACACTCTGTCTTAAAAACTCAAGTTTCAGTTCCCCCTCCCCTGTGAAAACTGCTAACGGTGCAGCTTTTGGCTGTAATTTATGCTTAAACTGCTGAATATATTTGCATATTATGTTATTGAAGACAAAAAGGAGTGCTGAAAAAAAACGCATCGGTTACTTTCTGGAATAAAATCACACAACGTACATGCACGCACAGTCAGCAAATGTCCTTATCTTGATATAGATGAGCAATCAAGGCTCTATAAACTGAACAACAGCAGTAACAAGCGACATTTTATGCTCAAAACAATGTACAAATTTTAGATCAATTCAGTTTCTCAGAGAAAAATATGTTGTTTAACCATTTGTTTTCCAAAGGTTTTCCTATTACAATTGTTTTCCTATTCCCATCCCTGTTTGCAGTAATTTGTGCCCCTTCCCTTCACAAGGATAACACTGATGAGTCCTCATCTATTCTGCTTTATTGATGAACATATTGGGGGGGATCTTTGATCATTCCTACTTTCAACATCCTTCAGATCCTACAGGCTATGCTTTTAGACTGCCCTCTTCAATTCAAACCGCAGATCCTACAGTCTATGCTTTTAGACTGCCCTCTTCAATTCAAACCGCAGATCCTACAGTCTATGCTTTTAGACTGCCCTCTTCACTTCAAACCGCAGATCCTACAGGCTATGCTTTTAGACTGCCCTCTTCAATTCAAACCGCAGATCCTACAGTCTATGCTTTTAGACTGCCCTCTTCACTTCAAACCGCAGATCCTACAGTCTATGCTTTTAGACTGCCCTCTTCAATTCAAACCGCAGATCCTACAGGCTATGCTTTTAGACTGCCCTCTTCAATTCAAACCGCAGATCCTACAGGCTATGCTTTTAGACTGCCCTCTTCAATTCAAACCGCAGATCCTACAGGCTATAGCTTTTAGACTTGCCCTCTTCAATTCAAACCGCAGATCCTACAGGCTATGCTTTTAGACTGCCCTCTTCAATTCAAACCGCAGATCCTACAGGCTATGCTTTTAGACTGCCCTCTTCAATTCAAACCGCAGATCCTACAGTCTATGCTTTTAGACTGCCCTCTTCAATTCAAACCGCAGATCCTACAGTCTATGCTTTTAGACTGCCCTCTTCAATTCAAACCGCAGATCCTACAGGCTATGCTTTTAGACTGCCCTCTTCAATTCAAACCGCAGATCCTACAGGCTATGCTTTTAGACTGCCCTCTTCAATTCAAACCGCAGATCCTACAGGCTATGCTTTTAGACTGCCCTCTTCAATTCAAACCGCAGATCCTACAGGCTATGCTTTTAGACTGCCCTCTTCAATTCAAACCGCAGATCCTACAGGCTATGCTTTTAGACTGCCCTCTTCACTTCAAACCGCAGATCCTACAGTCTATGCTTTTAGACTGCCCTCTTCAATTCAAACCGCAGATCCTACAGGCTATGCTTTTAGACTGCCCTCTTCAATTCAAACCGCAGATCCTACAGTCTATGCTTTTAGACTGCCCTCTTCAATTCAAACCGCAGATCCTACAGTCTATGCTTTTAGACTGCCCTCTTCAATTCAAACCGCAGATCCTACAGTCTATGCTTTTAGACTGCCCTCTTCAATTCAAACCGCAGATCCTACAGTCTATGCTTTTAGACTGCCCTCTTCAATTCAAACCGCAGATCCTACAGTCTATGCTTTTAGACTGCCCTCTTCAATTCAAACCGCAGATCCTACAGTCTATGCTTTTAGACTGCCCTCTTCAATTCAAACCGCAGATCCTACAGTCTATGCTTTTAGACTGCCCTCTTCAATTCAAACCGCACGTTTTTTATCTGGGTTCAAGTCCGGGGTCATTGTCTTGCCGAAAGATCGCATTTTGTGGCCGGCTTTCAGTTTCTTTTCGAGGGGATACCAAGTTTAAGTCCAGAAGGTCTTGGTGCTTGCTGGAGTTCATAATCCCATTGAACATAACAAGAGCTCGAGGACCAATAAATGCAAAACCACCCCATAATATCAAAAATCCACCATATTTCGCTATAGGTATGATGTCCTTTTCAATCTACATGTCCTTCTTCCGACACCAAACCCATTGCTGGTGTGCATGGCCATAGTGCCTAACTTTGGTCTCATCTGACCGAAATAGCCAGTTATAGTCGAAGGTCAAATACTGAGCTTTGGTTGAGACCAAAATTGAGTTTTTTGACCACAGGCACCAGGGGCGGGGTTTGGTATCACATGCTGAAAAGGACTTTATGCCTGTGGCTAACTGAGAAGACAGCTCAGTCATATTATCCTTGTGAAGAGATGGTGTGCATGGTACTGAAAAAAATCTTTGGAAAATAAAATGAGTATTTGTGGATGGAAATTTTTTTTTCTTGTGTTTATTAAGTGTGCTAATACATGCATTCCAATAATTTTGGAGGTGTGCATGCGTGTCCATGTAAAGCTACACCCATGGGGCAGTTGATCGCCTTAACCTTCCTGGAGCAAAATATAATTGACCTCATTCTCTTCGATTTCAAGTTTGGTGTCAAAGGTCACTGCTTCCCCTACATGCACTTTTATCTCAAGCCGGTAAGTGAATAATTACTTTTGTTTAATAAACTTATTTCTACCCATGACCTCAATGGGCAAAATATTTAAATCCCAAGCAGACGTGGGTTTTCCACCGTTTACATTAACCGCACATTTACATTCAGATGGCCTTGTTATTTTTAGCGTCAGGCTTTGGCGTAATGCCGTGCCCGTTGCACGCGTGTCACGTAGGCAAATGCGTTTGCGTTGCCAGTGCAGCTCTCGTTAAGTATAAGATAAAGCCAGCAGCTTGGCAACCACATGGCGCGGAGAACCGGACAAGACACACAATGACTTGCTTGGGAGGGAGACCAAGGAAACGGTTATCTTGACCCCTGCCGGTGGGGGGGTGTCCTTGGGGGTGCTGTGAGTCACTGGTTGCAGCAGACCGCTGCAGACAATGCTACATCTGCTAGCGTAAGCTCTTTACCAGCTTTTAACTCAGGCAACACATACTTTAACGCCTTTCGCGAGGATATTGTGTTCTGTTCCAAACAGCCATGTCTGCAGAATGGTTAAATAATATTTTAAGCCGGCTTTTCTCTCTGCTTTTGCAAAATCACACATGGGTTTGACTATTTCAACAGTCGTTTTGCTATCCAGAGTGACTATACAAACAAAAATATTTGCTGAACAGATGTTCTTATCTAGTGACTATCCAAGCAAACAAACATATCTTTGTTCAGAAGATGTCCTTATCCGGAGCAGCTCTACAAACAAACAAGCGTATATTTGCTTAACAGACGACCTTTTCCACAGTGACAAGACCATCCAGGCTGTGCTGTGTTTGTCCTTCAATAACTACCCTGTTTTTGCTGCAAACTTGCAGCTAATATGTAGCGCATTTGCCACCAACAAAATTTGTTTACCGCAAAATGTTGCCAGAGGGTTGTCAGAGTTTGCAGGTGCAGACTGGATTTGGGGAGGTGGGGGTGTACTACAGGTATAGACTGTGTTTGAGGGAGGTGGGGGTGTACTACAGGTATAGACTGTGTTTGAGGGAGGTGGGGGTGTACTACAGGTATAGACTGTGTTTGAGGGAGGTGGGGGTGTACTACAGGTATAGACTGTGTTTGAGGGAGGTGGGGGTGTACTACAGGTATAGACTGTGTTTGAGGGAGGTGGTTGTACTCCAGGTGCAGACTGGATGTATTAAAAATTTTTTATAACCGTAAGGAGAGCTGTCCAATGAAAAAAAAATGGGCCAGATAGGTTTTTTAAATTTTTTTATTTGGGGGTGGGGGGGGGGGTGTACTACAGGTGCAGACTGGATTTCGGTTGGATATGGGTGTTGCCCCCCCCCCCATTTTTTATTTTATTGGGCAGCTGTTCTTACTCTTATAAAACAGTAATAACACAGTAATAAGCTGTTATAAAACTGCAATAAAACAGTACTAAACTGTTACCTGACTGAGACCCTCGTCTGTACCACTGCATGCTGGGAGCTGCTTGGAGCTGCAGGGCCGTACACTGGATCCCGGTGTTTACAGCATGTTTAACTTTCGA
The DNA here is from genome assembly GCA_029718625.1 of Synaphobranchus kaupii. NCBI lineage: Eukaryota > Metazoa > Chordata > Actinopteri > Anguilliformes > Synaphobranchidae > Synaphobranchus > Synaphobranchus kaupii. The sequence continues at coordinate 3,327,759 of CM056392.1, forward strand.
AGACAGGTGCAAAACTGCCCGGCTAATGTGAGTTCCTGTGTATTTTGTTTTTTAAAAAATGTTCTATTATCATTATATGCCTTGAGGATATTTTCTGATATAATTCAGACCTGTCTGGAATGTCAGTTTGTTTAATGGGGAACCATATTTTTTTTAGATTAAATGGAAGTCCGATGGTGCATTTCGCAACGACAGAAATTCGTGAAATTTGAGTTTTAACCTTTCGGTTCGTTGAAACGGTGTGTTGTGTTCATGTGAAGGTGTTGATTTAGATATTATACCCCCTGGGCTGTAGGGTAAAATGTAGAACAGAAGGAAACTGTTTTTAAAAGGGATGTATTAGCTCTGTGCATTCAGGTGTTGATGGCTACAGGTACTAGTAGAGTGAGTGAGTGAGTGAGTGAGTGAGTGAGTGAGTGAGTGAGTGAGTGAGTGAGTGAGTGAGTGAGTGAGTGAGTGAGTGAGTGAGTGAGTGAGTGAGTGAGTGAGTGAGTGAGTGAGTGAGTGAGTGAGTGAGTGAGTGAGTGAGTGAGTGAGTGAGTGAGTGAGTGAGTGAGTGGATCTGTGCTCCTCGGTTGGCTCAACTCTCCTCACATCATCAATATATACTGTGTGTGTGTGTGTGTGTGTGTGTGTGTGTGTGTGTGTGTGTGTGTGTGTGTGTGTGTGTGTGTGTGTGTGTGTGTGTGTGTGTGTGTGTAAGAGAGAGAGAGTGTGTCTCTTTATAAGGAAGAGAGAGAGAATATGTTTGTGTGTGTGTGTGACTACTGTTATTCACAGCAATTCTGATTCAATATTGAGGATGAGAACATTTGCCCCCGGCTTCGTCGTGCGTATTTCTTTGCCTAAGTGAGAACATGCATCCCATAATTGTTTATTACAAATGAAGATCCCTACAGTGTAAATAACACAGATTATCACAGACCAGTCTGTCATGAGAGGGTGACTATTTAATCATGCAATCAGTGACCAATCAGCCTTTTGAAATATGAATGTAGTAGCAGGATGTGCATAATTAATCTGACATATAAACATTCGCTCATTTTCTGAATGAGAATAAGTAGCCTACACAAAATGGCGCACACCCAAAAGTTCGAGGGGTCCAGACTAACGGGGCGTAAACGCTAAGAAATCGGAGAACAAAGCAGGCCATGCTGAACATGTTTCCAAATGCTAACAACTGCAGTCCATTCCCTGCCCACACAACACATCGACAAAACTACCTTTTAGTAACACTGCCAGCTCTGGCTGCTTGGATTGGGCTTCCTCTCTGGGATAGCTGGTGTGAAGCTTAAAGCTTAAAACTTCACACTTTACATGTTAAAAACCTTTTTTTAAATTTTTTTTATATATATATAAATTTGGCGCTCAACGTGTGGCTGAGCCTGTCCAATTCCCACCCTCATTTGGAATGGCCAACTGTCTGCAACTGCAGCCGCGTTCGTGCGCCAACCCCACTGCCGATTCGGGAGAGTGTAGACATCCACCGTTCTCCATTCAATTCAAGTTTATTTGTCGTATACAATACAAAAGCATGCATTGGCAACAATGGAAAGCTTAGTCGCGAGAAACTCCAGAATAAAAAAATAAAAAAACAGACACCAACAACATAAACATACGACAAGATACACATCGGGAGAAGAGGTGGTGGGGGCAAGATACACATCGGGAGAAGAGTTGGTGGGGGCATGATACACATCGGGAGAAGAGTTGGTGGGGGCAAGATACACATCGGGAGAAGAGTTGGTGGGGGCAATGTGCAAGTGTGCAGTCAAGGGTTATTACTATTGTCCCATTATTGCCCGTTAAGTAGCCGTATGGCTAGGGGGTAAAAAGTGTCATTGTATCTAGTTCTTCGGGGGAGGATACTTTGGTACCTCTTGCCGGATGGGAGAAGACGGAATATGGTGTGAGCAGGATGGCTACTGTCCCTGATGATGTTACTCCTTCAAAACACGTGATGTCGCCAGCTGCTTCTTTTCACGCCGCAGCTAATCTCTCATAGAGCAGAGTCAGAGGAGGACCTTTCATATGAGGCTTTAACCTCATATCGGTAGATTGCGATGAAGCACTGACCGCTAGCCGACTGAACCCTCCTGCACCCTGGACAACTCAATCGCCAATTGCGCATCGCCCCATGGAGCTACCGGCCGCAGTCGGCAGTGGCACGGTCCGGATTCGATCCGAGACCGTGGGGCTCATCCACGCGCCACAGCGTAGCGCCTTAACCGAATGAGCCACCCAGCACCCCCGTGAAAACCGCTCAAGCCCATCGCCCAACACCGCTATCCTTTATTCCGCTTCTCATCGGGGGCTTGATCACTGCCTCCAGCAGAAAAGAGGAATTAGTGGGAAAACGGTTTACAGCTTTTTTTTTGGGTCCCATGGGGGATGCATTCATCATTATCATTTTGAATTCACGGCGGATTAGAGTGGCGATCGATTCTCAGATCGGGTAATTGCCGTGCTCGGGAACGACTGTTTCAAATCTTTCTCTGGAAGGCCGCTCGTTTAGTTTTAATTTTGCGGCCATTAATTATTCTCTGCCTCTTTTTCTGCCAATAAGCGTTGTGCTTTTAATGTTTATTATTGTTAAATATAGTGTCTTCTGTCACCGCGTGTATATCCTGCTGACTGGATGCATTCTAATTTGTTTTGGGGGAAAATGCAGTAATTAAGATTTTCCAGAGTGTGAGTAAGCGTTCCCCTGTGGCCGGAAACGCAGCTGGAAAATTCCCCCAAAATCCCGAGTCTGCTGTTGCCCTCCCCCCATCCTGGCGCTCCCTTATTTTCTATTGGAGCCAGAGGTGTGATCGTTTGGAGGCTAAAGCTGCTCCCGTATTCTTCCAGTTTAACGGGACGGTTTTCCCGGTTTTCCCTGCGGCAGGCGTGGGAAGGGGGGGAGGATCCCTGGCGGGGCGCCCCCTCCCCAGCGCTGCGGCTCAGGGGGGCTCCAGTGTTGGCCCACTCCGGTACCCTTAACAAGAACCTCAGAATTTACAGGCTGATCTCGGGCCTGGGGCTCTGTGGGAAAAGGTCCGTCAGCACAAAGTCAAAACGGCCGCTTTAAAGAGCCGAGCGCGACTGCATTGTGAAGCGAGCAGATATTGTGCGTCAGCACGCCTCCTTGTGTGTGTGTGTGTGTGTGTGTGTGCACAAAGTGCATAATACAGCACGGAATGATGTGTGTGCAGTGTGTGCGTGTGTGTGTGTGTGTGTGTGTGTGTGTGTGTGTGTGTGTGTGTGTGCGTGTGTGCGTGTGTGCGTGTGTGCGCGTGTGCGCGTGTGCGCGTGTGCGCGTGTGCGCGTGTGCGCGTGTGCGCGTGTGCGCGTGTGCGCGTGTGCGCGTGTGCGCGTGTGCGCGTGTGCGCGTGTGCGTGTGTGCAGAGCGCGGGTCTCTCCGGATCATGGTTTGTGCCTCCGGGAGAATTGGATTGGATTTATCTGCTGCAGTGTAGCCCTGCATTAGCTTCCCTGTGAATGAGCTTCCTCATAGCGGACTGTGAGGTCTGGCCTAGGTGTGTGTGTGTGTGTGTGTGTGTGTGTGTGTGTGTGTGTGTGTGTGTGTGTGTGTGTGTGTGTGTGTGTGTGTGTGTGTGTGTGTGTGTGTGTGTGTGTGTGTGTGTGTGTGTGTGTGTGTGTGTGTGTGTGTGTGTGTGTGTGTGTGTGTGTGTGTGTGTGTGTGGAAGCCTTCTCCCAACAGTCATAGCATTGTTGGCTAAGGTAAACACTGTGGGTGAGCTTCTCGGGTAAACTCTCTACAACCCGCTACAAACCCCCCCGACCCAAGAATGATCGGGGTGGGGGGGGGGGGGGGGGCAAGATTTATGGGGCTCAAGGTGCACACTAGGGAGGGGTCTGAGGAGGAACAGGTTGTGCAGGATGTGTAACCTGGCAACCCGCCGACGGTGTCACTGAGCGGGGTTTTATCATGTTTGGCATGGGGTTGCCAGACTTACTGACCCCGCAAATTTAGTGAATACATTGGAAGCACCCCTTTTTAAAACATAGCTAAAGGTGTGCTGAGAAATAGGTGCACTGTTTCACTTACATGAAAAACTAAGGACAGTGTGTAATGTATACGTTTATATACGATATATTTTACATGCTTTTTCCTCAAATGTGTATTGTGAGCTCAGGGGGGTATTTTCCACAAAGCAGGATTACTGAGTTAGCTGGATAACTGCACTGAGTAAAACCTGGAACCCGCTCAAATCCGGAACATGGACTGAAGTAAAAAGAGTTGTTTCAGGTTTTACTCAGTGTTTCAGGTTTTACCCCCCCCCCCCCCCCCCCCCCAGATCACAGAAAGATAGGCTCCGTTGTGTGGAGTTCTGTGGTTATACGTTTGATGGAGGTGCTAAGCAATACTGGCATGAATGAATACGCTGCTCAAATGAATAATAATGTGCTGATATAACATGAGACGTATAATGTCATGTTGGCATCATGCCATCCTGCACAGAGCCAAGTGACTAAGCCTTGTTTGTGAAGAGGGGTCGGTCCACCTTTGGACACAAATGCAGCTGAACAGCTCTTATTTTGTTGGCTTTAAAATATTGCTGGGAAGCTCCTCACCGACAGAAAGGCTTCTGATTATATGGAGAGATTCATCGTCGTGGTTTTGGTGGGTGTAGCTTGAATTCCATGCATTCAACGTGTGGCTTATTAACCTGAGTGGGTCACGTATTGCCTGCAAACCTACAATTTGAGGCCTGGCAGTACATTCCATTGTAGCATGAGTCTATCTATACTTTAATAATAATATGTATGGAACAATTGGATGTCTTGAAGCGGTGGAACGTGGAAAAAGCATACTGCCTTTGGCATTCAGTGCTTTTAATTAAAAATTCTATCCGGTATAAATGAGCAATCTGGCTCGACGAGCGGATTCAGTTTTGTCGAGCACAAGCACAATCCCCGTCCCTTTTGTGTTTGGGCATGGGATCATAGCCCTAATCGAGATTCACAGTTCTGTAGGGATTGTACGTCAATAAGGTTCTTCGTCCATAAAATGGACTCAGAGCCTCAGGGTCGGTAGCGATATATAAACGGTACAAATGCTCTCTAAGGCGCGGGCCTTTGTTTTGCCTTCACTTTTTAGTGATTCCATTTTAGAATTATCCCACCGAAAATGTGAATGTTTTTATCACGTTGGTATTTTTCTCCACTGTACTCCACATACAGTGTGTATTCTCTATAAGATCCACACTCAGTGGCTTTAGGGCAAGCTGTTGAGCTCTCTAGAATAATGGCACCGGTAAAATGGAACTCCAGCACATTGGCAACATGATCTCTCTCGCATGACACATTTGAATGGTTTTGGGTTAAAGCAGAACAAAACAGGAGGACATTGTAAATGCTAAAGATTCGGTATAAATAAAGAATTAAAATAATGTCTGGTCTAAGAAAGATGTCTATTTCCCTTCAGGGGTTTCAAACAAACAATAACGAAAAGACTACATAAAATGCACTTTTCCAAAGTTTCTGAAAAACTAATCCTGAAGTATAAATGGCAGTTTATGACAGGAGATTATTGTTTGTTTATATATTTATTGATATGTACTCAGAATGAGCCGCTGGCTCTGTCAGAACATCAGCGTCTCCCGTTTAATCCCCATGTCACGTTCACGACGCATGTGTCGGAGGGTGTCACTGCGAACGTGTCTTCCTCAGTGTTTGAAGTAACATTCAGTGCCGAAGAACTACAAGGAAACTGAGCCTCAATACCAAAAGAACTAAAATGACACTGAAGCCTCAGCAGTTGAGTTGAAGAACAGCTTCTCCTTCTGTGAACAACACCACCCCCCCCTCTTCCCAGAGAGAGAGAGCAGGTTGAAACTGCTGCCAGAGAAAACAGGCTGTCTACACAGTGAGCGCAGTATGGTGGAAAGAATGTGTGCTTTTTTTGGGGGTGACTGGACGGGAATGTAGACTTGCACAACTGATTGGATGTACCACTCCAGCACAGCTGCTGACGGGACACTCCTGCAGGAAAAAAAAGTTAGTTTAAAAAAAAAAAAAAGCATTTGACATTGAATGTCTCTCCTGTGTGTGTGTGTGTGTGTGTGTGTGTGTGTGGCTGTTGTTTCTCATTAACCTTGTAATATAATTTTTGCTTGTGTAGCGGGTGTAGCTCGGCTAGTTCGCTAGTAAGCACAGTGAGGTGCAGTAAAGCGAAGGCCTTGTAGCAGGTTACCGTGACAACACTCTCTGGCGACGCAACCCTCAGGGTCAAAATAACAACGTTATCCTTAGCTATCGGCGATGTCGTCTTTAGCTGATTGGTAACGCGTTCGCTTGCGAGTGAGAGGAGCGGGGTTCAAATCTCACCTTGGACTTGTGAGTAAAGTAAGCTTCTCTCTTTCTATACGGTTACATTGATGCCTGTTGACCCGGATCAGGATCAAATAAAAAGTGGTTGCTGCGGAGTTTCAAATGGAGGGGGAGTCAAAGGGGGGTGAGTGTAGCGGGTGTAGCTCGGCTAGTTGGCTAGTAAGCACAGTGAGGTGCAGTAAAGCGAAGGCCTTGTAGCAGGTTACCGTGACAACACTCTGGCGACGCAACCCTCAGGGTCAAAATAACAACGTTATCCTTAGCTATCGGCGATGTCGTCTTTAGCTGATTGGTAACGCGTTCGCTTACGAGTGAGAGGAGCGGGGTTCAAATCTCACCTTGGACTTGTGAGTAAAGTAAGCTTCTCTCTTTCTATACGGTTACACTTGCACGTGTCATATGAGTGTGTTCAGGAAAGCTAGAGCAAGAGGTGCTATGATGGTGGCATGGCCCCTCCCACAGCCTGGCCCTGGCCAAATGAGTGAGAGACAAATGGGCGTGGCTTGTGAACAAAGGCCACTCCTCTTTCTCCCCCTCTGTCTGTTTGCCTGTGGGCCAGCGGCCTCCAAGCCTGTTCCTGGAGGTCTGCCATCCTGTAGGTTTTCATTTCAACCCGAATTTGGCACGACTGATCCTACTAATTAGCAGCTCAATGACATCTCTAGCTGTTGATTGAGGTGTGCTTTGCTAGGGTTGGAGTGAAAACCTACAGGAGGGTAGATCTCCTGGAACAGGTTGGGGAACACTGACATAGACTTCACTCTGGAGTGGTGCCTGGGATATAGTCAGTAGTACTGTGAGGGTCCCAAAGGAAAAAAAGCAAAAAAACAAAAAAACACAGCAGGTGAAGGCAGAATAAGAGGTGATGAAGTTTCAGAGTAGACCCTGGGAAAATAGGTATTTTAAATACTTTAACCCTTTAGATGTGAAATTCCTGAAGGTTCCTTTAAAACTTTAAAAGAAACATCTGTTTTCACCAATTTTCAGAGCAAGTTTCTTTCATTTCATTGTCGGTTTTTGGTTAATAACATGTTTATTTTTATTTTTTATTTTTTTTACTATTCTGTGGATTCTGCAGGAGTGTACTCAAATAATAGCAGCATGTAAAGAGTTAAATATTTCAAGTACATATTAAACATTAAAACATAAATAAAACCAAGAGTGCCACAGTGTTGCACTGATGGAAGAATCCATTTTGAAAGGGGGCGATTTGAGAGGGTTTAATTTTGTAAAGCTCATTTTAAATATTTAAAATACATCCTCTGTATTCTGGTCTGTACCCGAGTAGGTATCCAGCCCTACATCAACGCCATCTGCTGCCATACGGACTGATGGCCAGATTCAATCTAACCGCATTGCGCTTGTTCCTTCATTTTGATGCGGAAACTGTACTGGAGGGCTGGCATTGTTAAGTATCAGAACAATGCCAGCCATGGGTCCTCTGGTCATTAAAATGTTTGGCTCAGACATACCCTAAAAAGCCATGTTGACAGGCTTGAGTATTCTAACAATGCTGTATTACAGGGGTTCCCCAAACCTCTCCTTGGAGCACCCCTGCCGGACCCTCAAACACACCTGATACAACTAATCAAGTCCACTGCTCTGTGTACACTGTACCCTAATGTTATCTGCAAAAGGCCCATGTGGGTGCAGGTTTTTGTTTGAGCCCAACACTACGACACCTGATTCAATATTATAATTATAACACCTGATCAATTCAGTTAAACTTAATTTGTAATATATACACAATACAGAGTATTGAGACAAGGCAATGCTCACTCGCATAAAAACTCCCAGTATAAAAGGCTTTTACTAAAAGCACAACAAAAAAAAATTGTTTTTTGGTCTTCAATCAAGACCTTGATAAGTAGTATCAGGTGTCTTCACGCTGGGCTAAAACCAAAACCTGCAGACACAGCAACCCTTTTCGGATAAGATTGGAAACCCCTGCTCCAGACTCTAGATCGGAAGTAGACTCTGATGGGATATAGTGTAATTTCTCCGTCATGGAGCATTGCTGGAATACTCGAGCTTGCCCTGAACACGGCTTTGTAAGGAAAAATCTAACTGAAGGTTGTACTGCCTAGAGAGCCACTGCACTCTAAACTAGAATCGGAGCGTTAAAAAAAATAATAAAACATCGGTGCTAAACTAAGAAGTGTTATAGGTCTGTACACTAACACTTTCATCACATAGTATTCTTTTTTAAGACACTTCACGGAGAGGAAGACAGATATTTTCGATGTTCAGACCACTGTCAGTACAGCTTCTGAAGGAAAGGATTTTCACGTGAAATACTACTGGCCTGTTGAAAAGAGGAAGGATGTGAAGCGCATTTTAAAATGCAGAACCGCAGATAAACACGACACACACCTGCAGGTATACAGAACGGCTCTCAGGAATCGGCTCGGCGCCATTTTTAGAGTAACATTCCACTGTTCCCATGAGACCGTCTGAGTCGCAGCTTTTCTCTGTCGCCGTGACAACAGCCACAAATTTACAGCAACACCGTCTCCCATAACTATTAGGATGCCCTGGTAAATGATAGATTTAGATTTTAACCACCGCTGATTCTGGTTATTTTCATTATTTCTTATCCTTAATTGCACAAGCGAACTTGCCCTGCTTTTTGCTTTTTCCATGAACTATTTTGTGTCGATTCATTTTGATAGCAAGAAAGATGAAATGGTAATTTATATAACACTAGTTCATGCTTGTATGCAAGACATAAGTCACTGAGAGGTGCTCAGTAGCTGTTGATACAGTCATATAAAAGGCAGTGTAATGGTGATATTGCAAGTCCAATTCAACTAGTTATCCATGGAAATTTCCAGAACCCTATGTAGGATAAATACAGCATATGCTCCTAAAACCAGGCCCTGTATGGGATATGAGTCTCTGCTCTTAATCTCAAGAAGCATACACTATGCTGAAGTCTACACTACAAGAGACATTCAATACAAATAAAAGATACAATTCTCAGTGCTGTTTTGTTTTTGTTTGTTTTTTAATCGAGAGTTGTGTGTATTTTCAGCTAATTAGTGTCTGTGTTTGTTCTTATTTTTCCGGTGCTGTGCGATTTAACCCCTGACGGCTGGATGTTCTCCGACAGGTAAGTCATGTTAAAGTTATTATCTGTTGTCCTCCCTGTTTCTCCCTTTCAGAAATACTGAGTTTCCATTCCACACCATTTTAATTTAACATATAAATGTTATCCAGTGCTTTGTCAATTATTCAGCATTCACAAATCTAACAGTCGTTTTCTCATTTCTAAAGTTATTTTTCATTCAGTATTGTTCTTGGGCATTGTATATTTTGATGTGTGCATTTTGGTAGCTATATTGACCCATAACACCAACGGCCTGATTTACTAAAATATGTGCGAAACCGTTTAGCACCCGCAAAACCAATAACACAACCAATGGTCATGGTATTTGTTTTGCACCAATCATGTGTTGTGTTATTAGTTTTGTGTGTTTGTGAAAGATCTTTGTAAATCAGGCCCTTGGTGTCAAGGGTCAAAGGTTAACTGAACCTCGGACACAAATTCTTTACCTGAAATACTGGAAACACAACGTATAGCTGCCAAAATGCACACATGAAAATACACAATGCCCAAGAGCATTAATCACTATATAATAGTATATAATTCCCTGACCTTGTGTCTATCATTATCGTTGGAACACTTATGTGTGTCATTACTCAATCATAATGACACACAGTGACATGTAAGGGTTCCAATGATAATTAATGTTTTATTAGATTAATATTTGACACTAATATGTCCAGGTTAGTGTCATGTGGGATGGGCTCACTGCAAAGACCAAAAATAAGTATCTTAACAAGTGCTTTAATCTTATATTTAGACTAATCTTTTTTCTATTACTTTTTTTTGCTAAATAAGGTAAAGCAAGTAATTGCCAGTTAGGCGAGACAGTTTTACTCATTTCAAGATTTGCCAATGAGGGGGATAAGACATTTTCACTTGTCAAGCAAAAAGTAACTTTAGTCTCATTACAAGACTGAAACACTTGTTAAAGGCTGATTTATACTTCGTAAGACAACCCCTGTGAGCCAGATTTTCTGTCTCATCGACGTAATTTGGAACGTCTCACAGGCTGTGAGCCTGAATTTTCTAGCGGCTCACGCCGTGTCATTAATGTCTCACATCTTTGATTGGTTGACCGGCCTGGGCACACGCAGCGTTCTGCGTTGCTAAGGAATATATATTTGTATGATGGCTTCGTATTTTGTATTAGTTTCAGCCTGGCTCATTTAATTTAAGAGACTACTCGCGCACACCCCAGTGCAGCGTTTAAATTTTAACGTTACGTTGCCATGGACACCGGACGCCTGTCAGTGAGCCGATGTATTGAGTGTAAATGCCCAGAGCTAAGAGCCATGAGCCAGTCTCATAGCGGTGTCTTACGCAGTATAAACTAGGCCTAAGCCTTTTTTTTGCAGTGCAGCAGTGTAGTATAATGGTTTGGTAACTCGGCTCCGTTGTTCAAAGGTCGCGGGTTTGACTTCCAGCCGGGGTGCTATTGTTATCCCTTTGAGCAAAGTACTTAACCTAAATTGCTTCAGTATATAGGTATCCAGCAGTATTAACGGATTATATGTAAAAAAAAGAATTAATCTGTGTAAGTCGCTCTGCATAAGACCGTGTGCCAAATGGTTCATTTTATTTGTAAAACGGCTGTATTCCTGCACGCTTATGGCATAGGTCTGTTTTTCCGGCTTTTTATTGCGTGAACCCTTTTTGTATGCACAGTGCGTTGCTGTTGCACTGTTACTGTGTTGTTCTTTCAGTGAGAATTTACCGTTAAGTAGCAATCTCGTTCGTAAATTACTGACTACATTACGATCAGGACGGAAGGTAAATTATCTAAACTGATCTGGGCGAGAGCGGAGGGCGTAGCTGAGCGGAGGGCGTGGCTGAGCAGAGGGTGTGGCTGAGCGGAGGGCGTGGCTGAGTGGAGGGCGTGGCTGAGTGGAGGGCGTGGCTGAGCGGAGGGCGTGGCTGAGCGGAGGGCGTGGCTGCTTGGTTAGGAAGGGGCAACGGGGTGAAGAAGAAACGGAATATATTACAAACTTTTTCATTTATTTTAATATCATATGAATTTTTTGTAATTGCACTCTCAAAGAATAATATTAATCTTTTAAAAATTGAGATCCACTTTCTCTGCGACTGCAGAACCCGCCCTCTCTTTCCTCCGCTGCTTGTAAAGGGCGCTCGCCTTATTTTACACTTCTTAGACGGGGGGGTGCCACTGTTCTGACAAATAGACCTGCCCCCCTCAGAATGACCTACCCTACCGAGAGGGCTCATAACGTGACCGGTCTGAAAAATAGTGCTCCTGGCTCCTCTTGCTACCGTGACTGTACAGCACAGGAGCACAGAGCCTCTCGACTGTATCGCTACATCTGACACAATAGCCACGCCGGATGTCTAGGTTTAAAAATAAATAAGCTTGGGACTTCCTAAAATAGTATGTCATTTTTGCATAAATGCTCATTTTTTTTATACAACTGCTAGGGACTCGTGTGTATGACCAGGGCAGCAGTGTAGCAACATGGTTTAGTAACTAGGCTTCTTTATACAATTTATTCATACAGGTATACATACACCGATCAGCCACAACAGTAAAACCACTGGCAGGTGAAGTGAATAACATTGATTATCTCATTGTTATTTTGGTTCTGTACTCTAGCACTTTGAGTTTGAAAGGATACAATGACAATGCGGTTGAAGTGCAGACTGTCAGCTTTAATTTGAGGGTATTTTCATCCATATCAGATGAACCATTTAGAAATTATACAACCTTTAGTATGTAGTCCCCCCTCATTTTTGGGCATCAAAACGTATTGGACAGTTTAACATAATGTAGAATAAAGTAATATTTTTTAATATTTACTCATTTTTAAGACTTTCTGATGTCTGTGACCCAACAATATCAAAAGACTCTTGATATCTTATTTTCTGGTACTCCTACAAGCTATATTATACTATAACCTCTCTGCATTTGAATGGATCGCTATGGAATTAGGGGGTGGGACTAGATTTAGCTGTAAATTACACTGGAACAGTATTACTTTATTCTACATTATGTTAAACTGTCCAATATTTTTAGATGCCCAAAAATGGAGAGGGACTATGTACAAAAGGTAATATAATTTCTAAACGGTTCATCCGATATGGATGAAAATACCCTCCAATTCAAGCTGATGGTCTGCACTTCAAGCTCATTGTCATTGTATCCTTTCAGACTCAAAGTGCTAGAGTACAGAACCAAAATAACAACGAGATAATCAATGTTATTCACTTCACCTGTCAGTGGTTTCAATGTTGTGGCTGATCGGTGTATATGTGTACAGCATATGTAGTATAATGGTTAGGGAACTGGACTGGTAACCTAAAGCTTAGTGCTCTCGAGCAGGGTACCTAACCGGACTTGCTTCGGTATATATATCCAGCTGTATAAGTGGATACTATGTAAAAAGCTAAAAGTTGTGTAAATTGCTCTGGATAAGATCTTCTGCTAAACGCCTGTGATGTAAGGCAATGTAATGTATAGGTGCATGCATAGTCTACATAGCATCTGTAGCTATAGGAGGGATATAGGAAGGGGTTGAGCAAAACAAGCTCAGGGGCTCCCTTAAAGGTAATACTGAATGTGGATTAAAAGAGAGGTTTCAATGCTCTAAAACTAGAAAATAATTTTAGTAAGGCTGAAGGAGAGAGTGCGGTTAGTGTGGATCACACTGCCTGTGCGTAGCGGTCGAAACAACAATAACAATGTGTGACACATCAGGTGTTGCAGGAAATTTGTATTCACAGGTGTCTAACATTTTCACTGAGAGATGTAAATGGGTCTTATTTTCAGCAGTGTGGAGTCTCCGGGCTCTAAAAGCTCGCTCCAATCATCCCTCGTCGTTAGGTTCATTCTTGGCTCGAGCCTCAATGCCCGAACAGCACTGGTTGTGTGTTCTCAAAAAAGCTTTGATCTTTATCCTCTCCGGCTGCTTCCCCTCGCTGGGATGCTCGGAATGACGGGAAATCCATTTCAACTCATCGACGTGAGTTTGAACACCTACTCATCATTAATTCATGTTACAGAACAGATTTTTCTGAAATGGTTTGTAGCCAAAAAAAAAGAAAAAAAAAGAGAGAAAAAAAAAACTGCAGTAATTGTGTCTTATTGATTGAACGCTTTAAATAATCACAGGAATTAGATGGCCGGCTTCCTGACTGACAAAGTGTGGAGATTTACGTTAATGGCGGAAAAGCGCATTTCTGAATTCTAAAAATGTGATTCGAGAAAAGCGGGACACCCTCCCCCGCTGCACCCCAGAGAAGGGTGAGATTTAATTAGGGAGCGCCCCCCCCCCCCCCCCCCGTTTCCGCTCATTAGCACGCACGTTTGAGCGAGAGCAGCCAAGAAGGCTGACGAGAGGTCACAGAGCTTTGAAGACGGAGCCGTCTATGTTTATTCCACAGTCTTTTCCCTCCATTCCACCCTTTGATGTGACCTCCTTTGGGGGGGGGGGGGGGGGGGGGGAATCCCACGGACGCTTCACACCAAAAGCTTTGCCCCTTGAACCCGCCGTGTGACCCCCAAGTCACAAATCAGACGAGCGGGACGTTTGTTGTTTTCCCAAAGATTCATTAATCTCTCCACTTTGAACGTGGCCCAGTTATCAGAGAGCAAAGTGGTGGTGGGAACCCGTGGTGGTGGGAACCCGTGATGGTGGGAACCCGTGATGGTGGAAACCCGTGATGGTGGGAACCCGTGATGGTGGGAACCCGTGGCGGTTGAGTGTCTGGTGGGTGAAACTGAGCAGGGATGGATGGAGGAAACTCCATGGTGGAGTAAAGTGGTTCGCTTCCTCAGATCTATAGATCAAGGAACTGCAGCAGGGGCAGTTTTGGCATCCTAAATCCTACTGGTTGCCAGATTGTGTGCCTGTGATTTATTTCCTTTTAAATATGCTATTATTTTGTGTAAATGTTCTGTTCTTTACATGTGGATACGGAATTATAAGTTGGTAGTAATAATACTTTTATATGCATTTCATAAGACCACATTTAGATGTGATGTAAAATGCATTTTGCGACCTACTGTATAAAAGTTTTTAAATTGCCAGATAATGATCTGAGAGAGGAAACTATCGTAAATCACACACTAACTGCTTAAATTCAACAATAAAAGGACAGAGTGCACTGAAATACTACACGCGTGTAAATACTACACACGTGTGCGCTATATACCATGATATACTGTACGTGTGACCATGGCCAGGATTTAAGCCGCTGAACCAAAGCCAAGTGATCTATTTTTCTTCATAAACAGTTTGGCAAGTTACAGAAATCCCGTAAATTGACTGGCCAAATTGTGCGTGGGATAATAAATGACGCATTGATCTGTGAGTCAAGGTTAAAGCCAAATGACGATTGAAGGCCCCTGTGTACTGTACCCTTTTTCCCACTCCTTGTATATCTGGGTAGGATCCGCTGTGAAGTCGATTCTCTCTTGTAGTGATGACTTGGAGGAATGAAAGCAGTTAACGAATGCCAGGGGAATAATGTTACGCATCAATTTTCCTCCTCCCTTTGAAATGATTAAAGTGCTCCGCGTTGCTGAATGTACTTGGGACACGCCCAGTCCGTGTTCTCACACCCCCAAACCGAGGACCGCCATTTCAAATAGCTTTACCCCAGCGCAGCAGGAGCAATCACCGCAGCAGTCAGCTTATGGGCCCTGCAACTTAAAGGTGCTCTCGCTACTGAGAGGCTACTTTCGCCTTGGCAGAAACAATAAATAGATTTTTTAAAGGCATTCAAGCAAATGATGTTATCCAGAGCAACTTCGATTTTTTTTTTCTAATCCAGTCTTACAACTGGACATTTTAAGGAAGTAATTCAGGTTAAGCACCTTGGTCAAGAGGTCAAAGGCTGTACCACGCCTGGGAATTGAACCTGCAACCTTGCGGGCCCAGCGCCCTTTAACCTTTATGACACACTGTTGCCCAGTTTCTACAGAGTTTCAGTAAATAAAATAAATTAAAGCTTTTTATTCACTCCCCCGGCAAAGGACGGCACCGTCGGTTCATGAGGTGTAGGAAAGGAGAGTGTGGATGTGCACGTGGTGCCCATGCAGTCTCAGTGCAGTCCCTATATGGTCTTAATGCGGTCCCCATATGGTCTTAATGCGGTCCCCATACAGTCTCAGTGCAGTCCCCATATGGTCTTAATGCGGTCTCAGTGCATGGTCCCTGTGAGGACCCCTTGCTGTCACAATGCGGTCCCCATTCGGTCTCAATGCGGTTTCAAGGCGGTCCCCATATGGTCTCAATGCGGTCTCAATGCGGTCTGTGTCAGTAGTGGCTGGTCGGTGAGGCCAGGCCCGTGTCAGTAGTGGTTGACTCCGTGTCTCTGTGGATTGGATGTTTGTATTCATTACAGCCGCCCTGACCTTCTGCTTCCTCATCGGCAAACAAAACGGGCCCCGCTGTAACACCCCCCCCCCCCCCCCCCCCCCAATGCTGTCAGTGTCCTTAATTCCCCCCCCCCCCCCTCCTCTGGGGGGGGGCGTCGTACGTCGCGCTGTACGAGGCTGGACTTTACGCTGTACGCGCTGTACGAGGCTGGACTTTACGCTGTACGCGCTGTACGAGGCTGGACTTTACACGTACGCGCTGTACGAGGCTGGACTTTACGCTGTACGCGCTGTACGGGGCTGGACTTTACGCGTACGCGCTGTACGAGGCTGGACTTTACGCTGTATGCGCTGTACGAGGCTGGACTTTACGCGTACGCGCTGTACAAGGCTGGCCTTTACGCGTACGCGCTGTACGAGGCTGGACTTTACGCGTACGCGCTGTACGAGGCTGGACTTTACGCGTACGAGGCTGGACTTTACGCGCTGTACGAGGCTGGACTTTACGCGCTGTACGAGGCTGGACTTTACGCGTACGCGCTGTACGAGGCTGGACTTTACGCGTACGCGCTGTACGAGGCTGGACCTTACGCGTACGCAATGTACGAGGCTGGACTTTACGCTGTACGCGCTGTACGAGGCTGGACTTTACGCGTACGCGCTGTACGAGGCTGGACTTTACGCGGAGGCAGGATATGGAAGCAGGGTGGGGCTGTGTTATGATGATGTCATTTTTTTTCTTTTTCTTTCACCCAAACTAATTACTTACATGTTCCCATGCAGTTACGGCCGAATGTTTCCCACATTAAATAACCCGGGGCGGTTCTCGATTTGCACACCAGCCCCCCCCCCCCTCCTCCAGTGTGAAGTACAGTGACATGCCAATGTGTACGCATACTGTTTTTACTGCAGTGCAAAAGAGCAGGCAGGGGGATTAAGTATTGGTTGGGATAATTCTGTTGTGCTCTTGAGCGAGATACTTTAAACCCCCTCCCCAGGTGTGTCCAGCTGTATTAATGGCCATTATTCTTATACACATTGGGTGGGAGAATAATTAACACCGTAATCCTTTTCCTATTCGCTTCAATTGCTTGTGAATTTGTGGTGAGCTGAGCGGCCGAGTGTCGCTTGTTGAGCTTGACGGTCCCACGAAATGCGCTGTGTATACACTAGCAGGTGTTCATTTTAGGTGCCCTGCAGAATAAATGACCTTTGGCCTTTAGTGGTCCCCAACCCTCTTCCTACCGTCCTGTAGGTTGTCATCTCAACCCTAATTTGGCACACCTGATTCTACTAATTAGCAGCTCAATGAGATCTATAGCTGTTGAATGAGGTGTGCTTTGTTACGGTTGGACTGAAAACCTACAGGGTGGTAGATCTCCAGGAAGAAGATTGGGGACCACTGGCCTAGGCATTGATTCAAATGGTCATATGTTTAACCGGGGGTTTGTGTGAGTATGTTTATAACCTGTCTCTTGCATTATTTCATATTATCTCATCTTAGGGCTGGGCATTGCATTATTTAATACACCAGAAATGGTCTCCATCTGAATTTGTATTTGTGTCCAAAATGTATTCATGAAGTTTAGGGCTTTCACACAAATGAAATCGCACATACTGTAGATTTCACGGGAAAAGTGAAGAGGAACTTTGCCTAATGTTTTTAAAAGTCCTAATGAGAACGAGCTTGGAAGCACTTGGTAGAAGAGCACTGTGAGATTTGCTTGGGTAATGAGCTTCTGGAACAATCCAGCTGAAAGAAAGAAAATCTCTCTCTGAAAATATGAAAAATTAAGATCATCAGGTACAACAGCCTTGCCTGTTTTATTCCTCGCCACGGCTGACTGGAACTGTAATTTGTATGAAAATGATTTAATGTAGAATATTAATCAGAGATTGCCTGATGGGATGCGGGTTTTTCTCCTAGGCACATTGCAGCAGCCCCTAATGTGTCGCAATTAACATATTGAACCATTCACACTGTAATTACCAAAGTCAGTTAAAGATTAATTACTTGTGCATGATAGCCTGGTGGTGCGTGGGCTTTCCGGGTGCTGAACAGACACGCAGCTGAACGCAGCCATTGAATTTGAAGCACATTTTACAATCACTGGGATAACTTCCCTGTTAGCGGTTTTTGTGTTAATATTAATACCCAAGGCCTTTTAAATCTGTGAAATTAGACCGTCTCAAACGCATACGGCACAAGCGGAAAGGCGTATTTCCAGATACGCGCTTTTTACATGCTCTGATTGGAGCCTTGGATTTAAGCGCGTGTTCCCGCCGCTGGCCTGAGACTAGGCCGAGTTAGCGTACGACAGACCCCAGGCTTCCGCGATAAACGGCTCGATGTGACATTTTGAAGAAGCTCCGGCTTTAAATCACACGATAATAATCGACCAGTGGCCGGAGGGAGACGTGGAAACGCAGCAGCTGGTTCCCCGAGGTTGAGCTGTTCACTAAATTTCAAACCGAATTTTATTTCTTTTTTTAGGTAATTCATCATGGAAAAGTGCTCTTGACACTCTTGGTTTTCTTTGTAGTTGCTCATTTGTTTGCCCCTCTATGAGAAAGTGCCGGACCAAGTCTATAATTCTTCATAGCTTTGACTTTGACAATTAAATGCAATGAACGTTTTTTTTTTCTTAACAAAAACAGTTCGACAAGTTAATTTAGGTGTTTGCTGAAATCAGCACAGTGTTTGCAAAGAAAAAGATTGACTCCTCTAGTTCTGACTTAAAATCAAGGACAAACGTTGATTGAATCCAGGCTGAAGGCATTCTTACATTGTGTGCATTGATTAACCAGTGTACTGTATGTGTGTTGTAAGTGATGAGCAGGCTGATCTCTTCATTGGTCCTGAAATGTACTTATTTATAGCTACTATATTCTGTTACTTTCATTTTATGTGTAGGATTTTTAGTGTAAGGATGAGATCCTTTCAGTTAAAGTGGAAAAAGTCGGAAAAAGTCATTAAGTGGCTGAGAACGGCCAACCCACATCGACCTGAAAAACATAGCCAAGGCTGCATGTGACGCGCCCAACGACAGCTTGTGTGTTTAACAGCTGAACATTCCGCCTTTATGTAATCTGGCAACCTGACATTATTCCGTCACTGCATGCCACTCTGTGCCAGCGTGTTACTTTGTGTCAGCGTGTTTAATGAATTTTCCCCCCCTGACCTTAAAATGCCGCAGGCAGTATCGGAGACCTTTAGCGACCGGCGATGATGCGGCTAAGTGGATGTGGAAGGCCCGGTGAAGCCGACTTGGCTCCAGAATTTGAGCTGTGTATTGCGTAGGGGGCCCTCAGTGTGTCAGTGCGCTGGAGATTGATGCCTTGGACGAGTCCCAGGAAATATGATCTCTGGGTAAACCCCTTCAGCCTCTGCAAACGGTGACTTACAGTAGGTCGGGCCTTCCCGGCAGACCTCCAAGCAACCCTGACAGGAAGCATAAACTCCACAGAGTCAATGGGACCTGAACATCAACCCCCGATTACTTATTCATGTACGGCTCTGCTTAGCTGCAAATAAACAACAATGAAAACACCGTTTAAAAGGGTAGCCTAAAGCGGCCGTGTCCACTCTTACCATAAAAGGGCTGATTTTTGTTGCAGGTTTTTATTTTAGTCCAGCACTACAACACTTGATTCTACTTAAAGGGTAACTACACTCTAGATCACCTTTTTGTTGTTGCTGTAAACATGTTTGTGTGCCTACCTTATAATGAAACTTATTCATGCATTCCGTTGTTTCAACAATTCTGAAATAATATTGTATATCATAAGGAACTGGTCGAAAAGCGTCTTTGTGCTGCCCCTAACGGTTGAAATTTCCTTTCTGCTCCCCACACTGCCCCCGCCCCGATCGTGATGTCAGAGTACCTCTTTAGAGGTACCTCTACGTCATATGGATAGTTGTTATCGCCCACAACGGAAACAGCCGGCACCTGATTGGTTAGACCCGCTACGTTACTTTCGTTTCGCCTCCACTAAAATATGTTTCTGAAAATATTTGAGGTGAGAAATAGGCCATACAGTTGCTGAATCTTGATTCATATTTGATGTGCAATGTCTAGTTTGATCCAAGTTATACAAAATCATTTGTACAATTACATTTGTACGTTAATTTATGCAAATGATGATGGACAGAGCTCCTCCGTCCCCACCCCTCTCCCTCGCTCACCCCACAAAAAAGTATTTTGTAGTAGGCGAAGACAGGCTGAGACAGTGGGTGTACTTACTCTTTAATGGAATCAGGTGTCATAGTTGTGCTGATGAAAAAAAAAAAAAAAAAAAAACCTGCAACAAAATCAGCTCATTTTGGATAAGATTGGACACCGCTGGGCTAAAGTAAAAATCTGATATGATAATTTAGTTGTGCTCATGTTTTGTTGAAGGCCTGTTTTCAGCCTGAATTTCTCTAACTTATTTATTTTGCTTTATTATTTTTCACCGCAAATGCTGTATGACAAGGTTAGTGACTTATCTCCTTGTTATTGACCTTGTTAACTGATCAACGAACTGAGGCCAGTATTCAATCAGAACTGAGGCCAGTATTCAATCAGAACTGAGGCCAGTATTCAATCAAACTGTCCTTAACTTTGACTTTCACAAGAAAGCCTTACACTTTCTTCCCAGGCTCAGTTTGTCAAGTTTCGTCAATGCTGAACTCCGCAAACTCTTTTCTGAAGAAAATAAATCACATTTCTTCTTTAATTATTAGTCAAAGTTAAGGACAAATGTTGATTAAATCTCACCCTTTATTTGTCACCAATAAAACTTTTGTTTGTTTGGTTTTATGTCAAAATTAAGGACAAATGTTTGTTGAATCTAGGCTAGTGTCAGCATAATTATATTTTGGATTTGCAGTGCATGTAAGAATCGCGCTCAATGCGATCAATTAAAAGTCAGGTCCAGGAATGATCATATCATACTTTAATTACACCCGCGTGCATGTAGCTCTGCGACGGGGGTATTGCAATCACTCCTGTGTGTGTGTGTGTGTGTGTGTGTGTCTGTCTGTCTGTCTGTCTCTGTGTGTCTGTGTCTGTGTGTGTGCGTGTCTGACTTTCTGTCCGTAACAGCCTTAGTGCCTACGGTTCCGATCCAATTGTTGAAACTTCACATATAGGTTGGCAGGCGATCAAGGACCTCAATATTTTTCAAATCGATCAACGACAAATATTTTAATTTGTATTAATTTCCATCAATGTCTAATGAAATCAATGTGGAGGAATAGACATTGGAGGAATACACTTTACACGCGTGGCACACGTAGCTGCGAGCAACACTTACATATTTTGTTCAAGCCTTTTTTTGACCTCTTGTCCTCTGTTTCCCTGAGACCAGTAAAGCCGGGGGTTTAAAAATGTATCAGAGGAGGCTGTGTATGTGTTTCACCAAATCCCCCTCCTGGGTACGACAAACTATTTTAACACTTTGAAATTTCTTTTTTCTTCTAAATTCTTGCTACTGCTGCCGCTACAGTCGTTGTTGTTAAAAACATGACGATTCCATTCATTTCCTTTGTCCGTCATCATTCCCAGCTGAAAGAAATACCCCGGATTTCTGGCTCGTGACACCGACGGCATTTTTCTACCATTTTGACAGCATTAACCATCGTTGATAAATATTCATGACTGCTTCCTGTCTAGCATGAGCTGCAGCCCTAAGCATTCTAAGCGTGATGAGTTGTTATGGTACACCGGATTGACTGTGGAAATTGAAGATGCTGTTATGAATATTACTGAAAGTTGGCGTATGATGTTATGAACGCTGCTCATGTAGTGTCTAGTTTAGTATTGCTGTGTCCAGTGATCGTTGTCCCGTCCATTAGCTTTAACTGACGGAATCCTGTGCATTTTGGAACAGTTGCGTGGAGAATGCGGTTGAAAAAAATTACAGCTGGTGAACTTTGCTTTGGAAAAGAAATTGAATTTATGAGTAATGTTTTTACATCAGTTTTCTTTTCTCCTTCTGATAATAGCTCACTACCTGTGTGACATCTTTATTAGGGGTGTCAATAATTCTGGCCCTGACTATAAATACAGTAATTATTATACATATCAAATTATTTATATATTCAGTCATTTCACTTAATTTTTTATTCCTTACTCATCTGAATCCTTTCAGTAACGAGGCCATCCATCTGTCCATTCCAACATCCATCTGTCCATCCCAACATCCATCTGTCCATCCCATCATCCATCTGTCCATCCCAACATCCATCTGTCCATCCCAACATCCATCTGTCCATCCCATCATCCATCTGTCCATCCCAACATCTATCTGTTATTATAATAATAATAATAATAAACTTTATTTACATAGCACCTTTCATGCAACAAGTAGCAGCCCAAAGTGCTTCACACTAGGGAAATAATAATAAACAGTTAAAACAGGAAAATATTGGATAAAACAATATAACATTATATAACAATAAAACACAATGAAATAAAAGACAATATAACAGGGAATAAAACAAATCTGAAAATAAAATAAAATAAATGAATAAATAAATCAAATAAAAATAATAAAATAAAATCTTGATTTGATCTGTCCATCCCAACATCCATCTGTCCATCCCATCATCCATCTGTCCGTCCATTCATTCATTCTCCTGCTGAATCCCGACAGGCTTTATAGCTCCCTATGCCACTCAGTCATTGGGGCATGAAGGGCTAGTACTCCTTCACTGCCACCAGGGTCTCCCTCTACAGAGCACTGAGGCTCACTGCACATTAAAAACTGTGATAAGTGTGTCAGGCCCACGCTGTTTATAGGACCGTTTATAGACCCCCGGCCGCATCCTAAACGTGCTTGCAGTGAAATCACTTAAACAGAATGCGCCAGGCGTAAATCAAACAATTACATCGCGTTTCGCAGGCCAACGGTAATAATCCGCTACACACGTACGGGTTGATCCATCAAAGTCAATTAATCTGAGCATTAATTATTAATGTCCAGTGAATTATTCAGTAGCGCAGGCCCCCTAAACTCCAAATGCCACGGCAAAAAGTATTTATTTAAAGCGATACCGCTTTCAATTATGAAGACTTTGCAAATGGCAGAAGAAAAAAGGAAATCAAACAGAGCAGCGGGATTTTGGCTTGCCGTTTTATTTACGGTTGATTCTCAGATTCTCAAAAAGTCCTTTTAGCGGGCACCATCTGTACATGCAGACAATCGGACACGTTTCCTGTCTCACCGCTGAAACGTTTCGGTCACACAATAACCCAAAATGACAACACGCGTGTTAGAACACGTATATGATACATATAATGTACAGTATATGTTCCTAAGACCCGGCAGTCCATTTTTGAGGGGACATCTCTGGTCTCAGTCTCAAGAGCCATATACAGTCATGGACGAAATTGTTGGCACCCCCTGTAAAGATGAGCAAAAAGGGTTATAAAAAATTCACCGTTTGGTGAATTAGCTTAATCTCACACTGAAAAAACAAGAAGAATCCAACCTTTAATTGACGTTAATTTATTATGAGAAAAAAAAATCCCACATCAAGAAATAATTATTTTTAACAAAACCACATTGGCCACAATTATTGGCACCCCTGCATTTATATATAGAATAAAGTAATAATTTTTAATATTTGGTCACATATCCTTTGCATGCCATGACTTCCTGATGTCTGTGACCCAACAACATCAAAAGACTCTTGATATCTTATTTTCTGGTACTCTTACAAGCGATACTATAACATCTCTGCATTTGAATGGATCTCTATGGGAATTGGGGGGTGGGACTAGATTTAGCTGTAAATTATGCTGGAACAGTATGGAATACATGGTTGGTAAAATGGCTGTAAGTCAACAAGGGTCTGAGGTATCAAACAAGCCTTAAACAATCACTCTGCTGCCAGATATGCAGTAGATATGGATGGATCACTTTAAGGGTTGTTTCTCCTGACAAATTTTCCTATTGAACTCTATGGAAAAATAAGTCAGGAGAAGAAACCCTTCAAGTTATTCATCCATATCTACTGCATATCTGGCAACAGAGTGATGGATTAAAGCTTGTTTGATACGTCAGACCCTTGATGACTTACAGCCATTTAGCCAACCATGTGTTCCATACTGTTCCAGTGTAATTTACAGCTAAATCTGGACCCACCCCCCAATTCCCATAGAGATCCATTCAAATGCAGAGATGTTATAGTATCGCTTGTAAGAGTACCAGAAAATAAGATATCAAGAGTCTTTTGATGTTGTTGGGTCACAGACATCAGGAAGTCATGGCATGCAAAGGATATGTGACCAAATATTAAAAATTATTACTTTATTCTATATATAAATGCAGGGGTGCCAATAATTGTGGCCAATGTGGTTTTGTTAAAAATAATTATTTCTTGATGTGGGATTTTTTTTTCTCATAATAAATTAACGTCAATTAAAGGTTGGATTCTTCTTGTTTTTTCAGTGTGATATTAAGCTAATTCACCAAACGGTGAATTTTTTATAACCCTTTTTGCTCATCTTTACAGGGGGGGCCAACACTTTCGTCCATGACTGTATTCTGCTATGCTGAAAGCTACACTACAAGGGACATTCAATAGAAATTAAATGAATAATATCTTTGGAAATATTTTCACTGCAAAAATCCATCTCTGCACCACCCCCACCCCCACCCCCCCCCCACCCCCAACCAACCAACCCCCCGGATCCCAGCTCCCTGTCCACATATTACTGCTGTTGCTCACATAAAATGTCCTGGAAAATAATGTGTTGAAAACAGCGGGAAACTCTGATAATGTAGAAGGGGTGAGGGAGGGAATGAGCACGCTTTTAATGCTACCTGGTGCTTCATTCGGCTTGACCTGCGAGCGCTGACACCATTTCACTCCGCCTTTGTCAGGTGGAAGAAAGCGGCGCACTGATGTACCCGGGGTTTCATTCCGTTTCATTTCATTTCCGTCGATCAGGAAATGACTTGGAAGTCAATTCACAAATTGAACAAAATTTATATTTTTTCCCCTTGAACTGACTGAATGGAAACTGAATTGACTCAACTCTTCACGTGTAATTGCCTGTCTGTGGACTCCGTACATACAGGTGAACTCATGAACCTTAATCCTTCCATATCTCCCATAAATCTAAATGGGTTAAAGAAATGGTTCTCTCTTGCATTTCTGCTCAAATCTTTTCAGTTCATTCTCTGAATGTCCTTCAGAAAAAAAAAAGGCCCCAAGGACTTAAATACTTCTTAAAAGATAACTTTGCTGTAGGCCTCAATCAACATGAAAAAAATGGCTGCTTTAAAATGTAATTGAGATTTATTAACATCTATAGCTCTTGGTATTATAAAAATAAATGAACTGTACATCAAAAAAAAGTCTAGCATAATTGAGTGGGGAAAGAATACAGTGGTATTAATGGTGGGTCCGTGACTATGAAAGCTTGTGTTTCCGTGGCGATGAGCTGAACACCCCAAGGCCTTTTTTTTTACCACCTTGACAACATGACTGGGATTGTCCACATTTGTCTAAACCGTCAGCTAGTTGAGGACGGCATCCATCCCGTCTTTTATTTCTTTCTGCACACATTCCTTTGATCCACTGCCCTCTGGCAATGCTGAAGATACTGTGCAAGTGTGTGTGTGTGAGTGCTTCTGTGCGCATGCATCTGTGTGTGTGTGTGTGTGTGTGTGTTTGTGCCTGTATGTGTGTGTGTGTGTGTGTGTGTGTGTGTGTGTGTGTGTGTGTGTGTGTGAGTGCTTCTGTGCGCATGCATCTGTGTGTGTGTGTGTGTGTGTGTGTGCGCGCCTCTGTGTGTGTGTGTGTGTGTGTGTGTGTGTGTGTGTGTGCGCGCCTCTGTGTGTGTGTGCATGTGTGTTTGTGCACCTCTGTGTGTGTGTGTGTTTGTGCGCCTCTGTGTGTGTGTGTGTGTGTGTGTGTGTGTGTGTGCGCGCGCCTCTGTGTGTGTGTGCATGTGTGTTTGTGCGCCTCTGTGTGCCTCTGTGTGTGTGTGTGTGTGTGTGTTTGTGCGCCTCTGTGTGTGTGTGTGTGTGTGTGTGTGTGTGTTTTTGCGTGCCTCTGTGTGTGTTTTTGTGCGCCTCTGTGTGTGCGCCGCGCGCCTCTGTGTGTGTGTGTGCGCGCCTCTGTGTGTGTTTGTGCGCCTCTGTGTGTGTGTTTGTGCGCCTCTGTGTGTATGTTTGTGCGTGCCTCTGTGTGTGTGTGTGTGTGTGTGTGTGTGTGTGTGTGTGTGTGTGTGTGTGTTTGTGCGCCTCTGTGTCCCCATGAACACCGGCAGCTGGAATTTCAACAGCTAATGCGTGCGCTAACTTTGATGCCGTTGCTGTTGTTTGGTAGGAAAGCGAAGTGTCTCCCCTTAGCTGCTGTTGTTTGGTAGGAAAGCGAGGCGTCTCCCCTTAGCTGCTGCTGTTTGGTAGGAAAGCGAGGCGTCTCCCCTTAGCTGCTGTTGTTTGGTAGGAAAGCGAGGCGTCTCCCCTTAGCTGCTGTTGTTTGGTAGGAAAGCGAGGCGTCTCCCCTTAGCATTGCATTGTTAGCATTACCATGTTGATGGGTTTTGCTCGCTCGCTGCCTGAGCCTCTCTGTAATAGAAATAGAGGCATTCATCAGCCACCGCTACAGATGCTAGATTACTTTCAGTAGTTGTCCCTCTCTATTCTACACCAATTCCTCATAAAGGGGACAAATCCTTCCACAGCTACACCCCCCCTCCTCCCCCCTCAAACCAAGTCCCTCCGTGATTCGAGAATCGACTTGCTTTGGCCCGACGTCAATATTCTCTCTCCCTCTTTGTGGACATTACGAGAGGCCAACAGTGATTGTTTGGCTTCACATTCAGGTGTAACGAAGAGAGTTACATCAGCTTTGCGCCCATTGTATCATTATCGGTGCGTTTTAGAATAAGGCAATTCCAACGCGTTTGCGTGGGCCTTTCCGGGAACAGTTTCCCTCAGGCCCGTATGCATGTTGTTGGCTCACTGAACAGTTTCAGAAAGTGCCGGATCATATCTGCCAACTCTTAATTAGAGACTCTTTAGATTTGACCCACTTACACACAGCGCCGAGGTGTGACTATGTTGTGTTGGATAGAGTTGTTGTCAGATGTTGCGTGCGTCCATGAAAAGGCCGATATCAAGCACTGAGAGGGTCAGTGAGTTCTGTACCTGTCCATGCTTCTTTGGAGACTGGTGACTCGGTGGGTGTTTGTCTTTGAAATCCCCTAAAGGTTTAGCATAACTGAATATTAATATTGTTTTGTGACGCTCACACCACCAAGCCTTCTTTCTGTTTTATTGGACAGCACAGTGTAGAGCGACAGGAAGAATGGGGAGCGAGAGAGAGAGGGAGAGACATGCGACAAAGCTTGCGCGGCCAAATTCGAACCGCTCGCAATGAGCACGTGGACGGTGCTCTTACAGGCTACACCTTCGAGACCCCCCCCCCCCCCCCCCCCCCCCCCCCCCCCCGGAGCCCCTTTTTGAACAGTTCCCAAAATGAGTCAGATGCTGGGTTGGGTCTCGGTTCCTTTCAGAAAAAGTCGTATTCGTGGTGCGGCTTCAGATTGCGTTTCATCTTGGAGTTATGGTTTTAGCCGGCAGGCCTTCCTCCATCCAGCTGTAATTCTCACAGAGTGGCTGCTGGGCGGGGTTTGGAGTTTCCCATAATGCCTTTCAGGTGGGGTCAGTTACGGGTGAGGCGTAAGCGTGATTCAGGAAGACGAACGCTTGCATAGGCTGGATCCGTGGCTTTGAAATCAAAACTAGCCTCTTCACCGTCACGCGCCGTAATGCATTCGCACGTTCATATTCATATTTGTGTCCACGTGCCATGTTTGGTGAATCGTAACAGGGAAAAATTGCAAACCTTGAAAATGACAGATTTTTCCTAATTCCCAGAGGTACGAGCTACAGGCATTATGCGCTGTAATCGTGTCGCTGCCTCAGACGGACGCACTCTGTGACACATTAAGCCTTGATAAAAACCTGCTGTCTGCACTCACAGGAAGATGAAGGTGAGATTTTGCCAGGCTTTGCCGAGCTTCAAAGAATGTTCTCATGAGCGCATTCACATCGGCTGTCGTGAAAAAAAATAAAAATAATAATAATGACTGTTTCTCAGGAGTCCGTGCTCCAGGACTCTACATACTGTATCCAGGACCCTACATACTGTCTCCAGGACCCTACATACTGTCTCCAGGACTCTACATACTGTATCCAGGACCCTACATACTGTCTCCAGGACTACATACTGTCTCCAGGACTCTACATACTGTCTCCAGGACCCTACATACTGTCTCCAGGACTCTACATACTGTATCCAGGACCCTACATACTGTCTCCAGGACTCTACATACTGTCTCCAGGACTCTACATACTGTATCCAGGACCCTACATACTGTATCCAGGACCCTACATACTGTCTCCAGGACCCTACATACTGTCTCCAGGACTCTACATACTGTTGGTAACGGCTGCTCTTCTAGGCCTTGAGTTTCCAACATAGGAGGCTGATAAATTATTTAAGGTTCAACATGGGTCATAATTCAGTAAACATCATTAATATGTTGCAGTCCACAGTACTGGCACGATGTACACCACGGCGCTGTGATAGGATTTATCTCCTGTCTTTCCCTGGTGTGTAGCTGCAGTTTTATAACAGAGTTGTATGAGAAGGGCGCACCTGGATTTTGGGATTTTCACGATTTCATTCCAACTGCTGCTCTTAATTATTCCGTTAGTCCACAGTCGTTTGTTTTATCTGACATTTTTTGATAAAGACGTGCCGTGACCTACAGCTGCAGACTGCGGGTGTGTCCACAGTGAAAATGTTTTTTCCCCGTGGCTTCTGGGTGGCTCTTTCGGTTTAAGGCCTCAGGCATGGATGAGCCTCGCGACCTTGGGTTGTATCCGGACCGTGCCAGAGCCGACTGTGGCCGGTAGCTCCGTAGGGCGACGCCCGATTGGCGGTTATCACACCCGGGGTATGGGAGGGGTCAGTTGGTTCACGAGGATGGCGGGAAAAGCGAACCTCTCCTCGCAGAACGATACGCCCGCCCGTCGCCTTGGGGATGAGAGACCCCGTGATTACAATCATGGGCCGCTCCCGACCTTGGCTTCAAAACCACGCAGCCCCCTCTCTGCTAGTATCCAAACGGACACAATAATGTAGGAATGGCCCCCCCATTTCGGTACCTCGTCCCTCATCGTCTATAATCGCGCTGATCCCGCGCTGAGCGCTGATTTGTTCATGACACTCAAAACGTCGCCAACGTGTGGCTGCTGCTCCGCGGGTCTCCCATTGTCAAGAGCTCTAAACCGGCGTAAGCAAATGGCTCCCATCACTCCAAATTAGGAGGGAGGCCTGCTATTTCTCAGCGTTAAACGGCTTGTAAATGCTTTGGTGAAGGGCTCTGGCGTCCAATTATAACCCCTCCAGGACTGACTTGTTGTTGTTTGATGTTTGCCGACTTCCTATTCAGAGAGTGACTGGGGCTACTTAAGGATGAGCTTGATTGCAGCTCGGAGCGTAATCCCCCCCCCCCCCCCCCCCCCACACACGGGCGTTTGGCAAGCCTGAAGGTTGTACCCTTTTTTCCCCCCGATAACACGGGACTCGGAGCGCCGCTGTCTGTCTCGGGTTAATGCGCCATTGTCTGCGAATGTCACGCCGCCCCATGTTTTCCAAACCAAACTTAAACGCTCTCACCGTGGTTCCGCTCGCCCGCGTCAAGGCCGGTTCCCGTTGAATAGCGTCTGGCATTCCATTAAACAGACAATGGAATTAGGAGGAGAGGAGAAGAGGTTTTTTTTCTCCAGAACATAGCAGCCAGAATTGATTTCCCCATTGGATTACTTCACCGCCATTAGTCATTACCAGTTCACTAAGTCGTAGTCCTGGCCAACTTCAGCAGTGCAGTCAAGACGAAAAATTGTAATTTTGTGCAATAAGGAAGAACAAGCTGACCTTAAGGTTATCGTATCACTAATCGAAACTTTGTTAAGAAATTAGTTTCTGAGGAAAATAGGTCCATCGGTATTGGGAAGTGTACCGATGGACCAAGAACACACCGGGGGGGGGGGGTGTTTCACAAAGCAGGATTACTGAGTTAGCTGGATAACTGCACTGAGTAAGAGAAGCAGGATTACTGAGTTAGCTGGATAACTGCACTGAGTAAAACCCGGAACCCTCCCAAATCTGGAACATGGACTGAAGTAAAAAAGAGCTGCTGTTCCAGGTTTTACTCGGTGCAGTTATCCAGCTAACTCAGTAATCCTGCTTAGTGAAATACCCCCCTGGTAAATGACCCTCAGATAACGTGTATTTATAACGTGTATTTCTTTTCTCGGTTTTATGCTGTCACAGAGTAACTTTGGGTTGTCTTTTGAAGCAACCGAGCTGCGAGCAGTTTTTTTTTTTCCCCCCCACGGTTGAAAAACCGAGGTGAAGAAAGACTTGGCTTTCGGTTCAGTATTGTGGCCTATTGTAGCCTGGCTGCACCATATGTTTACAGCACAGCAGGCAGCGTGGTACATGTGTTAATCATTATAACAGGAAACCTAACCCTTCTGAATGTCACACTCAAGAGTACAAGCAGAGCCAGCGGAGAGGTCAAAGGTCGGGGGACGTACTTGCCCGGAACAGCGTCGGTTTAGCGCAGTACTACATCACAGCACGGTTATAAGGTCCAAAGGGGACCCGTGGAAATGAAAAGCTGCTAGCGGCGTGTCTCTGGGTACTTAGGCCAAATTGTCTCCATTGATTTAATAGATTTCAACCCGTGACAGAGGAGATAAGTGACGTTCCTCGCGGAAGGGCCGGAGGAAAGCGCTTGGTTAATTTAATCTGTGAACTGTGACTCCACGCGACGGGTTTTTCGGGGGGAACGGGCTCGTGTTGCAGAGGGAGGCGGGGCCCTCGGGTGGAGAAAATGATGAGATTTAGACTGACAGCTCTTTGAAGTGAGAGGATTAGTCTCATCCTGACCCCCCCCCACCAGCACCAGTCTGGCAGTATTATTGGCTTGTGAGAATATTGACAGTAATAAAGCTGTGATATTCTTTAAGTTTCAGGCAGAAAAAAAGTTTCAGCCATTCTCACAAAAAGTATGATTGATAGTATGTCAGTTAATTCAGACGAGCTCTTGGAGATGTCGCTTTTCCACAGGTCCTGAGACCTTTCTCCAAATCCTGACACTTTTCCAACAGTTGGAGATTATGTATTGGGGGAACATTGGTTTGCATGGCATTACTGAATAGGTTTGAGCAATAGTTTAAGACTATGTATAAAATTCTTAATGTACTAAGACAACATGGAGATTTTCTTGGTGCCTGAACACCAAGTGGAGTAGTCTGTAAGAAGTATGAATAGAGTGCAGGTAAAATGGAGTCCATAATCAATCTTATATTAACTGTTACTGCAACAAGCGATAAAACTTCATAGACCCTGTAATGGGCAGATCTACCATGTGATGTCACTGACCAGTAAGAACCATTCCGTGCTTTGAGTTGATAACACCCCAGGTCCTGAGACTTTTCCCCAGGTTCTGACACTTTTCCTCAGGTCCTGAGACTTTTCCTTAGGTCCTGAGACTTTTCCTCAGGTCCTGAGACTTTTCGTTAGGTCCTGAGACTTTTCTTCAGGTCCTGACACTTTTCCCCAAATCCTGACACTTTTCCTCAGGTCCTGACACTTTTCCCCAGATCCTGACACTTTTCCTCAGGTCCTGACACATTACCACTTTAACAAGCTGTACACTTGAGACCTAATGTTACCTGCAACTTCATGAGGCCATACATTTGAACCCTACCTGCAACATTACCACTTTACCAGGCTGTACACTTGAACCCTACCTGCAACTTTACCAGGCCACACATTTGAACCCTATCTGCAACCCTACATTGAACCCTACCTTTTTATGAATGGTCCCGCGTAGCAGTTGTATAATGTGTAGTTACATAAGCACTACATAGAACCTTAAAATGCTACTCGGCATTCATACAGGCTCATGTCAGTAACTGCAAATAGGCATGTTGGCGTGTTATGTGTCATTTGGTATGTCAGGGTAATGTGACATACACATAACTTCAGTGGTGTCATAACACACTACATACCTATTTGTGGTTGTTGGAATAAGCATTTATGCATTTTTATGTAGTCTTTATGAAGGCATTCTGTCCTGCCCTTACTGACCATTCAAAGAAAGTTTTGCCAGATTGTCTAAGAAATATGTTTCTAACCAAAGCATACAATTACATGATGGAAGATTGAGTGTGATATGCTCTTCTGAAGTAGAGTTTGGGCTTCAGAAGTACGTACCGAAGCGTTTTCCACTCTCTGTTTGATACCGTACTATTCAGTGATGTGAAATAGAAAGGACACCCTCTTTCAATTCTATGGTTTTACATACAATGACATAACTAAACCTCATCTAGTCCTCACCAAGTCCTGAAAGTAGATACATCTAACACACACAAATTCATATGACTCATAATACTTGCACAAATTCTACAAACATCATTTATTCAAGCAAAAATACACTCTGTGAAGAAAAGGTTCCAAACCTCATGCAAGGGTTCTGGGAGCTTTCACAAGTTTCACACCTACTGTGGAGGGTTCCATAAAGAGCTAAAAAAGGTTCCCCTATGAAGACGAGCCAAAGAACCCTTTCAGAACCCTTTTTTTCTAAGAGTGTAAGCCAGCATGCAGAAGCCTTGTGTCAGTGTGACATCGCTGTATGTGTGTGGTATTGTTTGGTGAGTTATACACTGAGTTATATATTCTATTGCATAGAAGTCCTAGTGGCTTTTAGTCTTAAAAATGAAGGGCTCTGATTATGCACCGTAAGTGGAGAGGGAAGTGGGACTTTTGTATTTTTATAAGGCACTCACCATACCGAACGCCCACACTGTTTATTACCAGAGCACACTCCACTGGCGCTAACGTGCTAACATCGTGCTAAATGAGTCCCATTATGTTTTAGGGCTGCATTAATCCCAGCCTTATCCCCGATGTATTTACCTTTCTGTTCAAATAATTTGTGAATATGGCAGTTTGGGAGCATTATCTTATTTTCTTTTAAAGAAGCAAAAAAGGCCTGGAAATTCATAGGCCAGAATTCAGTTTGAATTTTGTCCCTTAGCTTTGACGAAAAAGAAACACCAAGTTCCATCTCAAACACAGTTAGCTGAGCTCAACAAGCAAAAAAGAAATAAAAAAACTTGCCAAATTGTGTTTCTGAAGGAAAAACTGCAACAACCAGTTTTTTTAAAAGTGAAAGTTAAGGACAAAGGTTGACAGAATCCAAGACCTAGTTGTGCAATTTCTTGTGAAAAATGTCTTAAGTGCATGCTGTAACGGTGGAAAACATAAAACGTAAGCCAAGGGTAAGAACGTAAGTGGTCCAAGCCAAGGGTGTGTGATGGCTGCAGTGTTGGGTTTGATATTTTATGAATTGCAGCCTCTCACTTCATTATCCTGGACAAGGATTCTGGTATATGTTCTTTTACTTAGCATCGCTGCTGTTCAACGTATGCAGTAAACCTTGTTACACATCAAGAAGTGATGAGATTTACATGTACTTTTCCATTTAAATTAATTCTAGAACAAATGGATACACTGGCACACATATGGCATGGGAACACCTGTGTTAATTATGATTTAACTTACTTTTAATTACATTTGAATTATTTAATTACACTTTCTAATTAACGCTGGTTGTTTTACTGTGCAGAACATGCTCGAGTGCTTCACTGGTTCTTGTCATGTTCTGAAATGAATGTCATGGCAGACATTAACTACAGAACACTTGGAGATTATGTATTGGGGGAACATTGGTTTGCATGGCATTACTGAATAGGTTTGAGCAATAGTTTGAGACCATGTATAAAATTGTTAATGTACTAAGACAACATGGAGATTTTCTTGGTGCCTGAACACCAAGTGGAGTAGTCTGTAAGAAGTGTGAATAAAGTGCAGGTAAAATGGAGTCTGTTGTACATAATCAATATTATATTAGCTTTTACTGCAACAAGCGATAAAGGTTCATGGACCCTATAATAGGTGGAGCTACCATGTTGTGTCACTGACCAGTAAGAACCATTCCGTGCTTTGAGTTGATAACGCCACTGTGCATTGAGTGTGAGTAGACACAAGACTGGCGTTGTGCATACACCATGGCCATCCCCGACGACTTACCTAGTGAAGCATTTAAGGGAATGATGTCCGAGACGTTTTTTTTTTTGTATTCGCATTCGCTTCCATCAACTAAGTGTGATGTTTCCTCTGTCGTCGTAATCCTCCAGCAGTAGTCTAGAGCTGTACGGGGCTGAATTTGAATCCAATTTAACACGCTCTGTTCCCTTGCTAACTTCCCTCGAGGGAGCTATCTTGTGACGCAATTTGCAGCAAACAAACTTAAAAGGTGCTCTGCAAGGGAGGATTGATGAGAAACAAACAAAAACGGAACCAAACCGCCCTTGCAACATTTCGGAGGTGCAACACCGTAGATTTGAAATGTGACCGCCACATCGTTCTGTGGTGACCGCCCACTTTTTCCATGTGGAGCATTGCATTGTGGGATTCCCTTCTTGTTGGAAGCTTGCATTTTATACCCTTGGTGGAAGGGAGGATAAACGAGGGAGCGAGGGAATATAATTACTCCCTCCCCTTTCTTAAATTGGATCCGAATCACACTTGGTGTGGCTGCCATATTTCATCCTGGCATTTTGGGGATTCCCCCCTTGAAGCAAGGGAAGGGAAGGACAGGAAGAAAGGATACATTTCGGATCCGAATGCAGCCCCGGTGACCCATCACCCTGTTAAGTGACCCTGCAGCTTCCATTTTGTGTGCATGGGCTGTATCTCTGTCCAGTCTGGGGTTCATTAAACCTCAGGCACGATTATTATATGAGAAGCCATTCTTACTTGGAGCAGATGCTTGTTGATATTGTTCAACCCACAAATAGTAATATAATGCTCAGTTGATTTAGATGGTTGCTAGAATGGTATTCTACATTATTCTATAATTTTCCATTAGGCTTTAATGTGCTTGCGCAGTTCTGCTTCCTTAATGAAGGGTCTTGGTCTTTTTCTTGTGATGAAAGTAAATTAAATTTGAAAGTCGGTTTAATGAAATGCTTCTAATAATACAGCTTAGAACAATGACAGATTGGTGGCTGATTAAATTTCCAGCGTCGTTGGATGTGGACAATGCAGCATTGTGTTTAGATTGAGCGCCTGACTAAGTTTCCATCTTGCCCGCTGTTCTCTATGTAGAGCCCTAATTTTTTATTTATTTTTAAATAAAAAAAAAAAAAAAGTTCTTTCGAGCCTTGGGAGTGAATGTGGCAACGTAATGTTATGAAATATTCATCATGTAAAACATGAGAGAACATGTTATTATGCCCCCATGTTTAACTATTCAGAGTAATCTAATTTATTTCAGTCCTTTATGAGTGCGATTGAAAGGTCATTCTTGAGAACTGTTCATTTATTTTCAAAGGGCATGGTCATTTGTTTTCTTAATGGTGAAATTAATGGGAAAATTAAGGTAGCTCTCCGAACCAGATTCTGTATTATGTATTACACAGGATTATTATAGTGGTCGCTATAATGAGGAAAGAGCTCTATTGAGCAGCAAAGGCACTTAGCACACTTAGCACAACATTTATGTCCTGGAAACCGTGTTAATTTCCCTTCAATGAGACTCTCCAGGTTGGTGTAAATCTCCCGAAAGATCAAACTTCTCAGCAAGACAAAAAGAAAAAAAATATTTCCTGAACATGCAAGGTTCACTCAGGAACAGACACATCAGCTATTGATGCTTTTTTTAATATACAGATACAGACAGACAAGTAAATACTGATTTTCGACACACTATTCTAATTTCTTGAAATACTGTTTTGGGGGTTTTTCTGGAGCTGTAAGCCAAAATTATGAAAAATGAAACAAATAAAGGCTAGAAATATTTCACTTTGTGTGTAATGAATCTATAATCTATGAAAGTTTCACTTTTTGAATGGGAAAAAAACAACTTTTCCATGATATTCTAATTTTTTGGAAAGGATCTGTATATAAGAAGGGAGGGAATCTCTAAAAGGATGTTGGAAGTTTGTTTATGCAACAAGATTAAGACCAGTGACTCATATCCTCCACAGGGGACAAAAATGAATTGCTGGGTCTTAGGGGGATTTTAATCTTATATTTAGACTTTTGAATCTTATTTCTGTTACATTTTTGCTAAATTAGACAAAAAGATTGCCAATGGGGTGAGAGTTTTACTCATTTCAAGATTCGCCAGTGAGGTAGATCATTTTACTTGTCAAGCAAAAAGGGACTTAAAACAAGCTAATATTTATCACAAAAATAAGATTGTCAGTCTCACTACAAGACTAAAACACTTAAGACAGACATTTTTTGCAATGTACTCTCCCTCAGCACCCTCCCAACACACACGCACACGCGCACACACACACACACGCACACAGCACCCTCCCAACACACACGCACACAGCACCCTCCCAACACACACGCACACGCACACGCGCGCACACACACACGCACACAGACACGCACACAGACACACACACACACACACGCACACAGACACACACACGCACACAGACACACACACACGCACACACACACGCACACAGACACACACGCACACACACACGCACATGCACACAGACACACACACACACACACACACGTGTACACACACACACACACACACACACACACACGTGTGTACACACACACACACACAGACACACACACACACACGCACACAGACACACACACACACACACACACACGCACACAGACACACACGCACACGCACATGCACACAGACACACACACACACACACACACACACACACACACACACACGTGTACACACACACACACACACACACACACACACACGTGTACACACACACACACACACACACACACGTGTACACACACACACACACACACACACACGTGTACACACACACGTGTACACACACACACACACACACACACACACACACACACACACACACACACCCGAATTTGATTACAGACACTCGGCTTGCCGGTTTTTCTCTCTCCCTTAAGAAACAGAGAGAGGTAGGCCAGAGTGCTGTAGAGGTGTGTGAGGGAGTTTATAATTGTAAATGCGGGCTTCTGTTAGCGGCTGTTTGGATAACTGCTGTCTGGGCAGAGCGCCAGCCGGCCTTGGCCAGGGCAGGGCGCTGGAACAGTGTCCTTGTTTGTGACGAGTCCGGTCCCGTAAACCGCTGGGCTCTGGCGGTGCGCTGAGCGTTCGGCCCGGGATCAGAGGTCCGTTTGTGTGGGTAAACGGGCCCGCCGAAAATGTGCGGGGCAAGCGGAAAGGTGGAGCGGGTAAAATCCCGCACCGTCTGTTTTCAGTCTTCACGTATTCTCATCACACGTTACGGGAGATTACGTCCTGTAATTATGTGCATGAGGAAGAAGCACTGTGTAACTGCGGGAAAGAAGGTCCTGCGTTTCCATCCATTCATGGTATTCAGCTGGCTGTAAGGCTTAAGTAAGGACTACATTATGGAAGTGACTTATAGCCACTATACCCTTGTCAGAATGTGTTAGCTTTAAAAGATTACAGCTTGTGTCTACCTTCACAAACTATGAATATTTCTGTCAGTCTCTCTCTATAAAAGCATTTTGCTCTGAGGTTTGTGTGCTCCAGCCCTCTTTAATTCGGGCTAGTCCCAGTGAAGTGGTCCGGGTAAGGAATCTTCTTTCAGTTTCCTTGTCCTGGTTGTTGAGCACCAAAGTATAGCCCTATTCCACACAGCCGGCCTGTAGCGCATGTGGAATATTCCACCTGCTGGTCATCAGAACTTCAGGGATTCAGTCAATGTTAGTCCTTAACTTTGATATTAATGTTGAACTCGCAAGTAAAGGAACAGGATTTGTCTTGTCAACATGCGAGATAAATGGCAATAGTGTAGGCGATAGGTCTTATTCTGAGAGAAAAAGGAAGAGACAGAAGCTATAGTTTGAAGTATCTGTTCGTTGGTGCAGTGAAGTCATCGCAGCAGATGGTCATGATGGAAGATTGTACAGAGGGGAGGACAGCGGGAGGGCAGAATTAACGGTGTGAACTCTCCAAGCTGACGGATTCTTTCCAAACGTGTGCTCCCGCCACAACGCTCACTCGAGCCCGGGTCCTGTGCCAACGCCGTGTCGCCCAAGTCCGTGTGATCGATTATTTTAAATAAACCAAGGCGAGCGTGACTTTTTTCAGCACACACACACACACGCCGGCCTGACAGACAAAAAAACTGACAGGTTCACCTCCTTTCTTGTCCCGATCGTCCTCCGCTATCGACAAGCTGTTCAAATGGAAAGAGCATAAAAAAGCAATCGGATAAAATAAAAAAAAATATTTTAATTTAGCATAATTATAATGAGAAAAAGATGAGACTCGCATGACATTCCAGGCACCATACTCAGTTTGACACATCTCTCTCCTGTAGGCTGTGCTAGCCCTCCTGTAGTACTGTGTGGCCAGTGCTGAAACTGGTCTCAGGCTTATGGCTGGATTGTGTGAGTCTCCAGTTACTCCTTCAATTCTTGATGTAGTACATGTTTCAACAAATATTTTCATATCAT
Source organism: Synaphobranchus kaupii (assembly GCA_029718625.1). Classification (NCBI taxonomy): domain Eukaryota; kingdom Metazoa; phylum Chordata; class Actinopteri; order Anguilliformes; family Synaphobranchidae; genus Synaphobranchus; species Synaphobranchus kaupii. The sequence continues at coordinate 3,366,168 of CM056392.1, forward strand.
ATTATTAAGTATTTCAAATGCTCTTTTGCCTGCATGGCACAATAAATTTGCATAAAGCAGTGGTTCTCATGCTCGGTCCTGGGGGATCCCTGTGCATGCTGGGAAGGTAATCCCTTTGCTATGTAGCAAGATGTGAACATGGGACTTTTATACTTCACAGCATGCATCACTATTCCTGTGGCTTAAGAGAGTAAATAATCCCTGAAAACACGAACCGCGTAATTTAGATAAATGAACAGCTTGTCGAAATTCTAGGATTGCGACTGTGGTTGGAACAAAAAGCGGCACACACAGTGGTCCCCCGGGCCTGAGTTTGAGAACCAGTGATGTAGAGCAACCGAACCCCCACATTTTTATACCCCCCCCCCCCCCCCCACCTCCCAACGTGTCACGCTTGTGTGTGTCTGGGGAACGTCGCGCTGCAGTCGGCCGCTTGATGTGTTATACTTGCATACCGGGAAGGAGACGAGTGGAGGAAAGGAGGCGATGAGTGAAGAATATTGGGATGCACCCGCAGAGAAAATCTCACTCACCTGAATAGTGGATATTTGACCATATTAAAACAAAACTGTGGTACTCTACCAAATACAAATGTCACATTGGCCCCTTCCATGTCAAGATTGAAATAACTTTTTAAAACCCATGCTTTCATAATCAAATAATAATAATACTAATAGGTCATAAAAAATAATGCTGTCCTGTGAAAACTGCAGAAAAATCCCTGGCTATAGGTAAAATTTCTAAAATGGGATCTTAAACAAATAAATATTTAAAAAATAATAATAATTCAAGCATTAAGTCTCCAAACGGGCGCGTTTGAAATGAGTCCAGTCCAGCCGTTCAGACTCTGCTTGTTCTCAGAAGCAGACAGGAAATGGCTGAGTTCCCAGCATCCTTCACTCTGCCCCCCCACTCCAGGGCTGAGAGGTTCAGGATGCGATGCTAAATGCGCCGCCGTTACACGTTTACACATTTTTTTTCTTTTTTAATTTTTTTTGCGTATTTACGCATTTGGAAGATCAAATAACACCAGAAAGAACAAAATAATAATTCAGTAACTAGCTGAAAGCAAAAAAAAGGCTGTCAAGCCTTTAAAATGATCTTTCTTCCTCTCCTGCTCCAAATGGGAGGTCCCCGATCCAGTTGAACACAAAGAGCCTGTTTGCCTCGGCACGATAAAGCGCAGGCAACCCAATAAGAGGGAATATTAACGCATTAATGCAAGTGGCCATGTCTGGGTTTCAGGGACTGGCTGGGTGGTCAGTCGGTCCATCGGTCGCTCACAGCTCAAGCTAATTAAGTCATGTTCATTTGTCAGTGTGTTTTTTTTCGGCAGAAGGCTTGCCCACAACATCACAAGGTAATTGGCCCTGGGCCGGAGTGAGGCGTCATAGCAACGACCTTGAGTCAGTGTGTCCCGTAGCTACGGTCCCATTCATTGATATTCTTGCCATGCTCTTGTGCCTGTATGTGTGTGTGCATAATGTGTGTGTCTGTGTGTGTGTGTGTGTGTGCGCATAATGTGTGTGTGTGTGTGTTTTCTTTTTATTTCTTCTGTATTTATTTCTTTCTCTGTTTTGTTTGGCGCAGACGTATGGTTTCTCTAGGAAATTCAAGCCAAGCGAGGCTTACATTTCCTGATATTCATAACTATTTAGAAGTTGGATAGTTTGTTAATTTTAGTCCCGCTGGTTTCTGGATGCTTTTGGCTTTTTCATCAAAACTATGGCAAAGTTAAACCTTTTCCCCCAGCACAATCAGAACTGTGCTGCAACAAAACCAGCCCTTCAATTAAAGCAATAACTAATGCAGTCAACTGTGGGACGGTTGCCGTGCAACAAAACAATGAAGATTTTCTAATATTATGCACCGTTCTATCCGTCATGCATTATTTTACATAAGTGACAAATAAACGTATTTACTTTTCCACAGAGTGCAAAAGCGATGACGGGTGACTTGGTCTTGCAGGCTGTTATTGACAGACTCTGAAGGTTCGGAAGGAAGAATAATCCAGCTTGAGGGTGAAGAGAAAAGGTTGTCAGAACAAGAAGCCAGCCGGTTAATTCCTTTTCAGATGTAAAGCATTGATGCTGGGAAGTCTATTGAGATGAAGACCGTCTGGTGCTGTTACATAAATGGCTGTTTGCAGCAGATGTGTTGTAAATGGTGAGACAACCGGAATTATTAATTCCCTGACAACATTCCTTCGTCGTTGTTTTGTGTGTGTGCACGCGCCTGCCCCTACGTCTGCGTTTAAACGTTGTGAGCATTATAGACATGCAGACAACCGCGACACCTTCTTTTCTTCGAAACAGGTGTTTTAAGACCGTCTGAGCACGAGTACCTTCCACAGAAGAGCAAGTACCGGTTCTCGTCTTGCATAAGAATGCAAAAAGTTTGCATGTCTCCAGCTCTATCGTGGGCGTATCGCCATAACATAAAAGGCGCTCTTATAGCCTTTTTTCTGGCGAGATTTGTGTGAAGACGAGGAAGGATGAAGCCAGTCGCTCTCATGATTAGAGGAAACTATTGAGTGGGCTGAAAGAAAATTCTCAAAGGCGCAGAGCTGGAGGAGGATCTGAAATTTCTAGCAGAAATAATTTCTGTCTGATTGCGATGTTTTGTCTCAGGGGTCTCAATGCTGGAGTCTGATCCGATTGTAAGACCAATAAAAAACCGAGAACAAATCGGAGAGCAACATAAAAGTGAAACGTCTTCACCAACGTCTTCACCGTCTTCACAACGTCTTCACCAACGTCTTCACCGTCTTCACACACACAAAACAACAATGAAGGAATGTTGTCAGGGAATTAATAATTCCTGGTTGTCTCACCATTTACCACACATCTGCAACGTCTTCATCAGCGTCTTCACCAACATCTTCATTAGAAACTCGTCAGAGCGATTCACGTATGAGACTGAATGTGCTTCCGTGGTTTTAACTGTGAAAAGTGTGCGATGGCTATCGAACGAGCGTAAAAACGTCCAACGTTCTCGACGGTGCGATGCGTCCAATGGTGTGAACACAAGCAGAATCAGCAGAATCCCAGCACGATAATATATCCAGCCGACGGGCTTTGTTAATTATCTTAGGTAAATCCCGGCACATCTTGTCCAATGCAGTAATAAGGCTTTCAGGAATCAGTGGTGCTTGAGGGGAGAAAGCGTGAGTGTTTCGCAAACATAGAAGAACGGCATCATAGACATAAAAAACAGACTGCAGTTTATTTTTCTGCAAAATATAAGATATGTGATAATACTGTATGTGTGCAGTTATAGAATAGTGATTCATTATTTTTCATAAAAATGTTTTAGTTTATATTAATAAAAACTCTATAGAAGCTTTTTTAGGCCTTTCCCTCAGTTTGGAATCACTATGGGACAGCAATCAGGACAGGTGCACTATGGGACAGGGGTCAGGACAGGTGCACTATGGGACAGGGGTCAGGACAGGTGCACAATGGGACAGGGGTCAGGACAGGTGCACTATGGGACAGGGGTCAGGTCAGTTGCGCTCAGGTTAACCTACAGTGCCCTCCACTATTATTGGCACCCCTGGTAAAGATGAGTAAAAAGGGTTATAAAAAATTTGTTTGGTGAATTAGCTTAATTTCACACTGAAAAAGAGAAAAATCCAACCTTTAATTGAAGTAAATTATGAGAAGAAATAATTATTTTTAACAAAACCACGTGTGCCACAATTATTGCCACCCCTACATTTATATATAGAATAAAGTAATAATTTTTAATATTTGGTCGCATATCCTTTGTATCCCATGACTTCCTGATGTCTGTGACCCAACAACATCAAAAGACTTTTGATATCTTATTTTCTGGTACTCTTACAAGCGATACTATAACGTCTTTGCATCTCTATTGGAATTGGGGGGTGGGAATAGATTTAGCTGGAAATTACAGTATGGAACACATGGTTGGCTAAATGGCTCTAAGTCATCAAGGGTCTGACACATCAAACAAGCATCAAACCATCACTGCTGCCAGAAATACAGTAGATATGGACGGGTAACTTGAAGGGTTTCTTCTCCTGACTTATTTTTCCATAGAGTTCAATAGGAAAATTTGTCAGGAGAAACGACACTGCTTGAATCTTGGAGTTGTTTTTTTAGCACAAGGGCCCAGTTTTCTCATTATAGCGCCTTAATGTGATTGTCTAATGTAGAATGCAGCCAATAAGAACCAGCGTTGGGTGCGGCTGTTGCTCTGCACACACAGTAACTGGTGGGACTGTTGCTCTGCACACACAGTAACTGGTGGGACTGTTGCTCTGCACACACAGTAACTGGTGGGAATGTTGCTCTGCACACACAGTAACTGGTGGGACTGTTGCTCTGCACACACAGTAACTGGTGGGACACTTGTTCTGCGCAGAACAGTGTTTGAACAGAAATGAGTGTCAGGAGCTGCTCAGAATCCTCTCCCTGTGACTGGATACGAGGGGTGACCTTGCAAACATCGGAGGTTAAGTTTTGGGGAAGGATTTGTGTATCTACCAGAACCCCCCCTCCTCCGTCTGCACGTCCCACTCGGCAGGGCTGTGAGCTACACAGAGTCTGCATTCTGCAGATGACAGGAGACAAATCACTGTGACTGGTAAAAAAAAATGTAGACGGAAAAGAAATAATGATCATTTTACGATGAGACCAGAAAGCGGCGTTCAGCGTCTCCGTCGCTGTTCGGATTTCATTAATTCAACCAGGACTCGGAACAATTCAGCGGCTGGAATGATGTTTAGCAGTAAAGATAATGTACATAATTCCCTTCCCTTCTCTAATGTAACAGATGGGCCTTGCTTATCACCAGCAGACAGGCGCGATTATTTCCACGCTACAATTTGGAAAATATTTTGAGGTGTAAAATTTAGCCTTGCTGCCATTAAAATGAACATTTGCGCTGTTTGTTTTTTATTAAAATGCAGCCTGTTTTCTCTTCAATAATGAGGAAATGAGCGCACAATATCGCTGGGGATCTGTGATATTCCACCGTGCTGAAAATAGGCTATTAGAGCACGGTTCTGAAATCTCCCCTGAGCAAGTAAGTGCGGCTCAAAATGAAACGAAATGGCCGCTCTTTGCATTTCAGGTGTAAGCAGTATATGTTTGCTTTTCTGTCTGTGGGCTTTAAAATCATCAACACGAACCTCTTCGGAACACATGCATGTAGATCTGTGGTCCCCAGCCCTGTTTCTGGAGATGTCCTGTAGGTTTTCACTCCAACCCTAACAAAGCACATCTCATTCAACAGGTAGAGATGTACAAAAGGTTCTATAATTTCTAAACGGTTCATCCGATATGGATGAATATACCCTCAAATTAAAGCTGACAGTCTGCACTTCAACCTCATTGCCATTCATTGCATCCTTTCAAACTCAAAGTGCTAGAGTACAGAACCAAAATAACAAAAAATGTGTCACTCCAATGAATTATGGTGCTCACTGTATAAGATCAGATTTATTTAAGGAGATTTCTGAACCAGCAGTGGGGGTTTACCTTCAGTGAAGAGCCACTTAGGAACAAAATCAGCGTATAGTGCTGTTGTCAACAGCCATCTTCTCTCAGTTCAGTCAGACAGCTCGCCATTGAATTAAGACAATAAAACATTTTATTTAGATTTAATGTAAATACAACTTTAGCATCAAGGGTCTGCCCCTTTTCACTCCTTGTTTGCGTAACATTTTTTTGTATAAGCCCGCCAATATTATAACAGGGAGTCGCCATTGACACCCCCCCCCCCCCCCCCCCTCCCCATAGGGATCCTATAAGAAGCAGAGCCCATAGGTGGATGCTGGGGTGGGTTAGTGACTTAAATAGCCCCTCCCATTTGAGACGTATGAGCTGACGTGATTGGGCGCTTCTCAAGGTGTCAAGGCCTTTGCATCGTTTTGGATTTTAAAAACGGCATTTCACGTCTTTAAATGAATAGACCAACTTTCTGACCTGATGCCGTAACTGTTTTCATTTTTTATGCTTTTCCCCGTTCCCCGTTCCCTTTTCCCTCCTAATTTGGAATGGCTGGTCATGTTTGCCAGCCACAGTGTAGTGCTGAAAACCCTGTCATCAATTTAGGAGCGCAAACAGGCGAGCACACGCGTGCTCTTCTGCTAAACGGGTGATGCTGATTGGCTGCTTTTTCCTCACACCGCAGTTCAGATGTTGAGCTTGCTCAAACACGAGTCGGAGTAAGACTTTGTGTATAGCTGGAGTAAGACTTTGTGTATAGCTGGAGTAAGACTTTGAGTATAGCTGGAGTAAGACTTTGAGTATAGCTGGAGTAAGACTTTGTGTATAACTGGAGTAAGACTTTGTGTATAGCTGGAGTAAGACTTTGTGTATCGCTGGAGTAAGACTTTGTGTATAGCTGGAGTAAGACTGTGTATAGCTGGAGTAAGACTTTGAGTATAGCTGGAGTAAGACTTTGTGTATCGCTGGAGTAAGACTGTGTATCGCTGGAGTAAGACTTTGAGTATAGCTGGAGTAAGACTTTGTGTATAGCTGGAGTAAGACATTGTGTATTGCTGGAGTAAGACTTTGTGTATAGCTGGAGTAAGACTGTGTATCGCTGGAGTAAGACTTTGTGTATAGCTGGAGTAAGACTTTGTGTATCGCTGGAGTAAGACTTTGTGTATAGCTGGAGTAAGACTTTAGACCAGTGATCTTCATTCCTGATCCTGGAGGGCCACAGCTGGTTTTTCTTGTTACTCGGCACTTAATTGATCAATTAAAGCGAATCAATTACACTGTTATCTCACCTCCCCTGATATTAAAGCATAAAACCTGCAGCCCTCCAGGGCCAGAAATGAAGGCCACTGAAGCAGCCTGTGAGTGCCTGACAGACCAGCAGGGGTCGCTAGTAAGCGATGAGGTCACGGTCATCCTGGCCAAATGAATCTCTCCCATCTTGGGCGACATTGCGGCTCTTTACACCTCGCCCTGCGGGGCTGGTGGCCACGGTCTGCACCGGGACAGTTGGGATTCGACACCAGACCGTGGGGCCCGTCCGTGCGCTACAACAGTCAACGGTGCAGCTCAATAGTTGCTTTAACTTTTTGTGTGGAACCTTAGGCCAGGGACAGATATTGTTTTCCTCCGTTTAGATTGCTGTCTCAGTTAAGAGCTTTGTGGCTTTGAAAGTGCTCTCATAAGTTGTGCTCTTTTGATTTCCTGTTACAGGTTGCATGCGTTTGCATAACTCTGCGACTGACTGGATTTTTTCTCTCCTCTTTTTTTATATTCTGCTACGCCGCTGTGTTGGAAATGGATTCTGTGGACTAGGTGAGTCTGTGTTTGTGTTTTTTAATGTTAGGAACAGGCTGTTATCAGAGTGATGTAAGACTAATGTCCTTTATCTTAGCACGGGAGACTGAGCTGCATCACAGTGCTGTTGTGGAACCGCAGGTTTGGTTTTTCCATTATTGTGTGGAACAGGGTGTTCAGCTTTTCAATTAATCTTGGAAACATGTAAGATCAGGCACATGATTGACCTGATTATATAATTAAGAGCAGAAGTTCTATCAAAATATCCAAAATAGATGTCTCTTTTCTTGGCCACCCATGGTGGTGGTGGATCTTGTTTAAAGATTGAGAGTGCATTTTTGAACTACACACACACGCAGAGTCCTGTTTTATTAAATATAAATTTCCATGTGATTTAAATGAAATGGATGGAATTCAAACGTTTTGAGGTTACTTAGCGTGTTTTTCTGTCATTTAAGTTTTTTCTATCCTCTGCATTTCTGAATGACCCATCTTGACTGTGATCTCATGGGATTTCTGCACTTATTGTTATCACTGTATATTTTTATATATTTTTTTTTAACGGTATTTAGCTTGTTTGATGATGAACATGTGTTGTGTGGTAGCTACACCAATGGCAGTTGCTGTAAGAAGCAGATGGTATTCTCATGATGTACAGTATATTATTGTGTGCTGACAGAAAGAGATGTCTCACTGCACTCTATGTCAGCAACACTTTTTTTAGTCAGGCTCAGGAGTGACCATACCTTGGTCCTGCGGAACTACTGGCTCTGCTGGTGTTCACTGTTGATCAATTAAAGTAGCTCATTCTACAGGTAGACACCCTCACCTGGTCCCTTGCTTCCAGATTGGTTGCTGATTTTAAGGTGGAATGAAATCCAGCAGGCTGTGGACGCTCTGTCCTCCCTGTGCCTCGCTGTTTGGGACAGTCGAGGGGAGAACTGAAGGTGTTTTTACACAGAGAGAGAACTAACGTCACCACCTTAGCGAAGCATAGAATAGAAACTTGTTGTATTTGTTTAGCTAAGTCCACCCTATAAATATTGTTAACAGAAAAGGTGCCTAAGCAATGCATAAAAACAGCAAAACTTTTAATGGCTGATTTTATGGATCAATTATATTTTTGGATTTGATTTTCGCAAAATAGGCATTTTGTGACTTCAGTACTTTTAGCACCAGGGTCTTCAATTTGTGAAATAAGGTTTAAAAAGAAAAGTGGCTATAAAGATAATAACCCTTCCATTGATTAGTTTAGTCAATATTACAGATGAAGCACATTGGCCCTGAGTCCTTCGTTTTTTGGCCATATGCCAATTGCTGGAGCTAGGAAGGCAGCATTCATCTTTTCTTAGTGCTAAAACCAGCTCCCTTCAATTATTCCTCTCCCAGTAAGGCATCATGGGTAATAGAGTTTCTTATTTTCAGTGAAGTTGGTCTGCACCTACTAGGGACTGGGGAAAATATAAACACATGCAAGCAGGTGATATGAAGCCTGGCACGCTCTTTCTCTGCAGCTCCCAAATATTCCCTCGCTTTTTTATTTCTTTATTTTTTGTGTGTGAACATGAGGCAATGCAGGCGCTCAAAATAACTAGCACAGAGCATACAGGAAAACCCCCGCCGTACTGAAACAGGACAGACAAACACAGTGGCGCCTGGGCCTTTAACACACCACCTCCCGATATCTCCGTCTGACACGTGGCTGTGTGAAATCCGGCGCTAACGTACGTCCAGAGGTACTGGCTCTTCAGGGATTTTATTATCGCCAGATTGCTATTGAATGTCACTGGAATATCACCTCGACAAACCTACTGAACTTACATCAGCTCAAATGGTAGGCCTTAAAAATGCCCAAAACGCATGGGAGCTGAATTAACTAGTAATAAAAGGTCATTTTTAAATGGAGGATTCGGCATTCATGTGGGAAAAGGGCATGTTTTTTCATGTGTTACTCAACTTATAAAATTTAGCTCTTGATTTAGTCAAAGTGATTGTATTGTCGCGGTATTTAAGAACAGCTCTCCCAGTTACCTGCAGGACTGAGTTTCCATCAGTTTAATATTCATTTAGTATTGCCTCTGTGTCTTTAGGACATACGCTTTCCCCCACAGGCTACACAATAAATAATAGATGAGAAGAGAGCTTCTCATGAAGTATGCATGTTTCTTAAGAACTAACCTACTTTTTTATACACTTCCTGAGTGCAGAAAAGTGTTGGTTTTGCAGATATATTATTGAAAGCATGAAAATTGTGTGAGATCTGTTTTTAGGTTTTTGGGGAAGGTTTAATGACAAATTTATTCTTAAAATTCTGATAAGTAGACATGTCATTAAAACCATGGCAACAAGTAAAAATTATTTTGCCATTCAAACATACACACACACACTCCCTCTCTCTCTCTCTCTCTCACACACACACACACACACACACACACACACACTCATTCTTTTCTCTCTCTCGCACATACACACACTCACTCTCTGTCTCGCTCTCCCTCTCACACACACTCATTCTCTCTCTCTCTCTCTCTCTCTCACACACACACACAAACTCTCTCACTCACACACATACTCATTCTCTCTCATACATACATACACACACACACACACACACACACACTCACTCTCTCTCTTTCTCCCTTTCTTCCCTGCCGGCTGGCCTCAAACACGCTTTCCCATCTGCGGTTTTCCACACGGATACGGAAGAAATGAGTCACCCCATGCGGATCGGCATGCAGGAACTGTCACTGTCACGGGAAAGATGCGTTAGGGAAATACAGCCGTACAACACTGAGGGGGAGGGGGGCTTTAGCGGTCACAGCATAGCGGGACCTCTCTGGAGGAGACGAAGTGTGGAGGGAGATGAATAAAGTAAAAAAATAAAAAAAATAAAAAAACAGGCGCAGATAAAAGTATCGTCCCAGCGAGACAGCCTGCGTCTCATTTCCCGTCACACGTCCAATCGGTACAATCGCGGAATTGTTTCCCGGGCCGCGGTACAGCCTCATTCGAGAGGACACGTCGACTGCAGCAGGGGCGCGCGTCTACGCGAGAGGCCTTATTGCTCCATTAGCTCAGACTGATGAAAGCTCCTCCACTGTGGCAGAGGGCTGCGGTTCTCCCCGTTACTTTCGGTTTCATTTCGTTTGGGGCCGATCCGTTCCCTCCACTGCGTTTGGTTTCGCAGTTCCAATCAGTCAATTTCACTTTCGTTTTTTTATTAAACTCCAAGCATCGCCTCCGCAGTGGAGACTCCCTCCAAGGTGCTCTATGATTCAGCGAAGAAGAGAGACCACTGTGAGCACTTCTGATTGGCTCAGCAAAACCCCTCCAAGTATCCAAGGCAATTTACAGATGCTAACATTTCAAAACAGCTCATACATCTCCAGATCCCAATTTACACCGCTCTGTTCACCTGTGGAGAAATTTAGACTCACTTTTCAAGAGTAATTCACTTTGGAAAATTATACATCACTTATTGATTAAAATCTGAAACTGCGCTGTTAAAGATGATATGTATATATGTCATAAATAATACACATAAACCATCATCTAGGAAGTGTATGTCATATATCAAGTATATGTGACAGTATATATTAACAGATATGAAATTCAACAGATGTTGATGGGATCAAAAATCAGCAATCATCTATTGAACATTGCCCTTTTGATCTAGTTTGATTGAGCCACACACTGTGACTACTATAATTAATTGCTTTTGAGTGAAATTAGCATTTGTTCTTTGTGAAACACTTTGTATTGATTTGATTTTGCTATGCAAGAGAAATATAAAGAATATAATTTGTCAGTTATCATCTGTCATTTTTACATGTGCATTTGTAAAGATGTATGTACTTAAGAAATGCTTTAATTTGACTACTTAATGTCATCTTGCAATATAATCTGTGTTCTCTTAGGCAGATTAAAGTATACACCTTTGGGTATTTATTATGCAACTTACTGAGAATCTTGTTTATGGAAAGTATTTGCTTGTGAAATGGGAACCTCAGCAGTAAAGGATATTAGGGATTTATGCATCCTTTGAAGCACATTTCTCTAGAGTACCCCTGGAGCACTGCATGCACCTGGAGCGCTACTTGCACCTGGAGCGCTACATGCACCTGGAGCGCTACATGCACCTGGAGTGCTACATGCACCTGGAGCGCTACATGCACCTGGAGCGCTACATGCACCTGGAGCGCTACATGCACCTGGAGCGCTACATGCACCTGGAGCGCTACATGCACCTGGAGCGCTGCATGCACCTGGAGCGCTACATGCACCTGGAGCGCTACATGCACCTGGAGCGCTACATGCACCTGGAGCGCTACATGCACCTGGAGCGCTACATGCACCTGGAGCGCTACATGCACCTGGAGCGCTACATGCACCTGGAGCGCTACATGCACCTGGAGCGCTACATGCACCTGGAGCGCTGCATGCACCTGGAGCGCTACATGCACCTGGAGCGCTACATGCACCTGGAGCGCTACATGCACCTGGAGCGCTACATGCACCTGGAGCGCTACATGCACCTGGGTTTGGAGACCCGCGCAGGTGCCTCATGTGCACGGCTGCCCCAGAAATATAATAAAATTGTAAGAGTTTTGATTCATTTTTCCGGGGGTGCGGTTGGCTTCCTCCATCACGTAAGCTGTTCCCCCTGGTGTAAGAAATCGAATTTGTGTTGTGGGTTAAGAATTTGGATTGGTCTGGGAACATGGCAGGTTGGGAATTCTTTATCGGAAGCTGCTGTTGAACTTTAAGTAACATTGCAATGTTTTCAGCGAGTAGCTATCTGCATAAACGGATAATGTTTAAAAGTATGCGTGTAGTATTTTTTTTATTAGACTGGAGCTAGGAATCATTTGGTCAGGATTTGTTTGTATTCCCTGATTCATAATGACTAAGATGATCTGAAATACAAAACAATCATTAAACTGTTTGTCAGTCAGTAGAATGGAAACGGTCAGCAGTTGAGGTGTATATATATATATATATACAGTATATGGTGTAGTCTTTGTTCTATTGGCTCTGTACTCCAGTACATTGCATTTGAAATGAAACAATCTTCCATATGGGATGAAGCAGGTTTTATACGTAGTCCCCCCATAAATAATTAATAAATAATATGAATGAATATATCGTTAGAAAATTACATCCCCACACTGAGTCCAGTTTGTAAATAAATAATAAGACATCTTATTACTCATTGTCCTTGTTTTACGCTGCATACGTGGTGGTATGCGTGGTGGTATGCGTGGTGGTATGCGTGGTGGCTTGCGTGGTGGTATGCGTGGTGGTATGCGTGGTGGTATGCGTGGTGGCTTGTGTGGTGGTATGCGTGGTGGTATGCGTGGTGGCTTGCGTGGTGGTATGCGTGGTGGCTTGCGTGGTGGTATGCGTGGTGGTATGCGTGGTGGCTTGTGTGGTGGTATGCGTGGTGGTATGCGTGGTGGCTTGCGTGGTGGTATGCGTGGTGGCTTGTGTGGTGGTATGCGTGGTGGCTTGTGTGGTGGTATGCGTGGTGGTATGCGTGGTGGCTTGTGTGGTGGTATGCGTGGTGGCTTGTGTGGTGGTATGTGTGGTGGTATGCGTGGTGGCTTGCGTGGTGGCTTGTGTGGTGGTATGCGTGGTGGCTTGTGTGGTGGTATGTGTGGTGGTATGCGTGGTGGCTTGCATGGTGGTATGCGTGGTGGCTTGTGTGGTGGTATGCGTGGTGGTATGCGTGGTGGCTTGCGTGGTGGTATGCGTGGTGGCTTGTGTGGTGGTATGCGTGGTGGTATGCGTGGTGGCTTGCGTGGTGGTATGCGTGGTGGCTTGTGTGGTGGTATGCGTGGTGGCTTGCGTGGTGGTATGCGTGGTGGTATGCGTGGTGGTATGCGTGGTGGCTTGCGTGGTGGTATGCGTGGTGGTATGCGTGGTGGTATGTGTGGTGGTATGCGTGGTGGCTTGCGTGGTGGTATGCGTGGTGGTATGCGTGGTGGTATGCGTGGTGGTATGCGTGGTGGCTTGCGTGGTGGTATGCGTGGTGGCTTGCGTGGTGGTATGCGTGGTGGTATGCGTGGTGGCTTGTGTGGTGGTATGCGTGGTGGCTTGCGTGGTGGTATACGTGGTGGTATGCGTGGTGGTATGCGTGGTGGCTTGCGTGGTGGTATGCGTGGTGGCTTGTGTGGTGGTATGCGTGGTGGCTTGCGTGGTGGTATGCGTGGTGGTATGCGTGGTGGCTTGCGTGGTGGTATGCGTGGTGGTATACGTGGTGGCATGCGTGGTGGCTTGCGTGGTGGCTTGCGTGGTGGCTTGCGTGGTGGTATGCGTGGTGGTATGCGTGGTGGTATGCGTGGTGGCTTGTGTGGTGGTATGCGTGGTGGCTTGTGTGGTGGTATGCGTGGTGGCTTGTGTGGTGGTATGCGTGGTGGCTTGCGTGGTGGTATGCGTGGTGGCTTGCGTGGTGGTATGCGTGGTGGTATGCGTGGTGGCTTGCGTGGTGGTATGCGTGGTGGCTTGTGTGGTGGTATGCGTGGTGGCTTGCGTGGTGGTATGCGTGGTGGTATGCGTGGTGGTATGCGTGGTGGCTTGCGTGGTGGTATGCGTGGTGGCTTGTGTGGTGGTATGCGTGGTGGTATGCGTGGTGGCTTGCGTGGTGGTATGCGTGGTGGTATGCGTGGTGGCTTGTGTGGTGGCTTGCGTGGTGGTATGCGTGGTGGCTTGCGTGGTGGCTTGCGTGGTGGTATACGTAGTGGTATGCGTGGTGGCTTGTGTGGTGGTATGCGTGGTGGCTTGTGTGGTGGTATGCGTGGTGGTATGCGTGGTGGTATGCGTGGTGGTATGCGTGGTGGCTTGCGTGGTGGTATGCGTGGTGGCTTGTGTGGTGGTATGCGTGGTGGTATGCGTGGTGGCTTGCGTGGTGGTATGCGTGGTGGTATGCGTGGTGGCTTGTGTGGTGGCATACGTGGTGGTATGCGTGGTGGCTTGCGTGGTGGTATGTGTGGTGGTATGCGTGGTGGCTTGCGTGGTGGTATGCGTGGTGGTATGCGTGGTGGCTTGTGTGGTGGCATACGTGGTGGTATGCGTGGTGGCTTGCGTGGTGGTATGTGTGGTGGTATGCGTGGTGGCTTGCGTGGTGGCTTGCGTGGTGGTATGCGTGGTGGTATGCGTGGTGGCTTGTGTGGTGGTATGCGTGGTGGCTTGCGTGGTGGTATGCGTGGTGGTATGCGTGGTGGTATGCGTGGTGGCTTGCGTGGTGGTATGCGTGGTGGCTTGTGTGGTGGTATGCGTGGTGGCTTGCGTGGTGGTATGCGTGGTGGTATGCGTGGTGGCTTGCGTGGTGGTATGCGTGGTGGCTTGTGTGGTGGTATGCGTGGTGGTATGTGTGGTGGTATGCGTGGTGGCTTGCGTGGTGGTATGCGTGGTGGTATGCGTGGTGGCTTGTGTGGTGGTATGCGTGGTGGTATGCGTGGTGGCTTGTGTGGTGGTATGCGTGGTGGTATGTGTGGTGGTATGCGTGGTGGCTTGCGTGGTGGTATGCGTGGTGGTATGCGTGGTGGTATGTGTGGTGGTATGCGTGGTGGTATGCGTGGTGGCTTGCGTGGTGGTATGCGTGGTGGTATGCGTGGTGGTATGCGTGGTGGCTTGTGTGGTGGTATGCGTGGTGGTATGCGTGGTGGTATGCGTGGTGGCTTGTGTGGTGGTATGTGTGGTGGTATGCGTGGTGGTATGCGTGGTGGCTTGCGTGGTGGCTTGCGTGGTGGTATGCGTGGTGGTATGCGTGGTGGCTTGTGTGGTGGCATACGTGGTGGTATGCGTGGTGGCTTGCGTGGTGGCTTGTGTGGTGGTATGTGTGGTGGTATGCGTGGTGGCTTGCGTGGTGGTATGCGTGGTGGTATGCGTGGTGGCTTGTGTGGTGGTATGCGTGGTGGCTTGCGTGGTGGTATGCGTGGTGGTATGCGTGGTGGTATGCGTGGTGGCTTGCGTGGTGGTATGCGTGGTGGCTTGTGTGGTGGTATGCGTGGTGGTATGCGTGGTGGCTTGCGTGGTGGTATGCGTGGTGGCTTGTGTGGTGGTATGTGTGGTGGTATGCGTGGTGGTATGCGTGGTGGCTTGCGTGGTGGTATGCGTGGTGGTATGCGTGGTGGTATGCGTGGTGGTATGCGTGGTGGCTTGTGTGGTGGTATGTGTGGTGGTATGCGTGGTGGTATGCGTGGTGGCTTGTGTGGTGGTATGTGTGGTGGTATGCGTGGTGGTATGCATGGTGGCTTGCGTGGTGGTATGCGTGGTGGTATGCGTGGTGGCTTGTGTGGTGGCATACGTGGTGGTATGCGTGGTGGCTTGCGTGGTGGTATGTGTGGTGGTATGCGTGGTGGTATGCGTGGTGGCTTGTGTGGTGGCATACGTGGTGGTATGCGTGGTGGCTTGTGTGGTGGTATGTGTGGTGGTATGCGTGGTGGTATGCGTGGTGGTATGCGTGGTGGCTTGCGTGGTGGTATGCGTGGTGGTATGCGTGGTGGCTTGCGTGGTGGCTTGCGTGGTGGTATGCGTGGTGGTATGCGTGGTGGTATGCGTGGTGGCTTGCGTGGTGGCTTGCGTGGTGGCTTGCGTGGTGGTATGCGTGGTGGCTTGCGTGGTGGTATGCGTGGTGGCTTGTGTGGTGGTATGCGTGGTGGTATGCGTGGTGGCTTGTGTGGTGGTATGCGTGGTGGTATGCGTGGTGGTTTGCGTGGTGGTATGCGTGGTGGTATGCGTGGTGGTTAGGGTTGGGTATCAAGAACCGGTTCCAAGTTGGAACCGCTAACAAATTTCCAAGAACCGTGGATTCGTTAAGACACGTGCATTTCGATTCTGCTTCTCGGTTCCTAACTGTTGCATACATTTCAGTCGCGCTCCCGAGTGAACTGCAGTGAGCTTTTTACAATCCATAAGTTTCACTTATCTGCCAGGACCTGCTACGTGGATCTAACGCCACATCATTTGTTACGCATTACGTCAGCGACTTAGCAAAGCACATTGCTACTGACAGTAGTACTGTTTACATTCTGGATCGGCCGTCATGGCTAACCGCAGCAAACGTTCGAAAGTTTGGCTTAGCTTCACTAAAAAAGATAGCAACACGGCAAAATGCAACACCTGCAGTAAGTTTATTTCGTGCAAGGGAGGAAGCACCTCAAACATGACGAAGCATTTGCTTCAACACGGCGTGAATCTGAAGGAATGCACCGTGTTTGATGTGTTGCGATCTCCCAGCCACAATGCAGCTAACGTCGTTACAGCTAACGTTAGCACTAGCAGTAGCAACGTCTCACGCTCAGGTACAAAACACAGATGAGCTGACATTCGCCTTTTATATTAAACGAATGATGTCTACAAATTATTCTTCTAATATATATTTTTCTTAGATACGAGTTCAGAGAGCAGTCAGAGCACCCCTCCACCTCCGGTTAATTCCCAGAGACCCTCCTGTACAGAAACTCCTTTCACTTTAGCCATGAAGGGGAAGATGAGCAAGGAGAAAGTGGACGAATGTCACCGAGCGGTGACAAGATTTGTGGTGAAGGGGTTACATCCCTTTGCTACGGTTGAGTCTACTCCGTTTAGGTATGCAAAATGCATTATTGATATCTGGTTATTCACAGCAATATCCATATACACCTCCCCCTCGATAAGTCACGCGGATAACTCGCGGTTGTGCAGTTGGCTCCCAATTTATCAATGCATTGAATATCTGTACTGTGATATTACTGATGCTATTGAACAGAATAGACGCGACCGTAACGTTAACTAGTCTCTCACAAGCTTGGCATGCATGCAGCTTTGAGATCAATAGCACGCAGCGCACGCCGGAAGATTGGTCTCAATAGTAACAGTCACCTGTTTGCGTTGTCAATCGATAGTGGATACAGCGTGCTTTCTCGGACAAGAGAACTTCGGACTTTCATTTGACTCATTTGATCAAGTCGGGTTGAGAGAGAAAAAAAAACACTGCTCCATTAATTCTGTCAATTTGGTTTATAATACATAATTTGCAAAGAAACAGCGTGTGCTGCACTGTCTGTTAAATATTTTGTTATATTCTAATTTTATTTTTTTGTTATATTTCTCCATTATTTATTTAAATAGTTTTGGTTTGTAATAGTTTTTGTTGATTATTCCTTATAAGAAAGAGTAATATTTATTTTTATAAATGAAGGGAAAAAGAAACCTTCCTGTCACAGACAGTTGATTATAGCCTAAATGTTCCAAGAATAAAGGTGGCTAATTTTTGTTCTTGAAATGTGTTATTTTTTTCTCTCCAAAAAATATTGGAATCGGAACCGAGATTCGATAAGAATCGGATTCGATAAGCAGAATCGGAATCGGAATCGGAATCGATAAAATTGAAACGATACCCACCCCTAGTGGTGGTATGCGTGGTGGCTTGCGTGGTGGTATGCGTGGTGGCTTGTGTGGTGGCATACGTGGTGGCATACGTGGTGGTATGCGTGGTGGCTTGCGTGGTGGTATGCGTGGTGGCTTGTGTGGTGGTATGCGTGGTGGTATGCGTGGTGGCTTGCGTGGTGGCTTGCGTGGTGGCTTGTGTGGTGGTATGCGTGGTGGTATGCGTGGTGGCTTGCGTGGTGGTATGCGTGGTGGTATGCGTGGTGGTATGCGTGGTGGTATGCGTGGTGGCTTGCGTGGTGGTATGCGTGGTGGTATGCGTGGTGGCTTGCGTGGTGGTATGCGTGGTGGTATGCGTGGTGGCTTGTGTGGTGGTATGCGTGGTGGTTTGCGTGGTGGTATGCGTGGTGGTATGCGTGGTGGTATGCGTGGTGGCTTGCGTGGTGGTATGCGTGGTGGTATGCGTGGTGGTATGCGTGGTGGCTTGTGTGGTGGTATGCGTGGTGGTATGCGTGGTGGTATGCGTGGTGGTATGCGTGGTGGTATATGTGGTGGTATGCGTGGTGGCTTGTGTGGTGGTTTGCGTGGTGGTATGTGTGGTGGTATGCGTGGTGGCTTGTGTGGTGGTATGCGTGGTGGCTTGTGTGGTGGTATGTGTGGTGGTATGCGTGGTGGTATGCGTGGTGGTATGCGTGGTGGCTTGCGTGGTGGTATGCGTGGTGGTATGCGTGGTGGCTTGCGTGGTGGTATGCGTGGTGGCTTGTGTGGTGGTATGTGTGGTGGTATGCGTGGTGGTATGCGTGGTGGTATGCGTGGTGGCTTGCGTGGTGGTATGCGTGGTGGTATGCGTGGTGGCTTGCGTGGTGGCATGCGTGGTGGTATACGTGGTGGCATGCGTGGTGGTATGCGTGGTGGCTTGCGTGGTGGTATGCATGGTGGCTTGCGTGGTGGTATGCGTGGTGGTATGCATGGTGGCATGCGTGGTGGTATGCGTGGTGGCTTGCGTGGTGGTATGCGTGGTGGTATGCGTGGTGGCTTGCGTGGTGGTATGCGTGGTGGTATGCGTGGTGGCTTGTGTGGTGGTATGCGTGGTGGCATACGTGGTGGCTTGCAGGATTTACTTTATTTTTCATAGCCAGTCATTCTTTCCGCTTGTCTTTTTTGCTTTAAGAATCAGATGGAACGCAAAAGGAAAAGTTCTCAGTTTCTTTCTGTTATTTGGGGAGAGTGGGCGGGTGGGGACTCCCAGAGGATTTATCTGGTCTGGTTATCTCACCGCAAGCCAAAGCAGCGTTCCAAGAACAGCAGGCTTCCCCGATTCCTCGGGAGAGGCAGAAGGAGGTGTGGTTTCAGGGACCTCAGGCCCCTCCCCCATGTGGGTGGAGTCAACACAGCCACGCCCCCTCTCAGAGTAAACCAGCTTCAGTCTGGAGAACTTCCACTCCAGTAACCATATAAAAGTCCAGCCCTGCATACCAGCCCACAGTGCTGATCCTTGTAAAGGTAAACCCTTTGCTTCTCCACAGACCACGAGAACAGTTGCCTACTGACCCTGGTAGAAATTATCACATTTATGGTGTGATTGTTTTAACAATTTATTTATTTATTTATTTTGGGATACTGTTAGTGCCGTTTCCTCGGATGTGTTTGAGCTAGAAGGTGGTGCCAGGGGGTTTGTTATTCTGCTCAAGGTAGCTCACAGGGCTAGAGATGCAGGGGGTTTGTTATTCTGCTCAAGGTAGCTCACAGGGCTAGAGATGGAGGCTGTTTTAAATGCAGGAAGGCCTGTACTTTCCTGAGCCGCGTGAAAACAGAGACATGCTGTGTTTGCAGGTCTGTGCGCTTTTATTGGCTCTTATGTACACACGCAGCGCTCTGCTGCCTCTCGGGGATTGGCTACGTCAAATAATAAATAAGAAAAACTGAAACCCAAAGCTCATTCCTGTCAGAGTGCATGATTCTGACGGTTCTTTATGACGAACGGTGTCCCCGCCCAAGTAATTGAAATATCAGTGTCATAACAGCATCCGTCCCTATGCGCTCATCTGTCTCCCGTGGTCAGAAGACTCCCAAGGCCGCGTTTAAAGATGTCCGTTTTTAAGGATGTGCCGGAGCACTTGTTTGGCTCGTAACTCACAAGGGGGCTCTTCAGAGAACAAAGGGGGTGTTGCAGTGTATGTTAGATAAGGCTGAGCGTAAACGACACATATCAATGTAGAGTTGAAATTCACAATACATTTTTTAAAACACACTTTAACTTCTAGAACCATGCTGCCCAATGATGAGGTTTTAAATACGTTGCATGCCCCTCAGCGTTTATATTAAGCTCAGTCACTAACGGCATCTTCTGCACCTCTAAAAAAGCTGATAAACACACTTTTTGCACTCAAAATTCCTCTTTTTTTCATTATTCATTCACCTTTTCATCCACACTTTCTTTTTTCTACTGTCCACTTCTCTGATATTTTCCCAGGAAGCCTCAGTTTAAAGAACTACAGCTAAATTCTCTGAATTCAGTTCAAAGGGCTACTGAAGTCGACTTGATTTATTTAACGAAACGCAGCCAATGTGTTGGCGGTATGTAAAACCTTGGTTTGAATTCTGTTAAATAAATTAAGTCTGCTTTCTTTTAAACGTTTATCCACCGTGGATCTGCACATGGGTAGTAATCGGGCGCGCGCCGTCTTTTGTTTACACGACGCCGCCGCTGAAATTAGCCAAATCAATGACTTGGTTGTGAGGCAGTACCTGGGAAGTCCTTACACTAGGGCATCATGGGAACTTGAGCGCTGTCCCCTTACGGCATCCTGGCTGTCAGTGCCGGGAAGGAACCAGGCCAGAAAGACGCACCCCCCCCCCCCCCCCCCCAAACACATAGCACATGTTTTCCCCAAGGCTCCATTTGATTGATGTTTCCATATTATGGAGGTTGCTATAAAGCTATCTGCAGCTCTTAGCTTTTTGACATTACTTTTTTTTTGTTGATGTTGTTTGTTTCTCGTGGCTTAAGCTCAGCTTTTGAAGCCATGGGCGTATTCTGCCTGCCTGCCTGTCTTTAGGAAACTGATACCGTGTGTTAAGAAATATCACTAATGGGGAGTACATATTATTATTTGGAATCAAATTACTCTCAATTGAACCATGTAACCGTCTTATTAATTATGTTTATATAGGTTATAGGCTGTCAACCAATTAAAAAATTTCCATTAGTTAAAAGGAAAAAAAAAAACTTAATAGCTTAACAGAAAAACGCATCAATAACACATAATGAGGCAGAGTAGCATATCCAATGCTGGCTGTATGGCAGATTATAGACCCCCTGTCCTAACTTGTATCCCAAATATCTGTGTAAATTCCCTCAAGGGCTTGGTGTCCCTCCATTCTCAGACACCCGTAGATTTATCCGCCAGGAAGTTGATGATATCGCAGTACTTCCTCTTCCATGGATGTCAGTGACTCGATTACATTTCATTTTTCACATTTAAAAGACCGGATTAGCTGTTTATCTACAAATAGTTGGCAATTAAAGCATTAGTTGATTACTGAACAATTAATGTGGTAATCAGTTTAACCCTATTTTATATATTCACATTTTTAATTCACCTTTATTTAACGATGTAAGCCAACTGAGTTTTTTTCAGCGATTCATTGGGGAATAAAAGCAGGTGGGAAAGCAAAGGATTGTGTAGCTCAGTGGTTCTCAAACTCGGTCCTGGGGGGTACCCCTGTGCATGCTGGTTTTCCGTCCTGGGGGACCCCTATTTGTGCTGGATTTGAGAATCACTGGTGTAACCAATCAGAAATGGGAGCTGATAAAGTGGCCAGATGTAGAGGGCTAGTCTTTTTTTAGGGGATTTTTGCCCAGGCCACTGTACGGGATCTTAAAAGACCGCAGTGAGTCAGATCCTCAGGTTAACATCTCATCCAAAGGGCCGCGCCTTTTACAGTACAGTCATCCATCATTGGAAGGGCGCCCCCTACTGACCTACCCACACCTTTTCCAGGATGTCTCTCATCCAAGTACTAAGCTAAGCCCACACGAATGCTTCAGGATGGCATGGCTGCTTAGCTTCAGCAGTTAGCCATTAGATGAGTACAGGGTGGTATGGCTGCTTAGCTTCAGCAGTTAGCCATTAGAAGGGTACAGGGTGGTATGGCTGCTTAGCTTCAGCAGTTAGCCATGAGAAGAGTACAGGGTGGTATGGCTGCTTAGCTTCAGCAGTTAGCCATGAGAAGGGTACATGGTGGTGTGGCTGCTTAGCTTCAGCAGTTAGCCATGAGAAGAGTACAGGGTGGTATGGCTGCTTAGCTTCAGCAGTTAGCCATGAGAAGAGTACAGGGTGGTATGGCTGCTTAGCTTCAGCAGTTAGCCATTAGATGAGTACAGGGTGGTATGGCTGCTTAGCTTCAGCAGTTAGCCATGAGAAGAGTACAGGGTGGTATGGCTGCTTAGCTTCAGCAGTTAGCCATGAGAAGAGTACAGGGTGGTATGGCTGCTTAGCTTCAGCAGTTAGCCATGAGAAGAGTACAGGGTGGTATGGCTGCTTAGCTTCAGCAGTTAGCCATTAGATGAGTACAGGGTGGTATGGCTGCTTAGCTTCAGCAGTTAGCCATGAGAAGAGTACAGGGTGGTATGGCTGCTTAGCTTCAGCAGTTAGCCATGAGAAGAGTACAGGGTGGTATGGCTGCTTAGCTTCAGCAGTTAGCCATGAGAAGGGTACATGGTGGTGTGGCTGCTTAGCTTCAGCAGTTAGCCATGAGAAGAGTACAGGGTGGTATGGTTGCTTAGCTTCAGCAGTTAGCCATGAGAAGAGTACAGGGTGGTATGGCTGCTTAGCTTCAGCAGTTAGCCATTAGAAGGGTACAGGGTGATATAGCTACTTAGCATCAGAGCTATAGCTGCTTAGCTTATCCATGAGAAGGGTATAGGGTGGTATGGCTGCTTAGCTTCAGCAGTTAGCCATTAGAAGGGTACAGGGTGATATAGCTGCTTAGCTTCAGAGGTATAGCTGCTTAGCTTATCCATGAGAAGGGTTAAGGGTGGTATGGCCCACACCCTTGTATAAAACATGTACAGTATACGTAAGTATCAATAATTTAGTATCATTATTATCTGCCTGGATGGAGCTCTTTGCTGTTCTACTGTTTACCATATAATATTTATGGGGCTCGAGTTACACAACGGCCGTGCGGCCTTTGCTGTGGACACCCTGCATATTTGCCTTAAAGCCCTTTTAGAAATAACTACCTGCCGGGCCATTTCTGCCTTGCTTTATAATCTATATGGCCACGTTGCCTTCTTGAGGAGAGGTGAAAAAAAAATCTGCCATTCCAGATTGTGGATGGTGTTGGTATGTCTGCATTTTTCTCACCCAGTTGGGTGACTTTGAATGAACTTGTGGCTGAAAAAAAGCCACAGGTAGCTATTTTTGGGCTGTGTTTAAAAAAAATACTGTGGGCACGATCAGGCAGTCTGTGGCGGAAGGAATTTTTTAACTACTCAATAAAAGCATATCGGACACTTGTAACATACGAGGTATGGGAATACACGTGAATTGAAGCCAAGTGAAATTTTGGGCTCACCCTAAAAATGATGAAATTCTAGCCCCGTATATATATATTCAATAAAATATAGATTCTTTGCGTTTTGTCATTTTTATGCTATGTTTGGATGCAAACTACCTCCAAATGTTAGCATCGTATGAACTGTTACATATAAATATAATACATATGATATAACTATCTGTATTTGAAATTTGAAGTGTGAATGTTATGAATCATAGTTAAGCTGGTTGTGGGTCTCTATGTGATTTTGCTTAAAGGAATAGTTCGGAATTTTGGACATAATGTCTCAATTACGACTTACCCATGATGTAGTTGATTGATGGAAACCATTTTCAGCTAATTCCATGCTGTCCCTTCTTTTGGACATACACACATTGCTAATGCTAGCGCAACTCTATGGTAACTGCTAGCATCCCTACCAAACGCACTTAAACACTCCACAGTGCACCCAAAGCAAATAAAATACGACGACAGTCTATCGGGGTTATTTTGAGTGTTTATACCATCATTTTTGAAGTCAAACTATCGTTGAATCCTTTACTTTGTGCTGACCTATATTCTCTGTGGAAGTACGGTGGCGGAGCGATACTTTACGTTACCTACGAATGTAGTGCTGGCACTGGTCGATTACAACAACAAAGAAGAGCAACAAGTTGCAATGGCCACGTTCGCTCCGCCGCCGACAGCATGGAATTAGCTGAAAATGGTTTCCATCAATCAACTACATCATGGGTAAGTTGTAATTGAGACATTATGTCCAAAATTCCAAACTATCCTTTTAAGTTCTCTGGCTCTTTTAAGTGGCATAATTTTCAGTGCACATTGGAATGCTGTCCATATCTTTGAGAAAATAAATTGCAATCTTTGGCTGTAGGAATTCCTTAGAAACTCAGAAAACGGAGTTCTTTGTATTCAGACAAATTAGATTGATGGTTTGTCTGGATTTCTGAGATCCCCATCTGTGAAAAACGTTTCTGCCCATGATGAACAAAGACGTCCGTGCGTTTGGGGAACGCTCTGCACGGGGTAACTAGGAAATAGGTTTTAACTCTTTGAAGAGTATAGGTTTTTTGGAATGTTTTTATAATTGTGCATTTTATTTTATCTTTTATTTTATGTCAGTGTTCTAGAACTCCATTGCTTTCAATTACCAGCAGTGATTGTTACATCAGCATTAGAATGTTCAGTTAAGAACATTCTAACCACATATTTGTGACCTTACACCTTAAATGGTTAACTGAGCAGGCAGCTACAGTTGCAAACGTATGAGATTTTTAAATTCACTCGACGGTTACAGGAAGTGCTGCATTCTGAAGCTGTTTAAACATAATTGTTGATCTTTTGTTGAAGTGTTAGTTATACCCATATGCCGAACAGTGGGGGTGGACCGTTCCCTGGGTCTGCACTAAAGAACTGTGGAACAGACAGATGCCCTGTGCAAGCCTGAGGAGGTCATGTTTAAGCCATGTTTACATTCCACATCCCCAGCCACTGATCCCAGATCGGTTTACATTCCACATCCCCAGCCACTGATCCCAGATCGGTTTACATTCCACATCCCCAGCCACTGATCCCAGATCGGTTTACATTCCACATCCCCAGCCACTGATCCCAGATCATTTTACATTCCACATCCCCAGCCACTGATCCCAGATCGGTTTACATTCCACATCCCCAGCCACTGATCCCAGATCATTTTACATTCCACATCCCCAGCCACTGATCCCAGATCGGTTTACATTCCACATCCCCAGCCACTGATCCCAGATCATTTTACATTCCACATCCCCAGCCACTGGTTTCAGCTCAGGCCGTGTTTCCCCGGACACTGATCTCAGGTCAGCGCTTTTGGAGAAACATAGAACGTAGCTTGAGGGCTGGGCGTCTGTGGATCTTTTTAATGTACTTAGAGGATAGGAGCTACACTAGAGTTGCTGTGCATAAGCTGTTCATCTGGAATTGCTCAGTCAGGCAAGTATAGCAAGTGTGGTTGCATCAGCAGGTTCTATCGATGCGTATGTGCTAATAAAATGCTTCGGCTAAACTTAATTGGCACAAGCTGGCTGTGCTGTGCATAACGGTCTCTGGGCTCTCACAAATCACACCGCTGATGCTCTCTCTCTCTCCCCCCTGGGGGCTTACTCCATGCCATCTGGGCGTATGGCATTATTAAAATCAATATCGCCATTAAAGTGTGAAAGCAGATTGAAATGCTACCCGGTCGAGCACCGTGACCCCATGCCCTGCAGAGATCAATTTCCTTTACCTCCTAATGTAAACACTGTAAAGTTTAAACTCACTGTCTTAACGGCCAATGACCAGACTTCCTTTACCTCCTAATGTAAACACTGTAAAGTTTAAACTCACGGTCTTAACGGCCAATGACCAGACTTCCTTTACCTCCTAATGTAAACACTGTAAAGTTTAAACTCACGGTCTTAACGGCCAATGACCAGACTTCCTTTGCCTCCTAATGTAAACACTGTAAAGTTTAAACTCACGGTCTTAACAGCCAATGACCAGACAATGGAGAATACGATAAAATCTATTCTGTTCGTTCTAAAGTCTTTAGCTAAGATAATATAAAGCTGATTCTATTACTGCATCATGATTATATAATAACGTGCGAAAAGTTGCTCATTCTATTCATGCTATCCGTGTATATAAAACCTCCCGCAAAAACACGTTTATTTACGGGGTGTCTTCAAACGCACGCTGAAAACACGTTTATTTAAGGGGTGTCTTCAAACGCGCGCTGAAAAAACGTTTATTTACGGGGTGTCTTCAAACGCACGCTGAAGGATTCATTTTTATTCTCCTTGTCTTCCGTTCCTTCCCTCCAGGAAGTGCAGATGAGACGACGGTGTTCAGCTGCACGCGCAACGTTCTAAAATAAGGAGAAGCACAGATTACACCGCTGTGACGTGTTAGCGCTGTAGTCACACATGTACAATACATCTTATTTATACATAGTTTTAATAAGTAGTATGTGGAAAATGTTTGGCCCATATTATTTCAAAACTATTTTTAAAAATAATCTGGCCATAAGGAGGAAATGGTTAAAGAACCCAGATCTACCTGGATGGTCTATACGTAACCACACTTTCAGGCTTGGAATTAGTTGTCATTGTCATGAACAGTGCAGTGGTAATTATTGGGAATTCTTTCTTTTCAGTTTTTTTTTTTTTACATTTTAATCTTCACTTAAAGGTTGTATCAGCGATTTTGGGTGGAAACATAAATGATCACATTCATCTGATTTTTCCTCACGATCCGCTAGCTGCCCGCCCCATAAGCAGGCCGTCAAAAAACCGCGTCTCTGTAGGCAGTATATGCTCCAAGATCGTACACAAAAACAAATGGTACTACCAACCACTCAAAACCAAAATAAACAGTATTCCAACCAATCACAATGATCTGCACAAACGCTAATACTCTTATCTCGCTGAAATCTTGACGGATTTACAAACGGTTTGGTTTCTTACAAACGTTATTAACGTGGTTATAATTCTGGATGCTTGAACACTATTTTTTAAAACATAACATAATTATTCATGTAAGTATGTTTGTTTGGGATTTCGCTTCAGAAGTGACGTCACCCAAAATCGCTGATACAACCTTTAAGAAGGAACAGCAGAACATGGGTTGGAATCACTTTTTGATTACCCTGGGTACTTTGTGCTGTACATGCTAACAGGACTTGAACTGTGTTACTTCCGGGGAAGCACCTTCTAAAAACCCCAGACTAAAAACGGTGCGCTAGGGATCATGGGAAGGCGGAGTACTAAACAACACATTCCAAAGGATTTACTGAGATACAGTGCGTGCGTGCGTCACCTGAGCCCAAAACAGTGCTATCATCATCATTCTTCAATTTTTATGTTTCAATTTTTATGTTTGGTCTTCTGTTTGTATCTCTTACATTTCCCTGGGGTTGAAATTACTTCTTATATATATATATAATACACATTTTTTATTGCCTTACTTAGAAACCATATCATTTTACAGTATATATTATATACATGGCCTGAAACTGTGCACTATTAAACATTGAGACAAATCTAACAAAACACAAGGCCTAGTTTGAGCTGTTGGATATTGAGTTGTGCCATGAAAAATAAGCTCAAGCTCTGTAAAAACATTTATTGTTAATTTAATCTTTTCAAAATCTTTTCAAAAGATCTTTTCAAAGCTGGGTTGTTTTGTCTTGGGTAATAATAAAAAAATAAATGCAAGTATATACTCCGTGGCACATTTTTAGTTTAAAGAAATCTTTGCCAATCAAATGCTATAGCTAGAGGGAAAGTGAATTTTCCCTTCCTTTTCAAATGTTTGCTCTAGATATTTAGATTTCTAAGATTTTCTTAGCCTCCTATATCTTTAACCCTTGAAGATGTAAAATCACAGATATGTCATTAGAATGTTCTTAACTGAACATTCTAACTGCTAATGTAACAATCACTACTGGTAATTGAATGCAATGGAGTTCTAGAACATGGACTTAGATCTTTTGAAAAAATATTCCAAAAAAACCTACTGTTCAAATGGTTCATTTGTACACCCAAAACTCCGCTATGTTTCTTTTAGATGTTTGGCATTCAGTTTGCAGTCATTTAACAAATGCACGTTAAAAGTCAAAAAGCACTATTTAAATGGAATTTCTTTAGTCCCAAAATGGGTATAAAACTGCACTTAACAGAAGATGAATCACCCATTCTTATATAAGACAAATGAACTGTCTCTCTGTGCTGTCTTCTGTTAGCCAGCCAAAAATGTGATTAATTAAACCATGGAAAGCTGATGCGAATCGGTTGATATCAGGGAATCTGTGGATGATTGGCTATAACACTGTTATGTGCCGAAGGCGAGGCAGTACCCAGCTTTATTCGTCTTTGAAATTGTCAGTACATCCTGAATTGAAGTGGGCTGAATTACTTCCTTAAACACAAGGTTTTCTCTCCAGCCTAAAGCCTAAAGGCTAAAGGCTAGGTATGTGCATTAGTTAAGACGGCTAACGGTACTTTGTGCCCAGTAATCACATAAATCATTAATACATCTCTGCAAACAGGCTTTATGCCAGCTACTCTGAAAGAAGCCGTTGTGTTGTATCAACTGAAAAAGCCAAATCTTGATTCCACAGTGCGAGAGAGGCCTGCGTTCCATCTCTCTCTGAGTTTTTAGAATAAGTTGTATTCAAACACCCCAGAGCAAGGACAGTCTGTATCTGCAAGTCAGTCAGGGATAAGAGCATTACACACTACTGACACTTGAGTTCTGACAGTGTTTCTACAGGCTGTTTCAGTCAGGGATAAGAGCATTACACACCACTGAAACTTGAGTTCCGACAGTGTTTCTACAAGCTGTTTCAGTCAGGGATAAGAGCATTACACACCACTGAAACTTGACTCCTGGCAAGTGTCTCTCTAGGCTGTTTCAGTCAGGATTAAGAACATTACACACTACTGAAACTTGAGTTCCGACAGTGTTTCTACGAGTTGTTTCAGTCACGATTAAGAGCATTATACACTACTGAAACTTGAGTCTTAACAGTGTTTCTACGAGCTGTTTCAGTCAGGATGAAGAGCATTACACACTACTGAAACTTGATGCCTGGCAAGTGTCTCTACAGGCTGTTTCAGTCAGGATTAAGAGCATTATACACTACTGAAACTTGAGTCTTAACAGTGTTTCTACAAGCTGTTTCAGTCAGGGATAAGAGCATTACACACTACTGAAACTTGACTCCTGGCAAGTGTCTCTACAGGCTGTTTCAATCAGGATTAAGAGCATTATACACTACTGAAACTTGAGTCTTAACAGTGTTTCTACAAGCTGTTTCAGTCAGGGATAATAGCATTACACACTACTGAAACTTGACTCCTGGCAAGTGTTTCTACAAGCTGTTTCAGTCAGGGATAAGAGCATTACGCACTACTGAAACTTGAGTCTTAACAGTGTTTCTACAAGCTGTTTCAGTCAGGATGAAGAGCATTACACACGACTGAAACTTGACTCCTGGCAAGTGTCTCTACAGGCTGTTTCAGTCAGGGATAAGAGCATTATACACTACTGAAACTTGAGTCTTAACGGTGTTTCTACAAGCTGTTTCAGTCAGGGATAAGAGCATTACACACTACTGAAACTTGACTCCTGGCAAGTGTCTCTACAGGCTATTTCAGTCAGGATTAAGAACATTACACACGACTGAAACTTGAGTCGTGAATGATGTGTCACTCAGTGCTGGTGCCGGTCATGTTTCTAATCTTATTTTATTAGATCTCAGTGCTGCCTTCAGCACTATCGATCATGTCTCTCTCTTTAATAGACCCGGGAACGACACCGGAATGCTGGGGAAAGTGCTGGAGTGGTTGGAGTCATATCTCACAGATAGGACCCAATTTATAAAATTAGGTGAGAATAAATCATTCATTTCCAAGGTTACGTCCGGAATGCCTCCGGAAACTGCTCAGAGTTATGCTCCCGTGGGGGAGAAATTCTGTACAGACAAGGGATTGACTTTCATTGCCATGCAGACAATACACAAATATATCAGGGTTTGGTGTAGTAACATTAAAGTCTGAAGATGTCTGCAGGTACATTTGTGTGTTTTGGTAATGTTGAAAGCTGGGCTTTCTGCAGTTAAACACTGCTCTTGTGTGGCTTCCCAGCTCAAAATCAGGGAATATGATGGTTCCTGGATTAACGCTGGTGGGCCAGTGGTCCGGAAATCTCAGGGTTATATTTGACACATAAAATACATTTGAGAAGCATGCTTTAGCAAGGCTTTTTTCTTCCATCTGCGGAATATTGCCAGAATTTGCCCCTGTCCGTCTCGGTTGGGCTCAGAAATAGCTGGCGCATGCCCATGCGTCTGTGTTTTTCACTAATAGATTACTGCGATTCTGTGCTTTCTGGGGCCTCAAAATTTCTTCTGGCCAACGTGTGCAGAATTCAGCAGCCCATACATCTGACAATAACGGAGTCCTGTAATCGCTTCATTCCAATCCTGGCTCCCAGTGCATTATAGGATCCAGATCAAAGCCTTGCTGTTGGCGTACGAGGCTCTGCGTGATCTGGGTGAGCTGCCCTGTATTTCTGACCTTATTATGCAGTATAGGCCAAGCACCAGTCCACGGAGACCCTTGGCTGTTCCACGCAACAGACATTGTGCAATCGGAGATGACGCTTTCTCAAAAAGTAGCACCGCCGCCTACCAACAGACGTGAAAATGTAAATGTTTTCGGGAGGAGGCGGAAAATGCATTTTTTTCAGTTTTATCGTTTCATCCAAAAATTAGGGCGTTTTCAATGCACAACAACTGTCCTCATTTGATGCAGTTTGTGGCCGAGTGGAATTTGCATTGCACGGCCATTCTGTAACGCAGAAGCGAAAGGCTAGTTTTGTGAGTGCTATTACACTGCCAGTATGTAGCACAGATGCTAAAGGCTAGGTGTGTGAACGTGATCACACTGCCAGTATGTAGCACAGATGCTAAAGGCTAGGTGTGTGAACGTGATCACACTGCCAGTATGTAGCACAGATGCTAAAGGCTAGGTGTGTGAACGTGATCACACTGCCATTTTGTAGCACAGAGGCTAAAGGCGATGTGTGAGCGCTATCGCACTGGCAATATGTAGCACTGATGCTAAAGGCTAGGCGTGTGAGCGCTATCGCACTGGCAATATGTAGCACCGATGCTAAAGGCTAGGCGTGTGAGCGCTATCGCACTGGCAATATGTAGCACCGATGCTAAAGGCTAGGCGTGTGAGTGCTATCGCACTGGCAATATGTAGCACTGATGCTAAAGGCTAGGCGTGTGAGCGCTATCGCACTGGCAATATGTAGCACCGATGCTAAAGGCTAGGCGTGTGAGCGCTATCGCACTGGCAATATGTAGCACCGATGCTAAAGGCTAGGTGTGTGAGCGCTATTGCGCATCATATGCAGGTTACTGGACCTGCTTTCAGGATGAAACTACACACTGTTCGGTGCCAACGTTTCCATTTCAGCCAGCCCCACAGTGGCGGTATTATGCAGCGGTTCGGGTTAACGGCCCTCCTGCCAAACCCCAGGAACACTATTTCAGTCATAAGGCCTCTTTCACATCGAGGACAAGGATGAAGAAAAGAAAAAAAAAGAAAAAAGAAAAAAGAAAAAAAAAAGTTTAAAAAAAACGCAATCAGATCAGCTCCCAGAACTGCGAAAACAATCCTGAGAAGCGCTCTGAGCTCTGCGTCCCTCTCAGACCGAGATAACCGCTTTTCCTGACCCGAGTAACGTAGCCGAAATAGAGCGAAGGGGTTCAAGTAGCAGATAATTAGGATGTGTGCCCTGTGCTTCACCCGCCCCAGTGACTGTGTTCCACCACCCCCCCCCCCCCCCCCCTTTCCTCGCTGTCTGTTTGGCCTGTAATTAACAGCAGCGTTTGATTATCGGCAGACAGTATTAACCTCCTCACCGGCTTGTAAAAGTCCTGATCTAATTCTCCATACTCCACTGCCTGATATTAATGCTGTAGTTGCCCTTGTGTTCAGAAGGCTCCTATTGCGCCCATGATGAGAAAACAGTTTTATTTTTTTTTCTTCACATTTATACATCTCACTTGTAAGAGTCTGTGCTAGAAATGTGCACTTTCCCTGAGGTGAAATGATTTGAATTGGAACCATCAGATAAAGTGAAGGTTATTTTTCAGAGAAGGGTTGCTCTGTTTGAAATGGAACTGTCGATCGAAGCCGTAGTTCCTCCACATCTCTGGCGCGGGGAGGGGGCCGGATTCAACACTTGTTTCTCAACTTCTCTTCGTTTTTGGATGCCCCCAACGCCATTTATCATGTGTTCAGCAATCGGCGGAATCTCTTCGCCAAAATGTTTATATGACATTTATTTATTTAACCCTTTGAACATTAGGCTTTTTCAAATGTTTTTTTTTTTTTTCCCCCCAAAATTCTAAGTCAGTGTTCTAGAACTCCATTGCTTTCGGTTTTGTGGAAGTAAGCGGTTTTGTGAAACTGTTCTGTAGGCCCACATGAAAATTTCTGCTGTATACCTGTCATTTTACAAACGTCTGCTATCATGTCAGACGTAAAATGTGAACCATTGTCGCTGCTCAGGGTCTGACATACCCCGAATCTGGGGAAAATTTCTCTTGCCAAGGCTTTAACTACAGTTTTAGAATCCGCATGCGCAGTGGGGAATGCTTCTACCCATCTTGAAAATCTATCAATGATTAGTAGACAATATCTTTTGCCTTCTGCTCGATCGATCAGATCTACATAGTCCACTACCAAATGGGTAAATGGACCCACCGGTGGTGGCATAGAGCCTGGTGTAGTCGGTATCCCTTTCTTTATGTTTACTTCCTGACAAGTTTTGCATCTTGATATCATGCTAGTAACATGTTCTGTTA
Source organism: Synaphobranchus kaupii (assembly GCA_029718625.1). Classification (NCBI taxonomy): domain Eukaryota; kingdom Metazoa; phylum Chordata; class Actinopteri; order Anguilliformes; family Synaphobranchidae; genus Synaphobranchus; species Synaphobranchus kaupii. The sequence goes on from CM056392.1 coordinate 3,398,781, forward strand.
GTTTTGGGATAAACCAATGTTTCTGTATTTCCCTCATCAGTTTCCAGTAGTGATTGTTACATCAGCATTTAGAATGTTCAGTTAAGAACGTTCTAATCACATTCATTGTGATCTCACAGGGTTAAACCTTACAGGGTTAAAGACAAAAAAAAAGGTAACTCAGCTTTAGATGTAAATCAAAATCAAGGACAAATGTTGACGTGACTAGGCTATGTGCCGAGGCGTCTGGGTTGGGTCCGGTTCTGTTCCATCGAGCCGGACAGTATTGGGCAGATGGTGAAAGTGGGTCAGGGCGGATCGTGAATCACTCAGCAGCAGCCGGGCCGGGAATGTGTCAGCCCGCTGCGCGGTACGCGCACAGACGCGCTCCGTCAGCCTCGGTCTGCAGATGAAGGTTTTGGGGATTAGGCCGCATCTGGAAGCATGCTGTACTGTGAGCAGGTCCTTACTGGGGCCTCCTTTCACAGTTTTCTGCTCCAAAGAGCTCCAAGGCCTGTTCTATAAGACAAAGTCAAGTGAAAAACGCTGTGAAAGGATTCGGTTGGACCAGCCAAGCATTGTTAAACCTGCCCTTCTAGGTCACCTTTGTGTGCGTCTGTATGTGTGTGCATATGTGTGTGACGTGTGTGTGTGCTCCAAATATTTTGACAGGTTCATTTTCAGTTTTCATTTCTCTGTAACCTTTTCCATAAAACTTCTAATTAAATTGAGTCTCCAATCTGATATAAATGTTAAATTGTTATAAGCTAAGCTATTTACAGCTGTTTGGAGACAAGCATTGGCAGTTATCCACTGCCCAAACAGAACTGTGTGTTTGGGGTGGAAAGCCAGATAAACTCCCCTTTTGTTTGGAGAAAATGGCCGGTCAGCCACATTCACGGCGCTTGTGCTGTCACGGGAAGATCGCTGGCTCCGCCTACATCTGCTGCAAAGAAAATCTTAAGTTTTTGTTTTCCTGTGGTTTTCTGCTCACCGAAATTAGAAACATGCAATTGGTCCTGGTTGAAATGTAACGGTTGCGCTAGTTCACAGCTAAGTGAGTATAGCTCCCATAGCTCAAACAGATGTGTGGTTCCTCAGCTCCGAGCCTCCAGCCCCTAAAACAGATGTGTGTCAGTGACGTAGACTACACTGGCATCAACACAGCATCCATCACCTCTCTGCAGTGAGGCTATTGGGTATCTGTGGTCAGTATGTAGGCATATATCTAATGCATGTGTAAAATTTATGTATCTTCAATGTGCTAAAATATCAAATCCACAAATAAATAGGATGATGTAAAATATTAAAATGGAATATTCCAGCGATTCCCAGCCTATTGGCATTGCAGGTGGGCCACCAAAACCAATCCCAGAAAGTCTGATATTAACTAATGCAAAAATAGAAAAAATATTTTTTAAAAGAAATCGACATTGAACACATTCTTATCTTGTGCCCAGTTTGGTTAAAATTTGTTTTACGTGGGATTCTTTGTTAAAATTGTGTAAAAATTAATTATGACATCATAGGCCAAAAGGAATGTAAGTCACATTGATAGTAGCTCAATGGATGTGCACCTGTGCTAAAGAAATGATGGCGTGTGCAACCATGCCTGCTGTTGTATAGCTAGCTTGCTCGCTAATTCCAAAATGGTTCAGTTGCTGACATTAAGGACAAAAGAATGTGTCAAAAAGTGACACCCCAGTGCAAAGACAGCATGGATCTCATTGCGATGTGGTCAGTTTGTAAGTGGCCGGTGTATGGTGTTCAAATGGCCCACGAGATGGAGACGATTGGGAAAGGATGGAATGTTCTTATCATTCTGAAAATATTGAACGATGTAATACTGTTAGTTTCTTCCTATATAACTATAGGGGTTATTGACGGGTGTGTGGGTACATGCAATCAATGCAGAACTATTTTTCAGGATGTTATAGAATGCATTTCATATCGTGATTAGATATTCACAATATATATTGCAATATACGCATTTATACGTGCAAGAATTCAAATAATTGATAATCATTGTTTTTTAATGTAAGCAGAGTGGCAGAGATGCATTCCATGCAAACCGGATTTTTATTTTTGTGAAGGACAGTTTTTATGAAACATTTGAGTCGTCGCACATAATAACAGAGGAAACTGGAAACATTCTAAATTGGTCCGAACGTGTCGCACGTGCCACGGCAATCAAAACAGCTCCGCGATCTCCCTGATTAAAGCCGTTCGCGTTTTGTGCAGCTGCGGGACATCCACAGTAATTTACTCGCGGGACAGAAAGACGGCCGAGCTCTCTACCTGATCTCTACCTGCAAGGGAGCGCCTCGGATGTTACGGCGCGTTTAAGAGCGCGCAGACTGGTAGGGGGAAGCCGTCGCTATAAACGCCGTGCTGAAACTGCGTTTAAAGCATGTGGAAATGTATCACGATTGTGTGTCAAACATACATTTTATCTGTTATGGGTGTTTTATGATTTATAAGGCAAACAGCCAGATACTTTTTTTTTTTTTTTAGCTTGTAGGCCTACAATTAAACTACAATTAAAAATATATCTTAATGCATAGGAGGTACAGATTATAATGAATAATATTAATCGTTATATAAATATTTTATGTAATTAATAGGTTCATATTATATAAACAATATTTTCACACCAAATATATATTCTACATAAATTTAAACTTAATCTTCATACTATTGCTACTTTTACACTGCCTGGCTAAAAAAAAAAGTTGCCGTTGCACCCGTCATGCATAGTGCCCACTGTAAAAGCCTCTGGAGGCAGTGTTATGATCTGGGGTTGCTTCAATTGGTCAGGTCTAGGCTCAGCAACATTATGCAGCAATAAAAGGAAGTCAGCTGAGTACCTGAATGTACTGAATGACCAGGTTATCCCATCAATGGGCGTATTCCAGGATGACAATTCCAAGATTCATCGGGCTCAAATTGTGAAAGAGTGGTTCAGGGAGCATGAGGAATCATTTTCACACATGAATTGGCCACCAGAGTCTTGACCTTAACCCCATTGAAAATCTTTTGGATGTGCTGGAGAAGACTTTACGGTGTGGTTCGACTCTCCCGTCTTCAATACAAGATCTCGGCCAAAAATTAATTAAACTCTGGACGGAAATAAATGTTGTGACGTTGCATAAGGTTGTCGAAACATTGCCACGACGAATGCGCGCTGTACTCAAAGCTAAAGGCGGTCCAACAAAATATTAGAGTGTGCGACTTTTTTTTTTTGGCCAGGCAGTGTACATGCATGCAGTTCATGCATATGCTACACAACATGCTTTATGATCCATGCATAAAATTAAACTTCTGCTGGGACCTGCTACAGGATCCAAAAAGTGCAGTCAGCCGGAATATATCTCACTCTCATCTCTGCAGTGACAGGTTCGAACTTTACTCGGTTAAGACTGAAAATGTAATATTCCTTCTCTTTGATGTCACATAGGCCTTATACCCCAAGAAGAAGGCACAATGCAATCGGCTAAAAAAACTCAGATTTCCATAATCATGCTGGGAAAGATAAATAAATAAGCGGAATTTCAAAGTGGCGTATGTAGCTAGCTGGTGGGATTGATGATTACAAATCAAGAGATCAAAGCTTTTTTTTTTTTTCAGATGTTTAATCATTTCGCTCGAAAGCGAGATCTTCAGTCAAAGCGCTCCCAGCTTGAGGGGCTTCCACTCCAACACCATGATGGAGCGCTGATGGCCATCTGGGATGTTTACTGCAGTCCCTCTGGAGGATCAACCCAGCTAACATTTAAACGTTTGAACAACGTCGGGGGGATGTTCCGATTCCCATTTGGTTTTGAGACATCAGGATGAGAACCACCCGCCCCCCCCCCCCCCCCCCCCCCCCAAACAGCCGTTCCCCCAAACATATGTATTCCTCTGAACAAGTTTATGTTCTGTGAAAATCAAAGAAACGATATTATTCCAGGCATGTCACATTCATTAACATTAGCACTAACATCCCCAGATCATTATCACTGAGAAAATAGAGGCATCAGTAATATTTTTGAGAATCTTTTGGATTTAAGTGTTTAAATGCTAGATTTTATAAACATTCCTAACCTTCCTGATAACGTGTGCTAAAGTCGCGGAAGTTCATTTTTGTCCCCGATAGGGGACATGAGCATCTGGTCTTAATTTCAAGAACCATATATTCTACCATGCTGAAACCTACGCTACATTCAATAAAAATAAAATAAGTCATACTTTTGAAAAATACTTTCACTGCAATATGTTTTTCTGTCACCCAAGACACTTGTATTATGTCAAAACATTTAAATACTTAAACCTTTTTTCTTCCGGGCCTCAGGAGGTTATATCCATGGGACATATCAGGAAACCGGACAAGTGCACGATGGGTTAGGAATGTCTAACCTAATGTTCTGGGAACCAAAAATAGTCAGTTGGGAATGCTGTCTTTCCGTGCCGCAGTCCGCGGGAGGCTCATCCTGGCTCAGTTACCGAGCGTTATTTCGGGCTTGCTAGCCATGTACGCTAGCGTTATTCGCCATTGATACATATTCCCTTAAAGGAATATAATTACCACATCAGAAGTCTTCACTTGAAAATAGTTAAAAGAGCTGCCAGTTTGAGAAAAGGCCGTTCCAGTCGTTAGCAGTGCAGCACTTTGATCCTCCAAAAAAACGAGAAGACAAGAAACCGACTTTCTTTGAAGGATTTTTTGCCACGTTACGTTAGAACATCAGTTCATCAACCTGAAGACCGTGAATCTGTGCAAATCACCCAATGAGGAGGAAGTGAGACACCAACACTGTTAGAGAGTGCATAATGGTTCTCACGCCTGACACCAACGCTGTTAGACAGTGCATAATGGTTCTCACGCCTGACACCAACGCTGTTAGACAGTGCATAATGGTTCTGACACCTGAACAGTTATCATTTTTTTATGTACGGTTTATCAGTTTATTTAAATGTACGTGCGGCTTTATTTTTTTGCAATATTGCTTGCCTTGAGCACAAACGGCAGTGATCTGTTTGCCGTCGTGTGTTTACAGATTATTTGAGGATGGCATATAAATATGACTTCAACCTTTCATAGAGGAAGAGGAAGAGGCTCTGTTGAGTATAGCACAGCCCTGACAAAAACACCAGTAGAACAAGGACAATATGAAAGTGTTATGAAGGCATCACTATGTGTTGAAACCAGCAGAAGAGACGGCTCATGAGGGAATGAGATTGCTGCGGGAGGTCATTCAAATAATGACTTGAAAAATGCAAATAACATTCAGTTGTTTAACTGAATTTCAGTTAATTCCCTAAATTGTCTGAATTGAAATGGAGTTGACACCAACTCAAGGTTTCAAGAGACCTGTACGTCTTGTGCTTTCTTGTGTTCACTGGCCGCTCTATGTTTGCTTGTATATTCTGATATAGCGCTGGGATTAGCCTCCGAAACGGCTACTGTTGCTACGACATACGTATGTAGTCTGTGGTTTCGGTGGCAGCTAAGTCGCACGGAGGACTGTCACGATAGGTTGTCCCGTCGTGGCACTTTGGCGACCTAACGAAAGGAAGTACTTTTTTACAACGTAGAGTCTCTCTCACCGTCACGGCAGGTGCTAGTCAAGACAAACGAACTGACTGTTTCAGTCCAGAATTCAATACCAGGGCACAGGATGTGTTTTCACATCAGTGCAATTCAATACTGTGCAGTACATTACATTACATTTACATTACATTTATTTAGCAGACGCTTTTATCCAAAGCGATGTGCGTACAGAGACATCATCATCATTACAGAACAGGCAAGGCAAAGCACATCCTTTGCATAATGTAGCAGCTATCCCTAGCAAAAATACCATACTGTAGGCGGTCCATCTTCCTCACTGGTCACTGTAGACCGCTTTAATCACAGACAGCCGGCCTTGACCCCTGTCGCTGATAATAAAAAGGGCGGCGCTGGAGGTCCCTCTGTTTTTAAAAGGATTGATACGTCTCTGGATCCCGCCGGCCGGGGAGCACTGAATGCGGGGTCACTTCCTGTCAGCCGCGGGATCACGGAGTTCGGTCACGTTGCGGCGCGATGCACTCACTCTGAATGCCTCTGTCTGACAGCCCCCTCCTCTCCTCTCCTGCGGAAGGCCATACTGTCTGCAACCCTACCTCCTCCTATAAAGGCAGACCCAGTGCCTTAGTGTCTCTGAATCTGACAGTAAATAATACAGTGACTCAGACCATCCTGTGGAAACTCAGCAACAGCAAGTCCAATAAGTCACAATTTATTCACCAGTGTCCACACAGGGAGGCCACCTCAACCACAGTCCAAGAGAACTCTTCCTGATGCATTCACCTTTATACACAACAGTTGGCTGAAACCTGATATACGAGGTCACGCCCAGAGAACACAAGCACCAATTATTGCCCTCTATGATTACCTCATCAGGGAGCCCCTCTCTACCTCTCCCCTTGTCCAGGGGCCTGCTAGCGAGTCTTGTACTCGTGGCCTTGAAGACGTGACGCTTGATGACACTCATTGGGTCCCAAACATTAACAAGACTGCGGAAAACAAGTGAGATTGTAAACGCACACAAACACACAGGAGAGATAATTAGACGATATGGAAACGACAGAACAGAACATTAAAGATAAAGACATTCCAGTTTCCTCCCGTATTATTCCCTCAGGCCCATCTCTCTTACTGGGCCTCTCAGCGCTCACACTGGAAGGCCTGAACCCGTCGGGCGGTGCGAGTGTGAGTTCCAGCACGCCACATCGGTTAGTAACCTTTTTTTTTTTTTGTGTGATACGTCTGCATCAGCTTGTGCGTTGCAGTCCTGAAGCTACAGTATGGTTCACTAAACAGCCTCTAACGCAACGACTGCATATGTGCACACACACACATGCAGACACATGCCATGTACACATCCTCACACACCAGAGCGAGCGGCGTTCATCTTAGTGCCATTACGCCAGAGCGAGCGGCGTCCATCTTACAGAATGCATTTTACGGCAGGTTGGGGGAGATGGGGACGGGTATAGCTGTCAGGCGCATAGCGGACACATTTTAATTACGGGAGATGTTTTTCCCTCTATACGACATCATGCCTCTCTCTCTTAGCACATCCGCACCCCCCCCACACCCCGTTGAACTGAAGTGGTGAAGGGTGGCAACTTTTTCTCTTTCCATGTTCATTTCCTGCGAGCGTTTCCTCCCGAGAGGAAGGTAGCGGCCCGCCGAAACTCCGATTACGCCCCGAGGGTGGGGGTAAAGAAAACGATGAGACTCCACGCCGCGTTACCGCGTTGTAGGTTAAACAGACAAATAAAAAATTAAAATTTTCCCCCTGGGGAGAAAGCATTCCAACATCCGCACCAGCTCAGGCTCACCTTTGACCCCAGCGGGAAGTTCCAGCGCTGTAATCTGCAGTCAGCAGTGTTAAGCTTTCCGATGCAACCGCGTCAGGTAGTGTTTGTGTACAAGGCAGACCCAGCGGGCAACGTGACCCAGATTTATAGGAAGTGGGTTCTAGCGTTATCAAGCTTTAACAGAATCCAATTCTCTAAACACGAAGATGGACAGTATTGATTGTGACACGTTTTCTCATTACAGTTGCCATGCAATACAAACGTTATGCACTAAAAAGTAGAGCCTGCACTATTCTCACCTGGTGCTTTAATTTATCTCGTATGTAAAGACGTTTCTGCCCATTAACGGCCTCCGTGAGGTCAGGACCTGATCGCGGCCCGTCTGGACGACTGCAACTCCTTCCTTGTTGGCCTCCTCGCCTCTGCCGTCTGACCTCTGCAGCTCCTCCTGAACGCTGCTGCTCGTCAGATCTACAACCTCACCAGACTCAGCAATATTATCTCCACTGGCTAGACCTACATCAGCTATTGGCTTGAAGCAAAGTTAAAAAAAAACTTGCTGCTGAAGGGACAGATCTTTAATAGATGATCAGCCAGTTAACACATCTGCTAGACCTCTCCATCCTGCTACCTCTGGACACCTGCCCCCCCCCCCCCCCCCCCTCCCCCAGGGTGCCTGCACTTCCAGGTTATGCCCCTGTCTGTTTTGGCCCCCTGTTGGTGGAATGACCTTCCCACTGCAGTCAGAACAGCAGAAACCCTGCTCATCTTCCCACTGCAGTCAGAACAGCAGAAACCCTGCCCATCTTCCCACTGCAGTCAGAACAGCAGAAACCCTGCTCATCTTCCCACTGCAGTCAGAACAGCAGAAACCCTGCCCATCTTCCCACTGAAGTCAGAACAGCAGAACCCCTGCTCATCTTCCCACTGCAGTCAGAACAGCAGAAACCCTGCTCATCTTCCCACTGCAGTCAGAACAGCAGAAACCCTGCTCATCTTCCCACTGCAGTAAGAACAGCAGAAACCCTGCTCATCTTCCCACTGCAGTCAGAACAGCAGAAACCCTGCTCATCTTCCCACTGCAGCCAGAACAGCAGAAACCCTGCTCATCTTCCCACTGCAGTCAGAACAGCAGAAACCCTGCTCATCTTCCCACTACAGTCAGAACAGCAGAAACCCTGCTCATCTTCCCACTGCAGCCAGAACAGCAGAAACCCTGCTCATCTTCCCACTACAGTCAGAACAGTAGAAACCCTGCTCATCTTCCCACTGCAGTCAGAACAGTAGAAACCCTGCTCATCTTCCAAACATAGACTGAGACTGATAAGTGCACCGAAGCACCCCTATATATTCTCTTTATAATGTTATAGGTACAGCTCTGTAAAGATTAGGGTTAAAGGATTATCTTAAGGAAAGCATTATTTTATCTTTTTTTATATAATAAGGCTATCTGTCTAGTAGTACTTTTTTTAGTTACAGGGCAAATTGTTGTGTAAGTTAAAGGATAGGTTAACTTTTTTTCAAACCCGGACCTTATTGAAAGGTTGTTTCCTATCATTTATAATCATGCATAGCACAACCTCACTGATAGCTTCATTAGCTTTTAACCGCAGCTTAAACAGATTCCAATGGGGCAAGTAGTTTTGCCTTCAAAAACCATGGTAAGCCTCAATTTTGAAAACGGGAAACTCACAGTGTGCTCACGTGTCTCTGTGTATTTTCCTTTCATCTTCTTTTATTAGGAACATGTTTTGAACAATAGTAATATTATTTGGAACTACGTCTTGCAATTACCACGATACTTCCCAACCATTCTCTTCTGTTGTATTCCTGTGCGGATGTAGCCAAGAGAATGGATTTGCGGAAGTGCGGAATATAGTCTGAGTATAGACGCGTGAGCACACTGCGTTTTATTTTATTTATCACACTACTTGCCCCATTGGAACATGCTTAAATCAACTGAGAGGCTGCAGTTAAAAGGCAAGTTTCTAGATAATAAAGTGAGGTTGTGCGATGCATGATAATAGTATTTGGAATGGAAGTGTGGTGTTGCTGATTTGCCCACAGCTTACTGTGAACTACAGTCAACGTTCATTGCTAGGGATAGCTGCTACATTATGCAAAGGATGTGCTTTGTCTGTTCTGTAATGATGATGATGTCTCTGTACGCACTTACTGTACGTCGCTTTGGATAAAAGCGTCTGCTAAATAAATGTAATGTAATGTAATGTAATGTAATGATTCTAAATCATGGGGAAACAACCTTTCAACAAGGTCCAGGTTGAAAAAAAGTGAACCCCTCTAACATTACACTTATTGATTATAATTATTCTTGATGTTACTGCACTTATCTATTCCTGAGAGCAACACCGATGCTCACCACTACTGTGCATCACTCTGGATGAGAGGATCTACTAAGTGACTGTAATGTGAAGCTGCCAGATCTGGGCAGACTCTGTTTGTTAGGACGCTGCATGTGTTTATGTATGAACTCCGGCCCTGAGGTGAGATCAAGAGGTTTTATTGGTAATTAATTGTTTTGATTGCTCTGTGCAAGAGAGTTCTGTGTGGATAAAGAGGAGCTGTTACTAGAAACACAGCTAGAAAAAAGACCTCACGGAGGATCAGGCTTGTCGCTCCACCTCACATACGCATTACGTAATTAATTATCAATCGTGTTTCCATTCTTAGCCAAATCGCCTGTGATTTTTTTTTTTTTTTAATGAGCTGATGTTTAAGCTCTGATATTCCCTGAGGATCCCTGTGGCTTGTCCCTAAACCACTTTATTTGATGTAAAGATGTCAAGGCTTCTCAGTGATGTCAAGGTTTCACAGCCCCCAATGATTGGTTGAGCCACAACTCTGCGTTTGTGCTGACCAATCAGGACAGAGTGGTGATTCTCCACTATTAGCTATCCATGGAATGCTTACACTCATTAACCAGCGTCACAGTAAAACCAAAATATAAAACCTTTTTATAAAATATAACCGTTTTTAACTTATGGTGGGGGGTCCCCTGGATGCCTTTGAGCCTGGGTGGGGGTCCCCTGGATGCCTTTGAGCCTGGGTGGGGGTCCCCTGGATGCCTTTGAGCCTGGGTGGGGGGTCCCCTGGATGCCTTTGAGCCTGGGTGGGGAAAAGGTTGAAACCCCTGCATTAATGCAATAACCCTTCTGTGCTGGTTATGTTTTATTGGTCACTTGCCTCCTGGTATTCCTGGCCTCTTTGATTCTGTGATGTGGCTTCGACCCCCGACCTACTGGTGCTAAACCCCCGACCTACTGGTGCTAAACCCCCGACCTACTGGTGCTAAACCCCCGACCTACTGGTGCTAAACCCCCGACCTACTGGTGCTAAACCCCCGACCTACTGGTGCTAAACCCCCGACCTACTGGTGCTAAACCCCCGACCTACTGGTGCTAAACCCCCGAAGGCAGTCACAGTTTTCTACGTGTCACAGTGAGAAGGAAGGTTAATGAGGCAGGAAAAATAAAGTCTCTTTATAAAGTTTTTTTTAAAAGTTCCCAGCCCCGACCCAAGTACAACATGACACACCTCCACAAGCCCTCCCGCTAATCCCGCCTGTTTATCTAATGGACCAAAGGCCACCAAAGCAGCGTAAAATCTTCCTTTAGTTTAATTACACAAAACTGAGACACAGAGTCGGCCCTGCGGCTCCCCTCTTTATCGTAACGAGCGGTGACCAGTGTACGACTGCGCTGTTTTTAAGTCCTCCTTTAAGGTCTGCCGGCCCGCGGTAATGACCGGGTGTTGTCCCAGCTGCTGAAACCCTGCTATCCTCTGTGCCAAAGTGGCGGTTTTCTTACCCCCCCCTTCCCACGGCTTTACCCTTAAAGAGATAATCACAAAGTTCCCGAGCACGCTCGGTATTGATTCAGCTCATGGGTGCCGTTTTGCGACCCAGCACCCCCCCGAAATCCGCTTATTTCAGAACCATGAAAGCTGGGGCATTTCTCCAAAATAAGTTTTCCGCCAAAGAGTTCCGGGAGAAAGGGCGGGACTGTACGGCCCATCGGGTTTCCGAGGAGTTTTCCCAGAATAGCGATGGGTAATGAGTTTAGCCAGAAGGGGCCGAAAGGTCACCCAGAACCTTTCTGCCCAATCAGGAACTGCGGAGGCCTTGTCACAATGGATAAAATTTTCTTCCACCATTGTGGGTGTGACTGTATTGATGTGCGATTGCGCAATCGGTGCAAAAATAGAACATGGGGACTTGAAAAATGTGACAATAATAGAGCAGAATTACATGTAACATGTAAAGATTGAATTTAGCCCATTAAAATATCATAAAAAATAATACGTTGAATTTCTGGGTGCGTGTTGAATGATAAGACATTTGAAATTTCCCCATCAAGTGAAGAACAGCTTGATCTCCTTTAGGGCACATCCTAACTTTGCAGCTCTTGCTTTGAAAGAGCCAATCAGATCGCAGCCATGATCAGGTTAGGGGCACTCTCATTGGCTTGTTCCAGAGACCAGACAGTGCAGGTTGTTCCCAGTGCAGACAGCGCAGTAGCTGTATAGTGCCTTTGAGAACAGAATCTTTCTCTCCCCTCTCCCCACTCAGCTGATGTGAGCGTTCTGGCACAAAATGGCTGCCGGTGCATCACCCAGGTGGGTGCTACACATTGGCTTCCCCCTCATCACTGTAAAGCACTTTCTATGTGAGAAAAGCACTTTACAAGTGTAAACTGTTATTATTATTATGAATTACACTAACCAGTGCATTTAAGAAACGCACCATGAGGGTTTCTCTGGGGGAATAATAAGTATTCCATTAGGGTTGGAAGAGTAAGACAGGTGGGATTGTCCCTAATTTGCCAAATGCTAAATGCTTTCTCCAAGGTTCAGTTGCAAATGCAGTACTTATTGTTTTCTTCCCAGACAGAAGGAAAAAAACTTAAATTAATTTCAGAAGTTACACCATTATGGAGATATATTGTAAGTTTCCCACGTGTGGAAAGTATTTTACTTTTTAAACAGTTCAGTGGAATCAACAAAAAATAACACGTTTTCCAAATTATAAATACATTTCCAAAAGCTTTTTCACAATTATTGGCACCTCTGTGTTTAGTGCTTTGTGAAGCCTCTCCTGGAAAATATAACGACACTGGGACTATTCCTATATTAAATGATAGGAATGGAGAGGAATGAATCCTCATTTAGAGGAATCTTGGACCATTCTTTCATGTAGAACTTTCAAAATTCTTCATATCCGTCGGTTTGGGTTTGTACACATAGGGCCTGATTTACTAAGACGTTTAGCGTGTGAAAAACCTTCTAGCACATTCAAAACTAATAACACAATCAATGATTGGTGCAAAACAAATACCACAACCAATCATTGGCCCTGTTATTGGTTTTGTGTGTGCTAAAAGGTTTTGCAACGGCTAAAGGTCATAGTAAATCTTAGTAAATCAAGCCCATAGTGCAGTGGTCCCCAATCCTGTTCCTGGAGATCTACCGTCCTGCAGGTTTTCACTCCAACCCTGTTTTAGCACACCTGATTCTACTAATTAGCAGCTCAACGAGATCTCTAGTTGTTGAATAAGGTGTGCTGTGTTAGGGTTGGAGTGAAAACCTACAGGACGGTAGATCTCTAGTTGTTGAATAAGGTGTGCTGTGTTAGGGTTGGAGTGAAAACCTACAGGACGGTAGATCTCTAGTTGTTGAATAAGGTGTGCTGTGTTAGGGTTGGAGTGAAAACCTACAGGACGGTAGATCTCCCGGAACAGGGTTGGGGACCGCTGCCGTAGTCTGTCATATTGCGTTGGTTTTTTACGAACGCAGGTAGATGTAGCTTTCTTCACTTGCCCAAGTGCTAGCACATATAATTTATTCACAAGGCTGTATTCTGTACATATGGGCCTCCAGGCTAATCTGCTAATGTGCTGCTGTTGTGCTGGAAGGCAACTGTGTGGGTCTGAAATTCCCTCAGGTTTGTTAGCTTTGGTCTCCGACACCACACAAATCTTCAACCAGCACTTCTCCTTTTGCATATTTTAGATTTTATCCAACTGTTCACCCCTCGTTTGATGTCTTTTGTGAGCTTGATTCTTTATCTTATTCTAGTAGATCTTTTAAACTAGTAGATACTGTAAATCAGGACACTCCACTGTTCCAAGTGACCAATAATACAGTTTTATTTTTAGTGATGAAAACCAGGTCATTTTTTCACGGTATTGCAGCTGTTCCCATGCAGTTCTGAAGTGGGTACATGAGCCTTGCTGTTCTCTTGCCTTTTTTATAATACCCTGTGGTTCTTTAGTTCTCCTACTGTTCTCCTACACCATGGGGCTGTTCAGTGATAGTAGCCTCCTGCTCTAGGGGTGGAGTGGAAAGTGCAGAAGAGATGGTCAAACAGAAAATTAAATCTGATTTTTACAGGAATGTAGTGGTGGGCAGTTCACGTTGTGTTAAAATTCAGACATTTTTACATTTGTAGAAAAGCGGCAGGGACCTCTGCTGTCTACGTGTACATGTGCACACCCACACATGCACGTATACATGCCCCCGCACACACACACACACACACACACACACGTGCGCACACACATGCTCGCACGCCCACACACGCCCACACTCGTACATACACACCCACACTCGTGCGCGTACACACACGGACACACACACCCACACTCGTGCGCGTACACACACGGACACACACACCCACACTCGTGCGTGCACACACACGGACACACACGTGCAGTGCGCACACATAGCCTCACACGTTTAGCCTGGCTCTAGTGCCTGCAGTTATATTCTCTCTCCCGCTGTGATTAGAGCTTAGCTTTGCTTATACGAGTTACGCAGCTGCTTCCACTACATGTCATTTAGGAGATATCTAAAAGTGCTCGTAAACAAGCACCATGCCGTTACTGGCACCAGGACCCTGATTAAATGGAGCGTGTTGAGTCAGATACATGGGCGATGATGTCATTATACAGTCTGTCCTATCACAGCGCAATATGACAGAGTTGTGCGCTCGAGCCCTGGCGCATCTGGAAATAATGACCCCGAAATACACGTGCGAGTGCTTCGACTTCAGATGTTGGAGGATGGGGGGGGGGGCAGGCTTCGGGAGGCAGGGGCGAGATTAGCAGAAGAAGGCCTCCCCTTTGCAGCTCCATGGCTTTTGTGGCCCTAAATGCTGCAACATAAATGTAAAAATTTGAATGTAAAAAAAATAATGAGGATTGGGTAATACCTTTAATTTCCTTGTTCTACTCTTTAATTTAATTTTATGATAGCAACGCTATTGATGTTGAGGATATAAAGCAATAGCCTGCATTATACTTTTATCAACAGATTCAACTTGTAATTTTTGTGAATTCTTTGTCATGCTTTAATAAGATTAAGGACTGCAATAAATGCATAAATCAGTCTGTTGTGATTGGGCATCATTGTGTCAAAAGCAATATGAGTTTCGGCTTCTAGAAACTTCATGTGCTATTTTGAGTTCATCTCTTGCATAGTTTATTTATATGACAGTGTTGTGATGTGACCATGGCAATGGTGTCTTGTTAAGCTTTTAACTGTACTTGAAAGTACTTGTACTTTAACTTTTTAATTGTCACTCGTTTTTCCTCTAAGTTTTCCATTTACTTTCAACAACTTGCACTTGCTTCATTACAATGAGACCATTACTCATGAATGACATTGGCATATTCTTGAAAAATATCTACCTTGGCTGCTTGGATTATGCGAGTTTCCTATTACACAAAGTATTTAGAGGCCATCACAAACATAGTTTTTGTAAATGTTTTATTGCCAACAATTGTGTAATGTTCTGTAAATAGTTAATGAGGCAGCATTTTATAAGTAATATGTATATTGTGTGTTTTTTATTTATTCTTTCAAATTGAAATGGTTGTGAGCCTACAAAGCCCACATGGCCACATGGTTTTAAAAATGCCATCTAAATAAAAAAGATATTTTTGAGAAAATATTTTATTTTCTTTCAAACACCTTGCATACTTTCAAGATTTAAAAAAATATTTTAGAAACCTGTACAATTATTACTATAACTGAACACACCATTGTTTTTGAACACTGAATTTTAAGCTTGTTTTAAGAGGAACAGGAAAAAAGACTTCTAGCACCTGGTTTGTAGGACTAAAATAGTAATTGCCCAATTACTTATTTGGCTGATCTTGGCCGTGTGTCATCAATCTCTGAGAAAAGGATTGAGAAGGTACTTAGCACAGAATCACAAATGCTGAGGTCAATACATTGACATACAGCCAGAATTTTGTTTTGTCTTGCAAAATATGAGTGGCTCTTAATAAAACATTTAATATGCTTTGATTATGCAAAAAGCCCCCTTGTTTACATGAATGAATGTGTCTGCCTGTGAGTTTATAGAGCTGATTGTTTTCCGCATTTAAAATGCCTGCCTAACCTAATCACTCTGCATTTACCATAAACCCCCACAGTGCAATGGCTAATGTAATCGCACTGCATCTCCCATAAACCCCCACAGTGCACTGGCTAATGTAATAACACTACATCTCCCATAAACCACCACAGTGCACTGGCTAATGTAATCGCACTACATCTCCCATAAACCCACACAGTGCACTGGCTATTGTAATCCCACTGTGTTTACCATAAACCCACACAGTGCACTGGCTAATGTAATCACACTACATCTCCCATAAACCCACACAGTACACTGGCTAATGTAATCACACTACATCTCCCATAAACCCACACAGCGCACTGGCTAATGTAATCGCACTGCGTTTCCCATAAACCCCCCACAGTGCACTTGCATATTATGTTTCCAGTTCAGGCAAAACTTCCAGGGTGTCACACGCCGTTCGTCATCACCCGTTGAAATCCATTGATGAAGCAGGACATCGGCTGCCTGCAGTTACTCTTTGTAGCTCTATGATATAAGGCTTGAATAGAGAACCCCAGAGGGATTTCTTTGATGGTGAAGTGCTGGACTGAGCATGCTAAATGACCCAGTGAGGACTGATCTCTCATAATATGGGCGTAGCCTAAATGCACTGATGGGCGTAGCCTCCATGCACTGATGGGCGTAGCCTCCATGCACTGATGGGCGGAGCCTCCATGCACTGAAATTTATGGTCAGGGAATGAAATGTACCTTTTTACCCACTGGCCAGAGTGGCTTGTGGATTCTAAAAAATGTCACCAGCCATTTCCAACATTTTAACAGCCACATTACCTTTTACAATATAACACAACCTGGTTGGTTACCTGCCAAAGTGACTGCTAGAGTAGAAAATCTACCAGCCACAATCACAATTTTACCAGCATCTGGCTTGTAGCTGGAGTTAATTTCATTTCATACCCTGTTCATGGTTATGCTTTGTGTTTTGTCCTCATCATTGCTTCACTGTGAATATTCTGCACACCTGCTGTAGATAAACTATGGTGAGGGGAGATCCTTGATCACTGGGGTGTATTTGCTCCAGCCACAAACATCCTACCCCTACGCTTGTATTTTGGCCAGTTACGTCTTCTTGAGACTGTCCTGAAGCCTGAAATTTAATTTGTTTTAAATAAAATGACCAAATAAGCCAACAACACTGATCCATAGCTGTAGGTCACAGAGCCCATTGGGCCAATCCTTATTTATCACATTTGAAGTTCAAGGATTTCTAAGCCCTTTTTTTCACGAAGAAATACTAAAAGGGTGATGGCTTCCTCTGTCTACACCGCCGCGGGTGCATTTGTGCTGCTACCAATAGTAGCTTGGAATCGTCGTTTGATGTCCTTGTCGAAAATCCACACGTCGTACAGTGCGATGCAGGCAGCAGACCAGAATGCTAGCGAGTACCAGTCTGGCCTGTTAAGTTGTGTAATGCTGCAAATCTAAGGGTTGGGGGGGGCTTTGTGTTTTGACGCCAGGCTGCCAGGTCTTTGCGGGCACGGAGACAGCTTGTGGCATTTCAATTTTCTCATGTTATCTAGGGCCTGAGCCTCCCATAAAGCATATGTGTCGTGAAACGATCTTAAAAGGAGCTTGCGCTGAACACTTTGCCAACTCAATTTATACTCAGCGCCCTTATCACACGAACCCCAGGACAGTAGGAAAGAGTGTGTGTGTGCTTGTGTGTGTGTGTGTGTGTACGTACTTGTGTGTGTGTGTGTCTTTGTGTGTGTGCGTTTGCTTGCGTATGTGTGTGTATGAGTGTGTGTGCACGTACGTGCTGTGTGTGTGTGTGTCTGTACATGTGCGTTTGCTTGCGTGTGTGTGTGTGTATGAGTTTGTGTGCGCGTACGTGCTGTGTGTGTGTGTATGAGTGCGTGCGTGCGTGCTGTGTGCGTGAGTGTGTGTGCGTGTACGTGCTGTGTGTGTGTGTGTGTGTGTCTGCACATGTGCGTTTGCTTGCGTGTGTGTGTGTGCGTGTACGTGCTGTGTGAGAGTGTGAGTGTGTGTGAGTGTGTGTGAGTGTGCGTGAGTGTGCGTGTGTGTACATGCTGTGTGTGAGTGTGTGTGTGCGTGTGTGTATATGAGTGTGTGTGCGTGTACGTGCTGTGTGTGTGTGTGAGTGTGTGTACGTGCTGTGTGTGTGTGTATGAGTGTGTGTGCGTGTACGTGCTGTGTGTGTGTGTATGAGTGTGTGCGTGCGTGCGTGCGTGCGTGCGTGTACGTGCTGTGTGTGTGTGTATGAGTGTGTGTGTGCGTGCGTGTGTGCGTGAGTGTGTGTGTGCGTGTGTGCGTGTTTGTAGGGGGGTCTGAGATCCTCTCATCGAGGGAAGTCTCCAAAGCAGTGAGTTTTTGTAAATGAATTCCGTTCCTTCGCCGTGTCCCGTGTTCCCACAGGCAGCGAGAGGCAGGTGTAGCAAAGTGCAGCGCTAATGCACGGTCCCGTGTCGCTTTTCCTCAAACGCAGGGCGACACTACAGCGAAACGCAGTCCCAGCCTGAGCCTGAGTCTGAAGGGAGACTCGGGCCCAATAATGAGCGCCCGCCAGTTCTACAGCGTTTGATTTATCTTTGGGTCGGGTCTTCATCATCTTCATCCTCATGCTCCTCGTTTCCTGTGAAGAAATGTGAAGAATTGCTGTTTCTAACGCTGCCAAATTATCCCGACTTCACCCCCCTCCCGCTGTAATGTAACTCAGAAAACAGTGTTGCTAAGGAGCAGGATGAATCCACTGAGATGGGCAAAATGTAAATGGTTTCAAATTTACATTCGGTTGACAAGAAAGGTGAACTCGACTGAGGCAATCGATCAAAATTTGTTTGTGATGAAACGTTTTCACAATTTAATTGGAGCGCTGAACAAAGTACATTTTCCAGAGGGAATAAAACAACAACAAAAAAATAAACAGAAAATGAAACCATATATGTTTATGAATTGATATGCATGTATAACAGCCCGTCAGGTCATGTAGTGTAGATAGAGATCCCTGGGGGTTTAAGTCTCGGCTTGATGCAGTGTTGGTCTATACCTGGTCTATACCCGGTCTATACCTGGTCTATACCCGGTCTATACCCGTTATTCAAATCACGGTGATCGAGGCCCCTTTACCTGGGAGTCAGGTGTGAAGACAGTTTGGCCAATCGGTAGCACTAATTGTTCAGTTAATTACCTGGGAGAAATAAAAACAAGGGCCGGATTAGGATTCTGGGGCCAGGTTTGAATATCTATGGTCTATACCAGGGGTTCCCAAACCGGTCCTGGGGGACCCATGTGTATGCTGGTTTCCGGTCCTGGGGGACCCCTGTGTATGCTGGTTTTCGTTGCAACCACAGTTGCAATCCCAGAATTTTAACAAGCTGTTCATTTTTCTTAATTAGGTGCTTGTCATGTTTGGAGGAATTATTCACCCTCTTAAGCCACATTATATCAGAAATAGCTATGCATGCCATGTAGAACAAACTCCCCATGTTCACATTGTGCTTATTGTGCTATATTATTTTAAAAAGATAAGAAAATTATTTAACAGATCCATTTAAAGACTGATTTGAATCAATAGGCTCCTAGTTGGTGAAAGTGTGGACACATGGCCACTAAAACAAACCATTTGGTAGATAATTAAGAATTCAAACACAAAGCAAATGATAACGAGCCAAACCTGCATTGTGTTAATAAGCTTAAAGAAAAAATTGAGTTAAACACATGTGTTCAACAACCTAATTAGGAGCCTATTGATTCACTTCACTCTTTAATTTGAGTGAAAATACATTATTTTGTAACCTCTTTTTATGTAATTGTTGCAATATAGCACAACGACGTGAACGTGTTTGTTCTACATGGCATGCATAGCTATTTCTGACATAATGTGTCTTAAGAGGGCGAATAATTCCTCCAAACATGAAAAGCACCTAATTAAGAAAAATGAACAGCTTGTTAAAATTCTGGGATTGCAACTGTGGTTGCAACGAAAACCAGCATACACAGGGGGGTCCCCCAGGACTGGTTTGGGAACCCCTGGTCTATACTGTGTAGACAGCAGGGGTAGGCAACCCTGGTCCTGGAGTGCCGGTGCCGTTTCTGTTTTTTTTTTTCCATCTGAGCTTGATCACCTGAGTTTGATGGACGATTAAAAGTCTGAGCCTGAATATTCTGAATGGTGAATCACTGAGTGCCTCCAGCACATGGTCACCTGCATTTATTACACCTGATTAATTCAAATTAATCCAGTTATGGAGGTAAGTTTGGATGGAGCAAAACCCAGGACTGTCTCGCGCACGCCAAGAACAGGGTTGCCTACCATTACCTTTTGTTATGTTCAGATATGTAGATGATTTGAAGGGATTGTAAGAGGTAGGGAAACAGAATGAAATATCAACATAGGAGTTCTGGCTGTGGTCTGGGCGTGGCACTGATCCTGGCATTAACAAAGGTGTTTGAAGATGCCATCTCTTTATTTTCCCCTCACACCGCGCTCCAGATGAGTTTGTGACCTGCGCCGCTGGCCGGCTCATCCTGTTAAGACGTCGTTCTCGCACAGGGACACTCAAATAGAGCCCTCGAGGCCAGCGCTACTGCTGGTATTCATACAAAAAAAAACAACATGGCCTAATATTTCTGAGAATCCCTGCTTGTTCCTGTTACATTCCCTAATCTACAGCCAGTGCCAATTTGGCTAATGCAGCAAGACGAGAAAAAAAGAGAAAAGGGAAGAAAATGTAATTGATGCTGGCAGCTTTCGCCCGCCGCGTACCGCCGTATGCCCACGGACACAGAAACGAGCCTCTGTCCTTCCCCCGCTTACACAATCCTGCTCCATCACTGTCAAACCCATATCAACGTCCCGCTCAGCCTTTAGGTTTCAGGTTTTACAGCAGGAAGGCGCTATAGCCGGCCTTTTTTAATGCGCTCCGTTTGTACGGTACGTTCCGGAAGGTCCGTTAAAAATGTCTTTTTTTAAACTGGACGGATGGCAGAAGGAGCAGGCTGTGCTGTTCTCCAGGTTTGAGGTTTAACGTCTTGTGAAAAGGATTACGGCAGCTGGCTGAAATGGCGCACAGGACTTGCGGTCGTGTTTCTTTTCAGAGTGACACGGGCCATTAATCTGCTCTGTCACTTCCAGCGCATAACCACAGGCTCTGAGGCTCCTCTGAGCAAGCACATCTCATCTGACTGTGTTTTTTTTTTGTTTTTTTAATTTAAAGGCTTTTTCAGCTTTATTGGACAGCACAGTGTAGAGAGACAGGAAGAATGGGGAGTGAGAGAGGGAGAGGGAGAGACGAAGGCTGCACGGTCAGAAAGGGAATTATAAAAATGAATGATTAAGATTTTTGTCTTTAACTTCAGATACCAGGGCAAAGGATTCACATTAGTCATGCATACAGAATACCTAGAAGTTGCAAAATTGGCAAAAAGAAATGGTCCCTTGTTTGGCGAGGCGTGTGGGGCAGTCTGTTGGGTGGCCAGATCTCTATAGAAACCCCCCCAACGCGTGATCGGGGTTCAATCTAGTGAAGGGGGCCAGTGTGTGAAAAGTCCCTTATACTAAAAAGAGTCAAGGAGGAGAGTTAGTCCCTTATTCTAAAAAGAGTCAAGGAGGAGAGTTAGTCCCTTATTCTAAAAAGAGTCAAGGAGGAGAGTTAGTCCCTTGTTCTAAAAAGAGTCAAGGAGGAGAGTTAGTCCCTTGTTCTAAAAAGAGTCAAGGAGGAGAGTTAGTCCCTTATTCTAAAAAGAGTCAAGGAGGAGAGTAAGTCCCTTATTCTAAAAAGAGTCAAGGAGGAGAGTAAGTCCCTTATTCTAAAAAGAGTCAAGGAGGAGAGTAAGTCCCTTATTCTAAAAAGAGTCAAGGAGGAGAGTAAGTCCCTTATTCTAAAAAGAGTCAAGGAGGAGAGTAAGTCCCTTATTCTAAAAAGAGTCAAGGAGGAGAGTAAGTCCCTTATTCTAAAAAGAGTCAAGGAGGAGAGTAAGTCCCTTATTCTAAAAAGAGTCAAGGAGGAGAGTTAGTCCCTTATTCTAAAAAGAGTCAAGGAGGAGAGTAAGTCCCTTGTTCAAAAAGAGCCAAGGAGGAGAGTGTGTGAAAAGCCCCTTGTTCTGAACTGAGAAGGATATCAGCGTGAGACATTGTACGACGAGTCCTATGTAGTGTTAAACTGTGTGGTGGCAGCGCACTGAAGTGTACATTTTGTTCACCAGGCAGTGAGGTACCCTTGTTTAACCAATCAGAATACTGGTAAGGAGGTTCTCTTTGCATCTTAGGAACCTTACTGGCTCCAGTACCAGCCAATCAAGCTCTCCATTTTATATATCCTAGGCCTAGAGAACATGGGCCAATACAAGTGTGTACAAGTCTTTATCTATTGACTAAAGCCCCTTGTGTATAGTCTGCATACCACCGATGTTTTTCAGCTCAGCAACCTTATCCAGCCATCCTGATAAAGGTGCCTGCTTTTTAATCTCTTACATGGACACGTCGAATAAGTAAAGACAATTTTAAGCATATTAAGATTTCATTGAATATGTTGTACACCTTTCAAAGATCGCCAAGACTGATATTTACTTTGTGGTTCCTTAAGTAGTGCGCCTTTTCACTCTGTGTAGATAAGAACCGCATTTTTTTATCACAAGAAAGGAAGAGGTGTACACCAAAGCTCGTTTCGTTGTCAGTTCTGGCTCCATGCTGTGATGCCGGACAAGAGGTAACACCCACTTTTCTGTCAATCATTCCCTCCAGTGCTTTCACTGCATAAATATGTACAGCGCTGTTGCACACTGTGCCACCTTCTGTTTCAATGAGCAATCAGAACATCTCAGAACATCTCAGTTTTTTTTTTTTTTCAAATCCAGTACCTCGGCGTGCGATGCAAGCGGGGGAACGGGAAAGCCTTTCTCTCACGAAATGACCTCGGAGTTCACATTGCTTTCATCATTTAAAAATATACAGCAGATCTCTATGGAACTTTATAAATGTGTTCTCCAGGAAAACGTGATTAACAAAACCCCCAGTTTGAACACAAAACTCCATTTACCACAGAAATAACCCTCTGGGGGCGATATTGGTCTGATAAACCAGAAAATGACTTTTAACAGAGATTGATAGAACATGCGTTCAGTTATGCGCGTGGTACAGGAAATTCTAGCCAGTGGCTTCCCAACAGGGTTTTCTTTTACTCACAGAAGCACAACACAATAGCTCTGTCCTTAGGCCGTGGATTCTGAAAGTTTTCCTCCGTTGAATTGTGACAATAAATGTACTAGTGCAGTGCCCGTTCAAAATGTGCCTGTTTGGAACAGGCTGGACTTTATGGCGTATTCGTAATAGTGGACGGAAAATGGCGTAAAAGGAAACAAAGCCGCTTGTAGACGACTGCCGATTTTTAACACTGCACTTCCTAGGGTCCTGATCAATACACCTAGCGAATTTCAACTTCATACAGTGCCCGGTTGTCGAGCAAATCAAAATACAGACACACAGCAGACACGATTCCTGCCTTTATAGCGAGATACGGGGAAAAGTTTTCCATTGACCTATTATTTGTTCGCTTTTTCCACAAATAATAGATCAGTATATTGTTGTTCTGGTAAATCCGCACTTCCGACGGTTCAATAGCAGACGAGCAGCACGTCCTGGTAGTGTACGGCTGGAACGGGGGCCTTCAGGTGATGCGTTCTCTGCAGAAACAACAGGTTGTCAGCATTAAATCATCACCTGTAACCATCACTGCGAGTTACTCCCATAGGAGATGGTGGACATACATCAGCCCTGAACTAGAATCCTCAGAAGGAGAGAGAGAATGCTCAGAAGCACAGAGCTTACGCACAGCGATTGCTTTATAGCAACCACGGGGAAAAGATGGCTGCTTGGAGAGGTTTGTCCGTTGTTGATATTGCAGACCTACTTAATGTTCTAATGTTCTTACGACCTGGAAGCTTGACCATGCAGCTCTGGCTTTTTCCATTAATTGACAAAAAGAAAAGCTAAAAGGAAGGAATTAAGATTCTTTTCATGAGAGAGAGAGAGAGAGAGAGAGAGAGAGAGGTAGAGAGAGAGGGAGAGGGAGAGAGAGAGAGAGAGAGAGAGCCTCCCCACCCCAGAACAGGAGCAGGAACACAATTTACCTTTGAGTCACAGTTAAGAACAAATGTTGATTGAATCCTGGCTAATGCCGTATGGATTGACTCCACCGATTGCATTCTGCCATTTCTATTTTTTTTGTTGTTGTTGTTGTGACGGCAACAGAGAAAACTTATGCGACTGCTTATTTTCCCTTCATTGCATCAGGGCCCGAGTCTGAGTCGACTCTTTCTAAAGACCCGAGAAAGGCGTAAAAGTTATCGATCAATTATCTTGAGTTATTCGTTCAATCATGGCAGCCCTTGTCCCGTGGGGTTGGGGAACAGTCAGGTGACCGCGCCAAATGATCTCAAAATGACTTCATACAAAAACGGGCCGTCCCCTTCATTGATGGCCACGGGAGCCCCGTTAAGATGGCCATTTGGAGGAGAAGCTGTACAATAGCACCCCTGAGGCCTGGCTCGTACAAATTGGGGTGAGAAGCCTTCCAACTTGAGGGGGGTGAAGACCCCAACATGAAATATCTCACTACTTTACCTGGCCACTAGTTCTCAGAAAGAGACGATGTGGAACTCCTATGAATGTGGTCAGTTTCTCAGTGGAGGTTCATATGAGGACCCATTGCAGTACGATGTGGCTGATTGAGTCACCAAGCTCTAATATTCTGTCTAGATTCAATCTGACTGCAGTGCCCTTCGTCATTACCAGTAATACCCGACACTAAGAGAGCTGTTACCTATTCATTTCAATGTTAATGTTAATTTCAGCCTTCGGCAATATTGTGCAAACAAGAAAAGATTTTCACTTATCTTCTGCAGATCATCCCGAGTGCAGAACTTGTTTAGGACGTTTCTCAAGGTGAAATGTAACGTGCATTATTGTTGTTTACTTCTGGCTATAGTCAGAGCTGTAGTTATTTCACATGGTGCTGTTTATATTCGTATTAAAGGAAGCAGAAATTACATCAAATGTTCTTTACAACTTTGTACAAATCTGCAGTCCATCCGTGATGAAGTGTTGCAGAGAAACGAGGGGAGATTCAGAAGCTTTTAATTTGCCACAATGTTTAATCACATTTCTTTAGCAAACCTGTCAACATATGACAACACATATAAGCTTGTCCCAAGGATTTTTCTTTTCTTAATTTACAGCAAATATTTAAATGGGAATGCTCAGTTCGTGTTTCAAGCATATAATGTGATGCTGTAGATTATAGATGTTATAGATTGTAATATCTAGTAGATGCTTTAGATTATAATGTATATTATGGTAGATGCTGTAGATTATAATTTTTTTTTTTTGAAAGACATGATTCTGTCATTCTCTTGGTAACTAAATATCATGATAAATATTTGATCATGAATGGGTCCACAGCTCTTATTACCCAGATGCCTCGGCTGTCCTGTTAACGGCAGCCAGAT
This sequence comes from Synaphobranchus kaupii, assembly GCA_029718625.1. NCBI lineage: Eukaryota > Metazoa > Chordata > Actinopteri > Anguilliformes > Synaphobranchidae > Synaphobranchus > Synaphobranchus kaupii. Next base: position 3,424,020 of record CM056392.1, read on the forward strand.
GGCTGACTCCTGTGGCATTATAAAGGAGGTGTCAGACACTGCTTTTGATGCCTCCTCCTGACCATTGGGGCAGTCGTACGAACCCCGTGCAGTAGCTTTGCACGTTTAGGTCACAGGTCGTAGTTTGTATCTTCCATGGTGTTGGAGCAAAAAGGCCTCGCGTTGAAAGCATCGTTTGTGATGATGACACTAGTTCTTACGTCTCTGCCGTTACGCTGTTAGTTTCCAGGCTTTTTACATCTTCATTTGAGCGTTTGTTGAGTGTTTGTCCTATTACAAAAAACTAAAAGTAAAGCACCGCCACCCAAGTGTCAGTGTTTACATTCTTTTATTGTGACTTGGTTCTTTATTGAATGCATTTTGTTACCAGAATTTATTGTGGTGATAAACTACTGAACACCTGCCTGATATCATTTCTACATGGTGCCCACTTCCTGGGTACATAGAGAATGTGCGTGTGTTTGCATTGCATGACATGCAGTGCCTTGTTTATTTTGTAATTGAAATTTCTCAATTATGAGCATATGTATACAAGTTCTCCATCTTTGCTTGGTTCAAGTGCATGTTGCCATTTTGCCCCTCCAAGTGAGAAAAAAAGACTGTGGCTGAATCCCATTCTCTGGACTCGTGGACTCAAAGGTGCATTCTCGTTAAGTCCATGAATGCTAAGGGCTGGCCCTTTGTGAAAAGAGCTTTTTTTACAAGTGCTCTTCTGCGGAGTTTTCGCACTGTCTACCTGCACTTTGTGTGCACCACAGTCCACGAGTCCATGAGGGCTCAGTTTGGGATTTTACCGGATCTGTGCTCAAGGCCTTTATCAGTTTGGCGGCGTTCCGTTTTGGCCCGGAACGGCGGAACCTGTCTCCGGTCTGAGGAAAGGGAGGCTTGGCACTTCGGGCGGGAGATGTGGTGGGAGCCGGCCTGGTAATGTCTGGAGCGCTCGTGTGAACGCCGGGGAAATGCCTTAATGGTGTAGTCACCCCCGCCACCCCCCTCTCCAGCACAGACAACTCTGAGATTACCTCATTCCTCAGGATTTAGGATTTCCACCTGGATAGTCTGTATTTACCCATGAGCCTCAGGGCAAAAGCAACTTGAAATGGGGCGGGGGGGAGGCGGGGCAGGGGATGGGTGTGCTCTACCCCGTGTCCCATTATTCAATATAACCGTGCTTTGCCTGATGAAGAGAGAGTGCAGCACGGCACAGGGCTTTCTCAGTAGGTGTGTTACTGAGTGGGGAATATCGGATTGAAACGCGAGTAGGGTGATGCTCGGTGGCTCTAAGCCGACAGCTATGTTCCTTTTGCACCGTGACAAAATCGTCCCGCAGTGAGGACTCTGACTAGCATCTAAACTGGCATCCGGCTCAGGTACAAGGGAGTCTAACAAACTCTCACTCTCCTGGATCTGATTTAACGTCCGGATGCGGGCCTCTAGCTCAGCTATTTTCCGTGTCAATTATAAATTAAACTGACACTTTGCACATATACCATTACTGGTAAAATCGGCAACAGAACTAAGGCTAAACATGAAACACACGGCGCAGGAAAGGCTTGCAGTGGAAGCCATGATGTGCCCTTACCGTATTTATCCTTGATTGTTGTTAGATTGTTAGATTTTCTGGGTCTGGATGTGATCAACTTCGGAGCGGTAGTCACAAAAAGGTGAGAAAACGTAGAATGAAGTAGTCGTGGCTAGCTACTTGGAAAATCTAAAATAGTTCAGTATTTAAGATAAAAAGTTTGTTGAGTTGAGCAAGTGAAGCAAACACGCCTTTCAGTTCAAGTTCAAACAGGAAACAGTTCACTGTCAGGGGTAATGATAATGATAATGGCTACTTTAAAGTAGAGACTGTGTACCATGAGCAATCCTAAGCGAAGAGTCACTGCATCACCATGTCATTCATATGGTAGGCGGCAGCCACGCTGTACGGCGGTACCGTTAGTGGGGAAGAGCTTCTGCGTATTGAGGTGGTAGGTGGCGGTACGGCGGTACCGTTAGTGGGGAAGAGCTTCTGCGTATTGAGGTGGTAGGTGGCGGTACGGCGGTACCGTTAGTGGGGAAGAGCTTCTGCGTATTGAGGTGGTAGGTGGCGGTACGGCGGTACCGTTAGTGGGGAAGAGCTTCTGCGTATTGAGGTGGTAGGTGGCGGTACGGCAGTACCGTTAGTGGGGAAGAGCTTCTGCATATTGAGGTGGTAGGTGGCGGTACGGCGGTACCGTTAGTGGGGAAGAGCTTCTGCGTATTGAGGTGGTAGGTGGCGGTACGGCGGTACCGTTAGTGGAGAAGAGCTTCTGCGTATTGAGGTGGTAGGTGGCGGTACGGCGGTACCGTTAGTGGAGAAGAGCTTCTGCGTATTGAGGTGGTAGGTGGCGGTACGGCGGTACCGTTAGTGGGGAAGAGCTTCTGCGTATTGAGGTGGTAGGTGGCGGTACGGCGGTACCGTTAGTGGGGAAGAGCTTCTGCGTATTGAGGTGGTAGGTGGCGGTACGGCGGTACCGTTAGTGGGGAAGAGCTTCTGCGTATTGAGGTGGTAGGTGGCGGTACGGCGGTACCGTTAGTGGGGAAGAGCTTCTGCGTATTGAGGTGGTAGGTGGCGGTACGGCGGTACCGTTAGTGGGGAAGAGCTTCTGCGTATTGAGGTGGTAGGTGGCGGTACGGCGGTACCGTTAGTGGGGAAGAGCTTCTGCGTATTGAGGTATTTTTTTTCTCACACTTTTTTTTCTGGTCCTTTTTCTGGTTTCAATTGTGAGAAGTGTCTGTAAAAAAAGGAAAGATTCATGCTTAGAGAGTGAAGAAGGATGATTTGTGTTGGCAGCGGTTATGAAGACTCTTTTACGTCTGTTTCCGTCTTCACAAATTCCCCTTCTTCGCTCCGTTCATAACTTTTCCCATACTGCACCTTTTCACGTCTTTCATCCCCGATAGTCATACATCACACCCGCTGAGACTGCAACAAGACTTCCCAGTGGATTCTTCTGGACAGGGGCTTAAATACAGCCTAGAAATAGCCTTGAGTGTACAGTGGTGTATTGAGTGCTCTTATTTTATGGTCTGGTTAATTGATCAATTGTCACGCGAGTCCTGGATCTAAAAGCTTGTGTACCGTAGTGCTGGAGGATGACAGTGTGCCCTTCATTTGTAGTGTTCAAATTTCAAATTTGTTTGGGTGTTTTGAAGGTCAACAAATAAATGGTTGTTTTCCAAGAGTCAGCAATGTTTTAAATGCGCGGTCAGTGATTTGGGACCCATGGAAAGATCTCACATTGGGCCCCATTGCCATTGCTGAAGTTATATATGATCCTACTGTATGCCCCCCCCCATAATTATTACCACCTTTCTCCCCACTTCCGACGACACTTCCTGTAACACTGCACTCTGTGATTGGATATGCCCTGCATTCATACTCTACAGCCATTGGCTGCACTTCAACATTCCCAAACAAAAAATGGCTGGTCCCCCCCACCCCTCACAGGCACACACTGACCCCTCTCACAGTGTGAAGAGGAGAGAAAAGGCTTGTAAATGCTCCAGCTGTAAGAAATGTGCCTTATCTCAGGACCCATCCATCAAAAATAACTTTCTGAAGAGAACCACGCGGACGTTTATCAGCTGCCAGTAGCTTAATGACATGGCATATGTTTATTAAATATTTCTCTGGATATGCGTTTCACGTCGCCAAATTGCCTCTGTTCTCAACAGGCCTTTATGTTTAGAGTGTCAGCTGTAGTTTGAGTTGAAATGTGCGCTACACAATTAGTGAAAGATTAAAGATGAACATGAGTTCTGACAGCAATATTATGCCAGAGCAAATAGAGGTATTTAGAACTTCAAAAGTGGTTTAATGTAGATCAGTTTCAATGAGGCAGGATTTATATTTGAATGAAATGCATAGCAGTAAATGCAATAGGAAGTTATGAAAACCAGAACAATTACAATACAGTTTCAGCAGCTTGGACACCTAATTACTGGTCATTACATTGTGTGTGTACGCACGCACGCACGCACGCACGCACGCACGCACGCACGCACGCACGCACGCACGCACGCACGCACGCACGCACGCACGCACGCACGCACGCACGCACGCACGCACGCACGCACGCACGCACGCACGCACGCACGCACGCACGCACGCACGCACGCACACATATATATGACAGATAGAGAGAGAACTCCATGTATTACCATGCATTCTAAAATTATATATACTTTTATATTGACCATATACACTGCCTGGCCAAAAAGAAAGTCGCACACTCTAATATTTTGTTGGACCGCTTTTAGCTTTGATTACGGCGCGCATTCGTCGTGGCATTGTTTCGACAACCTCATGCAACGTCACAACATTTATTTCCATCCAGAGTTGCATTAATTCTTGGCCAAGATCTTGTATTAACGACGGGAGAGTCGAACCACTCCATAAAGTCTTCTCCAGCAGCTCCCAAAGACTTTCAATGGGGTTAAGGTCAGAACTCTGGTGGCCAATTCATGAAAATGATTCCTCATGCTCCCTGAACCACTCTTTCACAATTTGAGCCCGATGAATCTTGGCATTGTCGTCCTGGAATATGCCCATTGATGGGATAACCGTCATTCAGTACATTCAGGTACTCAGCTGACTTCATTTTTATTGCTGCATAATGTTGCTGGGCCTAGACCTGACCAATTGAAGCAACCCCAGATCATAACACTGCCTCCAGAGGCTTGTACAGTGGGCACTATGCATGACGGGTGCAACGGCGACTTTTTTTGGCCAGGCAGTGTAAGTATAGACTAAGTTACACAATATCAAGCACATAAGATATTACCTCATTTATGTAAAAATACATCTAATATTGTGTCCATAATATTGTCAATGGTGTGGAGAGCTTTGTAGATTATCTAAGTGTTGGCATAAATTGTACATTTTAAATTGTTTAATGTGCTAAATGCTCCACGGCATCCCTCTGCTGCTGTCTCTGCCCAGGTGTATCTTGCATAAAAGATTATCATTAGCCTTAACAGACGTCTTGGTTAAATGAAAGCTAGATAAATAAATAGCTGCACTGTACACATAAAGAGATTGTTGATATTTTCTCAGGATTGTCAGGTGATTTTCAGGCAGCTCAGCCAAACTTGTTGGTGTTATTATGCAGAATCATTAAATTAAGCCTGTGGCTGCCCTCCCCCCTCCCCCTTCCACAGACCATATAATAATTATAATTATATTGCATGCAATGAGAGAATTAGCCTGGGACATATAAACAATCCTTTGGGCTTCTCTTTGAACTTGCCTGAATTACAGGAAGTGTTCAAATTAACGCAACAAAAGCCTTCCCTCGCAACTTGTCTCTGGTAGCCCAAACCCCTCCCTCCCAATTCCGCGTCCTTTAATTATGACATCATCTCTGAGCCAAACACACGAATCGTTCCGGAGTGCACGAGTTTGGAATGAGAAGCTGAACACTGCTGCTCCCCAGTTCTGCGATCAACGAACAGCAAGATCTGGAACAGATCACAAAATACATCTAATTATCTCTGCGGTTTAATTAACAGCTCAATTAGGCTTGGCAATGCAGAGGGTGGGGTAGGTGTGGTGAGGACTGGGGGGCATTTCACCTGTGTTAATAATAATAATAATAATAATACCTTGCATTTATATAGCGCCTTTCTCGATACTCAAGCGCTTACAGTGATGAGGGGGAAACTCGCCTCTACCACCACCTGTGTTCAGTTTTTAACAGTGTCGTTTTATCACAGGAGACTCGCGCTAAAGGATAAATCGTTCTGTATCAGGTGGTCTTAACACACCCATTACACGTGCAATCCATTTTTAAAGCCTACCTGCAGGACTTAATCCAGAACTATGTTCCTGCTCGACCACTTCGCTCTTCTACAGCAGGGTGACTGGCACTTCCCCCCTCCGTGTCAACGGCTCTCGCTCGTCCCGACTCCGGAGTTTTTCCACCTTAGCTCCTCAGTGGTGGAATGAACTTCCCATTCCCCTACGTTCTACTCCAACCCTGCCTGCATTCCGTCGAGGCCTGAAGACACACCTCTTCAGACTCCACCTTGACTGATATTCTAACCTAGGAATATCAGTTCCCTGTGTTTACTAGTTCCCTGTGTTTTCCTGTCTGTTTGATATAGTTTATAATAGTATTTAGAATAGAAGTGTAGTATAGCTGATTGACCCACAGCTTACTGTGAACTACAGTCAACGTTCATTACTAGGGATAGCTGCTACATTATGGGAAGGATGTGCTTTGCCTTGTCTGTTCTGTAGTGATCTTGATGATGTCTCTGTATGCACTTATTGTACATCGCTTTGGATAAAAGCGTCTGCTAAATTAATGTAATGTAATGTAAATTAATTTCACTTAGCTTGTGATATTTGCTTTGTTTTTACATTAGTGGAACAACTGGCTGGAGTTTCAGACAGTCGCAATGTAGACTATCTGTGCAATGATTATGAATCTCTAAATGAATGTAAACTATACTTAACGGTCGTATATGGAAAAGAAAAATGCACATGCCGTTTGTATATGGTGCTAACATGTAAATGGTGAATATAGATTGAACTCATTGGAAAGGGATGAATAAATTTCAAGATGTTTTAAATTATTGCTATAGTGTACAAAGCGTGTTTTTATCAAACGTACCGTATTTATATTTAACGTTTGTTGTGGTGTATTACTGTGGATTCGACTGGTTCCAGCCGAAGCAGCCTTCAGACTTTGCAGTAATTGCCAGCGTCGGCTTTTTAAAGAAAAACCGAAAAGGTGACCTTGATCGCTCTTTTATTCCCTGGAACCCGAGGCCGGATTAACGGGCGCACTCCGGAAAGGCCCATTCCCGAGTTTCGTTCCGGATTGAATGTGTGTTTCCTAAGAGAGACTCGGTGGTGAAGTTGTGGTCCCTCAGTGAATAGCTTTAGGATTTGCTCTTTCAGGCTGGAGACGGTGGAGATAAAGAGGGAAACTGATTAATTGTGTAAAATTGCTCCATGCATTCAAAAGCAGGAAGTCATCTGGCTATTACAGGAAAAAGCTAACACTTCTTTTTGTGTTCATGTGATTAACTCTACTTATGATTTGAAAACAGGCCCAATGTTATTCCTCTTAATTAAAATAATTAAGACAAGGGCTAATATCTCTAAAAAGTAATTGGTTTGCCTGCTATTAAAGAGCCACTTTCACACAAACCCCCCCCTTAACAATTACCTTGAGCGGAACACAATTAACATTGTGTGTCAAAATCTAAATCTCATGGGGAATTGACTGCTTGTTGGAATGAACACTTACATTTTCTGTGACACTTCATAACTTTGAATAGATATGACTTGCTCTCTTTTGCTTTTATTTTGGCATACCCAACAGAGAAACTCTTTAAAGAGTTATGTAGGCAGATGAAGCACTATAAATCGCTCGCATTATCTGAATAATAAGCTAGCCGCATAATCTAGTCTGTCATTGAGGAGCAAGGCACTGGAGGTTATCCCCTGAACTTTGAAAGAGTACTTAAAAAATATACGGCAACTTTCTCCTTAAACTAACTCCATACATATGGCTGGAATGTCTCCACGTCAACAAGAAAGGTTTCAGTAGAAAATGCTGGGCTTTCTGAGTAAACTCGGTTCAGTTAATCCGAGCAGTGATTTAAGAGCTGTGCTGTTCTTACTTTTTGTCAAAAATGACATTCTGAGGGCAATGGAGGCCCCAAATTAAACTTGGCTGATTAAACTGGAAAAGATTTAGAGGAGAAAAATACCTACTGCTCCCACCACAAATATTTTCTTGAATTTTCTAGGTTTTTTGCTAACATAAATCTTTCTCTCTTTCTTCCTCCCTCTTTGTGTATCTCTCCCTGGCCATTGCTTTCCCACACTCTCTCTCTCCCTCTGTGCAGATGCAGCAGCTGTTCTATGAGAACTACGAACACAACAAGAAGGGTTTCATCCAGGAGCTTCAGAGCAGCAAGATCCACAACGCCATCACCCTGCACCCCAACAAGAGGCCGGCCTACCAGTACCGGCTGCACAGCTACATGTTGAGTCGCCGGATCTCGGAGCTCCGCTACCGCACCATCCGGCTGCACCGCGAGGGCGTGGCCATGAGCCACCTGAGCGACAGCGAGGCCCGGCCCGAGGACCAGCAGCTGGGCGCCCTGCCGTCCTACACCCGCTACCAGCCCGGCGAGCGCGCCCACGTCATCGAGTGGGACTTCCTGACTGGGAGGCACCTGTTCGCCACGGGCGAGAACCAGATGCCCCGGCAGGGCATGGGGTCCTTGCTGAGGGCCGCTCTGGAGGACACGGTGCTCCAGGTGATGGAGATGATCAACGAGAACTCCAAGGCCCGCGGGCGCGTCATCGACTTCAAGGAGATCCAGTACGGCTACCGGAGGGTGGACCCCCTTCACGGGGCGGAGTACATCCTGGACCTGCTGCTGCTCTACAAGAAGCACAAGGGTCGCAAAGTGACGGTGCCTGTCCGGCGCCACGCCTACCTCCAGCAGTCCTTCAGCCGGCCCTTCTTCGCCGAGGCGGAGGAGCTGGACGTGGCGGCGCTGGTGGAGGCCGTCGACTCAGAGGCCCAGGGATTCTCCTTCCTCCCCAGCTCCCTCCGGATCTTCTCCCCCTTCCAGTCGGCGGGGGGGCCCAGCGGGGGGGAGGCGCGCGGGCAGCAGAAGGTCCACTTCCTGGTGCCCCTGACGGGCCGCTACGACATCTTCGTCCGTTTCATGGACAACTTTGAGCAAACATGCCTCGTGTCCGGGCAGAGCGTCAAGCTGTCCGTCATCCTGGTGGACAACGACAGCAACCAGGACAGGGAGAGGCACCTTGAGCTCGTCAAGCGGTACCGCGACAAGTACCCCAAGGCGGACCTGTCCATCATCCCCATGACGGGAGACTTCTCGCGAGGCCTGGCCCTGGAGCTGGGATCCTCGCAGCTGGGCAACCACACCCTGCTCTTCTTCTGCGACGTGGACCTCGTCTTCAACGTCGACTTTCTCCAGCGTTGCCGGGACAATGCGGTAGAGGGGAAGCAGGTCTACTTCCCCGTCATCTTCAGCCAGTACGACCCCAAGGTTGTCTACGCCGGGGGGCCCCAGCCACCCGACAACGGAGGGTTCGTCTTCACCAAGAAGAGCGGCTTCTGGAGGGACTACGGCTTCGGCATCTCCTGCATCTTCAAGAGCGACCTGCTGAAGGCCGGCGGCTTCGACACCTCCATCCAGGGTTGGGGTATGGAGGACGTGGACCTTTTCACCAAGGTGTTAAACTCGGGGCTAAAGGCCTTTCGCAGCCAGGAGACTGGGATCATACATATCTACCACCCAGTTCACTGTGACACTAACTTAGAGCCCAAGCAATACAAAATGTGCCTAGGGTCTAAAGCCAGTACTTATGCCTCCACAATGCAGTTAGCCGAGCAGTGGCTGGAGAAACACTTGGGTGTAGGGTACAACAGAACTTCCTCCTGACATTCTGGGTCTTTCCGGCTCCTCGGGAGATTACCTCAGATCTGCGCCAGTGCAGAGAGCAATGGAGTCTGTGTGTGTAGTGTGTGGTGTGTGTGTATGTGTGCGTGCGTGTGAGTGAGTGAAAGAGAGAGAAAGAGAGAGAGATGGAGAGAGTCCTCGGGTAAAGGTACGCTCGACTGTTTGAGTTACTTTGTGCAATTTTTTTCTCATTTTCTTTCTTTCAAAGTGTCATTTCTTTTCTTTTTTTTGTCAACAGCGTCTTCCAAAGTACATTCACAGCACATGCTGAATCTGTGGTCGTTTCAGCGCTTTGCCTAAAAAAATAAACTGTGATGCCGCGTGTCCCCCCCTTTTCTTTTTCTTTCTCTCCTCTTCCTCTGCCTCTTCCTCATCCTCTTCCTCTCTGTCCTTCTGCCGTCAGAAGATCTGTTTGTATTCTCAGGAGCGCATTTTCAATGTTATGGCCACTTTCCATCAATATGTGCTGTACAGGTCCGCTCTGTACTGGCTTTTCCCCCCGAGGCGTACTCTTCCTGTCTGTCCAGAGACACCGCTTTCCCCCTCCCCCACCCCCACTCCACGACAACGACAACAACGACAACAACAGCAACAACAACAACAATAATAATAATGATGATGATAATAATAATAGTAATAATAATAATAACGATAACATACTGAAAGTACCACAAATGTGCTTTAAATCTCCCATAAGGGAAGGGACTGTAAAATAGAGTTTTCTAATTTATACGAAGAAAAGTATGTAAACGGAACATTCTTCATCTGCAGTATTTTATAAAACAAAATTGTGTGAATGGTTTTTGATGATTGTATCTTTATTTTTTAAGTAGATATATTTCCATGATGTAAAAAGGTACTGGATACCGTCTGACGTCAGCTGTCTTCTCGATATAATTTCAACAATGAAAGAAAAAAAAAAAACACCCTTCATAATATCATCTCTCCTTTGTGACCATGCTTCACAGAAAGAAAAAAAAGCATTTTTGTCTCCATTATTTCAGCTTCGTGGCTTTCAACTCGTTCAGTTTGCTGGCAAGAACAAAAAAGTTATATTAAAAGGGGGTTATTTATAATAAAAATATTATGATTCTTCAGTGTTTTTTTGTCAATTCAGTTTTCTTTGTATCATTAGGAAAATCCACAATAACTCATGGGTAACCAATGTGAATACTAAGCACTGTTATATAGCTGTTATAGCCCATAAACAATAATGTGATCCAATATAATTTCTTCACACAGTTTACACATTATAGGTTTTTTTTTCTTTTTCAGTGTACGTGATGCTTGAACTCCCAACGCTGATGTTGGTTATTTCATACTGAACACAAATTATCTTCCATCATATTATCTATGACATAATTTAAGAATGTGTTGGGACATTTGGAACATTAGAGCAATTTATAAATGGTTATTATCGCCGTAGAATAAAATCGAAAACACCTGAAGACGACGTTCATCTGCAGTCACAGGCCACCCATGCAGAGTTTGTTGGGCGCATTATGTCATTAATGGACAAAATGGCCGCACGTCCCTATTTACTGAGTAACGGCTGGAAGGCATAAAATAGATTTAGGAGGTTTCATTAAAAAATCCAATAAAGGCCAAGCAGATGTGAAGCCGTCTTTAGCTGGGCTCCATCCCGGCCATCGCTCTTCCTATATTAAAGTGTCATGGGAGAGAGCCGGATATTTCCCCACTGTTTGAAGTTGTAGGTAATGGAAAAGAAAAGGTAATCTTCCACAGTGTCAGCCCCCCTTCACCTATCAGAGCTGATTCACTTCGTCTGGTTCGGGTGACCGGAGAGGAGAGGAGAGGAGAGGAGAGGAGAGGAGAGAGCGCTTTTGCCCGTTCGTCTGTTTGTTCTTCTGTTTGTTGTGCTTTACTTCTCTGAGACTGAACTAGATTTTGCTCCAGGAATAACCGACAACACGTTGTTGCCTTATAATCGTGAGGCAAAACTTGATTGTGTCTTCGTAAAAATAAATAAATAAATCATGAAATACAATACATAAATAGCCACTGAGGCAGGGTGTGTAACTAACACCAGCCAAATGCTGCTAAGATTTTGATTGTGGCTGGTAAAAATGTTTTCTCTAGAAGCCACTTTGGCTGGTAAACAACCAGGTTGTGTTATATTGTAAAAGGTAATGTGGCTGGTAAAATGTTGAAAATGGCTGCTGATTTTTAGAGTCCACAAGCCACTCTGGCCAGTGGGTGAATAAGTTAATTTCATACCCTGCACTGAGGTCAGCATGTGGACACGGTCATGAACAGACCAGTTTTCAGCTGTGCTCTCGATTAAACGTTAAAGACTTGCTCATGTGACACAGTAGTCACGGTAACAAACTCCTGTCCTGGGCACAATGTGAGATGGGAATTTAGAGGGGATTTGTGAGCGCGAGACTGTTGATTATTTGTAATGCATTTACTTGGCTGAGGTTTTACTCAGTAAATTACAGTTTCACTGAAAATAGCTCATGAATATATTTGCCTCCTGTACTGGAGGAGAGAGAGGAAGTCTGTCCTAAAAAACCCTCCAGAGCAGTAGTGTAGTGGAGGGTATACACAGGTAAAATAACCTCCAGAGCAGTAGTGTAGTGGAGGGTATACGCAGGTAAAATAACCTCCAGAGCAGTAGTGTAGTGGAGGGTATACACAGGTAAAATAACCTCCAGAGCAGTAGTGTAGTGGAGGGTATACACAGGTAAAATAACCTCCAGAGCAGTAGTGTAGTGGAGGGTATACGCAGGTAAAATAACCTCCAGAGCTGTAGTGTAGTGGAGGGTATACACAGGTATATGCAGGTAAAAATAACCTCCAGCGCAGTAGTGTAGTGGAGGGTATACACAGGTATATGCAGGTAAAAATAACCTCCAGAGCAGTTGTGCAGTGGAGGGTATATGCTGGTATACTGTGTATACCCACTTCTTTCTTAGTGGGCATAGAGTATACTCACTTCTTAATCCCCGCTGGTGCCCGTATGAATTAGTAGTCATGGATTTGCTAAATTAGAGTATACCCACCTCTCCAGGCACTACTACACCACTGCTTCAGGTACTACTACACCACTGCTCCGGATTATTGTACTGAAGGAGGGGTAAGTAACAACTGGGGGTAAGTGACAACCAAACTGTGATCTTTCTGTTACCATCAAATGTACGCAGTCTCTTTATGTAATTAACTTAATGTGAAGTGCACTGAGGATCCAACTGCCATTGGGCGACGTTTGCTTGAAGTTGCCAAGCTTGTTAATCAACAACAAACTGAAAGGAAATCACCAGGATCAGGACTGTGGGGTTTTAAAAGGTGAAGTTCCCCAAGCTCCCCTGTATCTCTTATCACCGGCTGCGTTCGGCTCCAAACTGTACATTACATCTCGCGTCTGCAGGAGAAATACAAGACAGGAAACTAGCGATGGGTCGATTTTGCTTGGACTGCTTTTTAAAAAATAAAAAATAAAAAAATAAAAATATATATATATATAAATAAAAGCCTCTTGCTGTGACCTCCTGACTCACTGACTGTGATAGGGGAATGAGCTTTATATTGGCCCAGGTTGGCTCAGATATCTCACATCCTCTGATGGGTTTCCTTTCACTTGTGTAGTTTAGAGGTGAGTTGAGTGGAGTCGGTGTGAATTGTTTGGCTCTGCATGGGCGGAGGAGGTGGGGGAGGCAGTTTATGGGGGGGGGGGGGTTACATAGGGAGGGGGGGTACTGTTTGAGAGGAAGGATTAGAGCTGGGTGCTTGGTTGTATGGGGATTTGGGAGATTCTACCGAGAGGCCTGGCTTCTGTTAGAGATGTAGAGTTAGGTTTAGGGTGTTTGGCTGTACGGGAGGTGTGGTGGAGAGGGGGTCATTGTGAGGGATATTATCGATGAGGCTTGGTTCTGTTAGAGATGTAGAGTTAGGTTTAGTTTATTTTGCTGTAGTGTGGAGAGGGTGGGTCAGTCTCATACAGAGAAAGCAGAGTTCTGTTGGAGAGGAAGGAAAAGCACGTTCTCAGGTCTTCTGTCGGTTAGAGCTCAACCTTTGGGTCATGAATAAAGCAACGTATGCAGAATGAGCCTTGCATATTAAAGTGACAGCAAGAGTGACAGCATTTTATGGGAACAGTCAGGATAGCATTTCTGCCAAGCCTCTTCAACATCTGTGTAATGCACAGTGAACGAGTCAATTGCTTCAAAATAAGGCCTGACAGGTTTATGTGTTTGTCATGTTTAAGTGGCCTGGTTTGGCGTGTGCGCTGTTCCCGCGACATGTTCAGATTTTTTGCATTTTCCTTTTTCCCGATCCTTCCCTGTGATATTTTTGTTCCCATATCGCAGAGTTAACTGTCTGTAACGTTAGATAATTAAACAAGACAGTGCATTCTGACAGGGCTACTGGGCTATACAGAGTGCTGACGGTTATAATCGGGTGTCAAACAGCGACCATGATGCAGAAATAACATCCAACAAAGCTTAAGTAAATGAAGTTCTAGTGAAATCTATGATGAAAAGATCCTAGCTCATCAGGAGCTTCAATGACCTCTGAACTAACATATTGTGACATCACAATATGTTACTCTCCATCAGATGGCGACTGACCATAGAGGAACTCTCAGCGTAACAGTAGTATGGAACTACCACGGCAACGCTGTTCTAGAACCAGCGGTTTTTATGGTGTATCCAAACCACAATATCATATTAGGAAATGCACAGACGACGCATGCCTTGGGTAGATGTTTTCTTTTCTTCTTGAAGTTGACTGATGATATTCAGAAGATGGTATTAGAGGAGAAAGTGAGCTTTAAACGAAAATGAAACGAGGGTAATTTGTTGTGCATAACGGAACGCACGCATAACGCATTTCTTGATACAATGACAGGTGCATTTATTGAATGACCGTACAAGACACCCCCCATCTTGAAAAGCAGCCTACTTGTTTTATTAATTCCCTCTCTCTCGCCAGCTCAGCTGATGGATGGTGAGTATTCTGCAGGAAACGGGCTTTCGTTCATCGCCCAGGTAGGGGCTCCGTACACACTAGTGGTGATTCAGGTCCCTTTCCCTCCCCTTCAGTGTAAACCAATCAAATTTTGTTATTTTTTTTCAAATTCTCCCAACTGTAACCATTTCTCACATATTTACACTGAAGCAGACTCCCTTTCATAGCATGAGTTATAGCGATGTCAGAAAATGGCACTGAGGTACCATTTAGCATTTTTGGCAGTCGACTGACGCTTTTATCCAGAGAGTCTTACACCACCGCTTGCATACACTCTTCTACGTGGAATCCATTTGCACACTGAGGCAATTCAGATTTGAGCACCTTTGTGTACAATGGCACTTTTCCACCAAGGAAATGAATGTCCAATCCCTGGAGTTACAAGCCCGGTCACCTAACCTTTATGCTACACTGACAGCTCCACATTTTCTATGTACCCACTTTCAAATAAAAAAAGAAATACACATACAGCACAGTAATAGAAGTTAAACCTGCACTGGTGGGTCCTTCATCCAATACAAAAAAATAAATAAAAAATTGTGCTTGGATTTGAGCTCTACACGGGAGCCCGGAACCTTCTGCCTCCTCACTCTCAAACAGCGAACTCTTGGTGTTGCTCACACACTGATGCATGTTACCAGGAAAGGTTAATGACTTCATAATTATATAATTATAGTGAGCTAGTGCCACAGGGTAAATTACCTCCAGCCATCAAAAGACCATCTTTTTGAAATGCCACTGCACAGGCTAAATACAGCGTATTGGAAAAATCATATATCAGAGAGAGTCGTGGATGACGCACATTATCAGAAAATAGACCAAGCCGGGCTGTAAATGGCTAGTTAGCGAATGGATTATTGAATAACGATAGAGATCTGCTCACTTCCTCAAAGAGCTGGACACCGTAGCCAGCTGGAAAAATACCACCCTTCACAGTTTCCATTGAATTTATACCACACATCAGTGTTCAGTCAGAATAAATTGACCTGAAAGTGAATTTGATTTCCCACCTGGCTCTCTCTCTTTCTCTCTCTCACTCTCTCATGGCCACATAAGTCTGGTTATAGGTCAGAGTTTCAAATTACTATAAGTCTTTGAAGAATTTACAGATATTTGAGGGGTAGGGGTTACATAGGTGCTCTTAAATAATTTTTCTCACAAGTCCAGTTCCACATGGCTTATGATGTATGATACCAAATGCAATTCCCTCCCTGTGCGCATAAAACGGCTATTATGTGCTATAGCTTGAGATACATCTGGCAACCCTGATGATGTCACTGTGCCAACAGGCCTTTGTGGGTTTCTGGAAGTTATTCAAATGAATGAGCCAAATTTTATCTCTAGCAATCTCTTGCGTAAAAACTGGAGGAGTTTGTTTTATTGAACTGGCCGTTTGAATGAAGCTTATTTTCTGCTCCACTTTATTTCAGTACCCTGCTTTCTCCTCCCTCGTTCTCTTTATCGTTCCCCTCCCTCTCTTTCCTTTCTTTCTTCTCTACATCATCTATCCTCTCTCTCCTCTACTCTGTTCCCCCTTTAGAAATGGAATGCACCGCAATATATAATATTATATACATGGAATACTTGAACATATAACAGTAAATATATACGGTATATCACAGCAGCGGTTTTTTTTTGTTGTAGTTGCTTTTTTAACATATACAGCAATGTCTGAAAGTGGTAATGATCTATATATTTGTTCATGACATATTGTGAAGTATATCTAAAATTATTGAAATATATTTCCAGTATATTCCATGTTTATAAGGGCCTCCTGTAGTGCTTATAGTGTGAAATACCCCCCCCCCCCCCCACCATGGGGCTGCTGGGAGGGTATCAGGCCTGGACCGTCCCTGCACTAACAGCGCTAACTGGCTAGCGGCTCCACAGGGAGAAGCAAAATTGGCCACTATATCACTCAGGAAGGGAGGGAGGGAGGAAGGGAGGGAGGGACAGAAACAAAAAAAAAACTTCTTCAGCTGTTGAGTGAGTAATGGCTCTCTTCGTAGAGCTGCCGTACCCCCAACCTTCCAAATAAATCTGGAATACTTCCCACGTGCACACACACAGGGGAGAGACAACCAGGCAATAAAAGAAAGGACGGACACTTCAACCCAGAGACTGGCAGCTGCTCCGACGAGGAGCAGGTAGCGGTTTTGCTAAGAACAGATCTAAATGCAGCATTGCAGCAAATGTACCCCTGGACAAAAAAAAAAAAATTGTGTGAAGGGGGGGCGGGGGGGGCTGGGGGTCACTCCATACAAGCAGTGGTGCTGCATACCAAGTGCTTCCAGGACGGGGTGCAGGACTGTCGGAAAACGCTACGCAGCGCCTAACGGAGAGGACGTCCGCCAATATTGATGAGGCGTCAGGTGGACTTTTAACTGTTAAAGTCAGAGCTGCGGGAAAGTTTGTGGATATCGCCTGAATATCACTTCTCCATTCGGGATACTGAATGGCCAATAAATGGAGAGGCTATTATTATTCCTAATATTATTATTATTATTATTATTATTAGTAGTAGTAGCAGTAGTAGTGATTGCAGTTCTTTTGAGCATGTACTGCCAGTCTGTCTGCTGAGCTTTACAGTTACAGTGTTTGAGGTGTACGTCATGACTGCAGGAAATGAATCAATCAGACCAGAAGTGACATTGCTACACTGAACCAGACGGTGAGGTACATCGCTACACTGAACCAGACGGTGAGGAACATCGCTACACTGAACCAGACGGTAAGGAACATCGCTTCACTAAACCAGACGGTGAGGAACATCGCTACACTGAACCAGACGGTGAGGTACATCGCTACACTGAACCAGACGGTAAGGAACATCGCTACACTGAACCAGACAGTGAGGTACATCGCTACACTGAACCAGACGGTGAGGAACATCGCTACACTGAACCAGACGGTAAGGAACATCGCTTCACTAAACCAGACGGTGAGGAACATCGCTACACTGAACCAGACGGTAAGGAACATCGCTACACTGAACCAGACGGTGAGGTACATCGCTACACTGAACCAGACCGTGAGGTACATCGCTACACTGAACCAGACGGTAAGGAACATCGCTACACTGAACCAGACGGTAAGGAACATCACTACACTGAACCAGACGGTAAGGAACATCGCTACACTGAACCAGACGGTAAGGAACATCGCTACACTGAACCAGATGGTGAGGTACATCGCTACACTGAACCAGACGGTAAGAACATCGCTACACTGAACCAGACGGTAAGGAACATCGCTACAATGAACCAGACGGTGAGGTACATCGCTACACTGAACCAGATGGTAAGGAACATCGCTACACTGAACCAGACGGTGAGGAACATCGCTACACTGAACCAGATGGTGAGGTACATCGCTACACTGAACGAAAGCGTAAGATGCATCGCTACATTAACACTGAGCTGTAGGGTGACCCACCTGGCATAACCTGTTCCCAAACCGTGGACCTGCTGTGTGTCTCTCTCATATCATGAATACTGTATGTCTGGGCCAGCAGTTCAACAGTCCGATGGGATTTGAAAGCTGTGAAGAAGAACCTCAGTGTATTCATTCACTGTTTCGTTCAGTGTACTCAGTGTATTCATTCACTGTTTCGTTCAGTGTACTCAGTGTATCCATTCACTGTTTCATTCAGTGTACTTAGTGTATTCATTCACTGTTTCGTTCAGTGTACTCAGTGTATTCATTCACTGTTTCCTTCAGTGTACTTAGTGTATCCATTCACTGTTTCATTCAGTGTACTCAGTGTATTCATTCACCGTTTCTAAAGCAATACGTTCAGCATGTACTGTGGCCATGCTTCTATTTCCTGTTTAACTATAGTTTCACTATGAAACGGAACACTTCTGCATAATGACAATATTGGGTAACAATTTATATCAACTGTATCTTCATAAAGTGTTCATTATCCATCCATGAGCATTGCAAAAGCATTACGTTACAACTACATAGAGCGTTATGAAGGCTTTGTGTGCAGTATTCCTTGATCTGTGAACCTCAGGTCAGATGCATTCCAGGTGGTGACATAATGCAGACACACATAGTTTTGTATGGTTGGAATTAATGTATTTTGAAGAGCTCAATGTGCATTCATGAATATACTCTGAAGTCCACAACATAAAAGCGATGTCAACTAATATAAACTATTATGTTTTTTTTTTCTGATTTCAGAATTTCAGGTTGTGTCATTCAGTATTATTACAACGTTACCACGGAAATGGTATAATTCTAAACTGTTATTCACGTGCCCTCTACCAACTTTAGTCAGTGTTGATGCTTGGAATCCAAGTTTCACTTTGACTGACCTCTCGCACAACTAAGAAAGGCCTTCACTGACAGGCGGGTGAATATCGATCCGAAAAAAAAGTATTTTTGTCACGGGGGGAAGAGGTTTGTTAACTCCATCGCTTCAAAGGCTAA
Source organism: Synaphobranchus kaupii (assembly GCA_029718625.1). Classification (NCBI taxonomy): domain Eukaryota; kingdom Metazoa; phylum Chordata; class Actinopteri; order Anguilliformes; family Synaphobranchidae; genus Synaphobranchus; species Synaphobranchus kaupii. Next base: position 3,442,935 of record CM056392.1, read on the forward strand.
GCAACTTTACACCTTAAATTCTCTGAATTGCCTGTAAAATAGAGTAACCCTGACCCACTTAAACCCATCCTACCTTGGCAGGATGAGGCCAAACAGGAAAGTAGTCGGTCGGGAGTTTGCCATTTTGTCAAACAGGCTTCTTCACCTCAGAATTACAATGTGAACCTGAGATAATCTTAAGAATGACAGATGGGTAGCATACAGTCTGTGAATGAAATGTATAAAGGATTCATTCCCCTCTGTGGTAATATGATGTCTGCATTTTCACATTGAGCAAGAACCGGTAGCCCCATTCGCACACACGACACCGTACGGCTGCTCCATTCGCACACGACACCGTACGGCTGCCCCATTCCCACACACGACACCGTACGGCTGCCCCATTCGCACACGACACCGTACGGCTGCCCCATTCCCACACACGACACCGTACGGCTGCCCCATTTCCACACAACACCATGCAGCTGCTGGAAAATAAATATACATTTCTTTCTCTTTTAGTTCCCAACAAAACTTCCTATCCTTTCTCTTATTTCCAAAAAAACAGTTTGACGAGCATCTCAAATTAATTCTACTATGTAAAAAAAACAACAACACAAAAAACAGTAGGCCTAAGTCTTAATCTCTGTCCACATGGAAACTAAAACAATGGCTGCATTCAATGCGATGTAATTGGCTTGCCGTTTTCGATTTGCACGCAGGAAATCCAACAATGCAGAATCGGAATAATATGGCTCACGCAGCAGAGATTATCCCGTTCACAATGATATGGCGGAATCACGGAGCAGCAGGCGAAATGCGGACCAAGTAAGTTTGCTTATTTTCTGTTACGAAGAGCATAATGTATAAGAATAACAAGGATTATGCGACATGCAGGACTACGTTCATCGACACTAAACTAAAAACTCGACTGAACAACACTATTGAATTGAAGCTAGGCAGTGGTCATCGGACTGTAGCATCAGAGATAGGCCACTGTTTCACACTAAAAAGATGGACAGCTACTGCCTTGTGTAGTTATAGATTTGACAGCGAGCTGCAACTGGTCACAAACTCAATATTTCAAAACATCCACTGTGACTGGACCCGCTGTGACAGAGGGAACAGTTGAAGAAAGAATCGTAAGAAAAATGTGTCCTAGCGTAAACTCCTGATCGAGCTCATTTACATTCAGATATAATAATCAGAATTTATTGTCTCTATATGCAGCTCCAACAGCTTTTGATCCGTAGAAACCGCTCTATCCACAGCAGTGTCGAGATGTCTTTTATTATTTATATATCGCACTCCTGCTGCTGCAGTCTACATTAAAGGATGCCTGGATTAAAACACTCAATAAAAAAAAATCTATACAAATCCAGAAAAAATGTAGCCGCCTAAGCATATCTCTGCATCAGTGCTTAGAGTCACTGCCCTGCGCATGTCCACATTCTGATCTCCGCCTTGAGCATGTCCACATTCTGATCTCCGCCTTGAGCATGTCCACATTCTGATCACCGCCTTGAGTGAGTGGTCAGACAGGCTGAGTCTGACTCCACCTTACAACATTTTTTTTCATGAGCTCTTCAAGTATCCTCCCGAGGCTGCGCAATAGGCCTCCATTTACAACAGGTACATCTGTATGCTAATGTTTACGGGACAAATCCGGTTTCAAAAGTAAATTGTATGGTATTTTTTTTGTACAGTGAATGCAGAAGAATGCAATATTTAATATTTACAAAAGTGTACTTTAATATGTTTACACAGGCAGTATCTGAAGATCATAACTGTCGTTTTAATGCATCAAAATGTGGAGATGCTTATTCGCAAATGAATACCATTAAATAGGCCCACTGTTACAGAATACCGAATGCAATTACCAGTATCAGCAATGTGGTCTGCTGCACGTAAATTTTGGATAAATATTTCCGGCAATTTGTTTTTCTTGCAGAGAAACTTTCCCCCCCCCCCCATTTATTTTTTCTAAACATAGCCTATATTTCTATTTTAGGATTTTCTAAATCATGGGGTGCAGCTTTTTGGTGATGTCATCAGCCAATTTCATGTCGTTCCGAGAGCCATCATGTTCTCACTCCATTCAGTGGTAACTAGGCAACCAAGAGTCGGAAAGGCAATGGAAATGTATCTGCAAGGTAACATTATGTGGCACAATTGAGGTCCTGGGACTTGTAGCAGCCAGGTCCTTAGGTTATTTAAAGGGAATCTATGTCACTCTGTGTCAATAAAGTTATCTGATGAACCTCCAGTGCCGTTTGGAAAGAGATATTGGTGAAAACATATCTGGGCTGAGCAACAATGTGCGCCCCTGGTGTAAACTATCATTCTGCCTGGTGTCTTAAAGGGGCGGGTCACCGTCTGGACCCGTGCCAAGCTCACACCGCCTCCGTGCTCAATAGTCCCAGTCATTTAGCTGCTGTCTGTTGATCCCGCTGACATTCCTAGTCTCGCCCGACGACAAATGACCACAGAGTTGCTATTTGTTTTCTTGGTTGGCCAATCAGAGAGGGGGCTGGGGGTAAGACAGTCTCCTTTGCATCCGTGCTGCTGGCTGGTTTCTCATGTGAAGCCTTTTAATGCATCGCCGCCATCACCACTGAATTGCTGCAAATTTGTTTAAATAAAAGCTTAAATAACGTATTGCTGCTGTTCTGTGATTTCAAAAAAGCATTTGACGTATTAGTGTTGTGCCGTGTTTGAAAAAGAGGAAAATTAATAAAGGGAGGGACTTTGCATCAAAAGCACATTCTTATTTTTGGTGGTGGTGTCTATTAGTTTATAATGGTGCCCTATGTTCCCTCCTGCCCAGAATCTCTATCAAGAGGCAGGAACCACATGCAAATTTAATGAGGGTGATCATGTGACTTGGCATTGCCTCATGCTCTGAGAACCTGCCTCTGGTGTGCCAGTGCATGCCAAGCTGACAGGAAATCACCCCCTCCTCCTTAGAGTAGAAGACGGGGGGGGCAAGGTCTGACGAAGAACAGCCATCGCACCTCTTTCATCCCAAATCATCCAACTTTTTTTTACCATATTTAAACTAACGGAGAAAAAAGCTGCTGGGCTCAGCTATTCCTTCTCTGCTGATCAGTCCTCTTCCCAGCTTGTTTTAGGAAATGTATCAAGGAGCCTTATTCCTTGGTCAGCACTCAGCTGGGTTTAGCATTACCCCGAGCGGGGGTGGGATGGGCCCCCCGTGCCCCGCCCCTCCGAGCAGTAGAACGCCCTCAATCTGCCCACGAGCACCACCCCCGACTCTCTGTCTGTGAGCGCTTAGCTCATGGAGCTGCGAAAGAGACAGAGGCTGACAATGAATTAACCCTTTAAGGTGTCACATAACAAATATGTGATTAGAATGTTCTTAACGGAACATTCTAATGCTGATGTCACAATCGCTGCTGGTAATTGGAAGCAATGGAGTTCTAGAACACTGACTTAGAATTCTGAGAAAACCTACTCTTCAAAGGGTTAAGCATTTTGGAGGAGAGTTTGTGCTTCTCTGCACTCTCCGAAACCGACAGCGAGCTCGGCTAACTAACCCAACCGGCCGTTCCAAATTGGGAGAAAATGGGGGTGACGCACAAAAACCGTCTTTCGTGCTAACGCACCATCAGTGCTGTGTGAGTCTGAAGCATTGTGCGATTTAAGGCTCTTAAAGCACCATTAAATCTGAGCTGAACCAAACACTTCTGGTGTTAAAACCAAGTGAGGAGCCCAGCTGGGAATCCTGCACATTTCTCAGTACGAGGACGCAACAGCTTGTACGCGAAAACATGAATATATCAAGTTGTTATCAACCAATTTCTTATTACTTGTCCTTTAATGGCCTGACAGATGCATGGTGATTTGCATAGTTTGCACTTTGTATTATATTTCCATTCATATTTATCTTATTCCTACAGTTCAATATTTACTGAAATTATTCCAATAGAACAGTGTTAGCCCACCAGGTTGCTGGGTTAATTCAACCATGTAAGTGTTTTGGTTACAAGTCATGATGAGAACTGCCCTGCCATTAAACAACATGTTGGGTTCCTAATCATCCTAGAGAATTGGGAACAATGTCACTTGTGTAAAATGGATGAGATGGAAGATAGATATCTGAGGAAAGGACAGCAAAGTCTGGAGTTGTAGTGGAAAAAGGTAGAACAGGGATAGATGCTCTTGTATATGCATGAAATAGAGTAGTATCCAAGCCAAGGGATTTATGTATTTTTTTCAAGGCAAGCGTTTATATTTGAAGCCCATTATTGACTGAGGCATGATATGCCTCAGTATATGGATGGATAACTTGAAGGGTTTCTTCTCCTGACTTATTTTCCCATAGAGTTCAATAGGAAAATTTGTCAAGAGAAACAACCCTTAAAGTGATGCATCCATATCTACTGCATATCTGGCAGCAGTGATGGTTTGAGGCTCGTTTGATACCTCAGACCCTTGATGACTTACAGCCATTTCACTAACCATGTGTTCCATACGGTTCCAGCATAATTTACAGCTAAATCTAGACCCACCCCCCAATTCCCATAGAGATCCATTCAAATGCAGATTTATCGTATCGCGTGTAAGAGTACCAGAAAATAAGATATCAAGAGTCTTTTGATATTGTTGGGTCGCAGATATCAGGAAGTCATGGCATGCAAAGGATATGTGACCAAATATTAAAAATGGTTACTTTATTCTTCATTATGTTAAACTGTCCAATATTTTTTAATGCCCAAAAATGGGGGGGACTATGTACAAAAATATGGATGAAAATACCTTCAAAGTAAAGCTGACAGTATGCACTTCAACCTCATTGTATCATTTCAAACTCAAAGTGCTAGAGTACAGAGCCAAAATAACAAAAAATGTGTCACTGTCCAATGAATTATGGTGCTCACAGTACCAGAGACAGTCCAGGGGCCACGTGTATAAAACTCTGAGTAAAAGAATGCGTAAAAGAACGCTCAGGGAGAACGTCAGAAATCTGCTTCCGCAAAGTTTTGCATTTTCTCCCTCTGCCTTTTGGTTACGGTGTCGTCACATCAGACTGAATCCAAACATTGCGTACGCATGGTGTCCAGTGTGTGCAGAGGTACGCAGGTTCTCTTATTTTATACATCTGAATTTATGCGTGGAAACTCACTTACGCAGCTTTCTGAGGGCATTTTTCTGCTCAGCACTGTTTATACATGTGGCCCCTGGTCTTTGCTCTATCCAAACCTATGACTACATAACTGCATTAATTTGAATTAATAAGGTTTAATAATGAATGCACTAACCATGTGCTGGGGGTACTCAACATTTCACCATTCAGAATATTCAGACTCAGACTTTTAATCATCCATCAAATTCTTATGATCAAGCTCAGATGGAACAAAAACCAGAAACGGCACTGGCACTGGCACTGTGGCACTCCAGGACCTGGGTTGCCAACCCCTCATATATGTATATACTGTATTTCCTTTCCCCTAAAAGAACAGACCCTGACAAAGATTTAAGGGTTTGTGCTTCATCTTGAGTAAACATGGAGGAGCTCTGCACAGCTTCTCTTTCCTCTGTCTAATGGACTCTCCCTGCTTAGTCTGCACCTCGTTAATTCTGGGGGTGCGCCCTACAGCTTTCAATTACATTTATTTATCTGGGAAAATAAAACAGGAGTGGAGCCACTTGGATTCAACAAATTAACGTTTAATTTACCGAAATATCTTCAGTGTGTCAGTCTAATTCATCGCTATGAAGAGGTAGACAGATTTATGTGTGCGTCGTTCTGTGCGTCGTTCTGTGCGTATGCGTTTGCGTGTAAGTTGCCGTGAGCAGAAGGATTTAAATATTCAATGTCTCTTCCACGTATCAATCGTTCTGCAATTTACCTAAATATATGTGAACTGGTAATACATTATGGTGCCGTTACAAATGCTTCATGTATTATTAATAACTGCACTGCACATATTAAACAGCATTGCTAAATGCTTGTAAATATGATATGAATAAAGCAGTCAAGGGTGTCCAGATTGAGACAGTCCCACAAACGTTTGCAATTATGTCAATTTGAGTCTGTAGAACGTAGCTGCTCTTCATGCTGTTACCTTGTGCAGGATTCTGCAGTATGAAAACCCATATCACCTCCTGAATGTCATGTTTACTAATGCTTATTAATATTGAAATTAAATTAAACAATGTGTGGGTGGAATTCAGCTATTATTATTTTATTAAGTTTTAACAACTGAACTGTAGGCTGTAACTGTTAACAATAAACCTGACAGATAAGGCTTCACACACACTGATGTGCAAAATCTGCAAATGTCTTAGATTGTAAAATGTAAAAAGTGCAATAATCATAAATATTTTTTCTATGGAGCCTTTTAAAAGTGACACAATTTGCAGAAGTATCACCTGCCACATTGAATGCCTTGCCATTCTGGGACCTCTCTGTTAACACTCAAAGCATTATGGGAAGGGAACCACAGTCACAATGAGATGAGAGGACATGCAGATGCATTATGGGAAGGTGACCACATTCATAAGGATATGAGAGGAGGTGCAGATGCATTATGGGAAGGTGGCCACATTTATGAGGAGGAACAGATGCATTATGGGAAGGTGGCCACATTCATAAGGATGTGAGAGGAGGTGCAGATGCATTATGGGAAGGGGACCACCTTCATAAGGATGTGAGAGCACATGCAGATGCATTATGGGAAGGTGACCACATTTATAATGAGGAACAGATGCATTATGGGAAGGTGGCCACATTCATAAGGATGTGAGAGCACATGCAGATGCATTATGGGAAGGTGACCACATTTATGATGAGGAACAGATGCATTATGGGAAGGTGGCCACATTCATAAGGATGTGAGAGGAGGTGCAGATGCATTATGGGAAGGGGACCACCTTCATAAGGATGTGAGAGCACGTGCAGATGCATTATGGGAAGGTGACCACATTTATGAGGAGCAGATGCATTATGGGAAGGTGGCCACATTTATAAGGATGTGAGAGGTGGTGCAGATGCATTATGGGAAGTTGAGTGCCAGAAGGCAGATGGGAGCATGTGACTGATGCTGAGAGTGGTCGTGTGGTCAGAGGCTGGGCTCTCTTTAGCCTGCTGTGTATAAAGTGTGTGGTATCACTGGACAACTCGGGACAGCAGGGGCTATTTTTAATCATGACGTTTGGCTGTAGGCTATTAATGCAATGATTCTATTAAATGTCTTTATTTGGTGTGTTTGTGTGTTGTGAGTCTGCCCCAATGTCTATGTATTTTTTGTTGTTGCTGGGGCTACAACTGAAGTTCCCTAGCAGGAAAATAAAAGTTATTCTATTCTATTCTATTCTAGCTGTTTAAGCCTAGCTTGCTGCGTCAGCCTTTTCCTCTCCTATAGTGTTGCACACAGCATTGTACACAGTGGCGTACACTAGCGGTCTCTGTGTTGCACACAGCATTGTACACAGTGGCGTACATTAGCGGTCTCTGTGTTTCACACAGCATTGTACACAGTGGCGTACACTAGCGGTCTCTGTGTTGCACACAGCATTGTACACAGTGGCGTACACTAGCGGTCTCTGTGTTGCACACAGCATTGTACACAGTGGCGTACACTAGCGGTCTCTGTGTTGCACACAGCATTGTACACAGTGGCGTACACTAGTGGTCTCTGTGTTGCACACAGCATTGTACACAGTGGCGTACACTAGCGGTCTCTGTGTTGCACACAGCATTGTACACAGTGGCGTACACTAGCGGTCTCTGTGTTGCACACAGCATTGTACACAGTGGCGTACACTAGCGGTCTCTGTCTCTCAGGGTTATTGGGTTTCTGTAGGACATCAAGCGCATCAGGGTTTATTTCCGGTCCCTGGGGCAAAACTCCCCAATGACTGCGATCATTTACCCTGTTTGACAGCTTTAAACACCCTTTCAGAATGATCAATTACAGCTACAGACTTTTACCACAGTCAAGAAACATTTTTACTAACGGTGCGTTCGTGAGACAGCGGAGCTGTGAATGCATGCACCCGGGTAACCAGTCGGGCCAATTAAACGTGGAGTATCTTGCTGGAACAAAAGCAATCTTGGACCGATGGGCAGGCCCCGGCGGGATTTGTGATTGATGCTTGATATACGTAGCTGTTTGACGAGCTGTTTCGCAAGCTTGCCTGACACAGAATAACTGAGGCAAAGTGATTGGTCATTGGTGCTCTTATTTTGCGCCATTGCAACTGTTTTGTGGATGCAAAGCGGATTAAGGAGTTAGCTGGATAACTTTTGTAAATATTTAGAATTTGATGCCATCTGATTGGATGAGAGCCTTGGTTCCTTCTAAATATTTGCAAAAGTTAGCTGGCTCACTCCTTAATCCCACTTTGTGAGAATGATCCAGAAAAGTCAACACATTGTGCTGCCACCTAGTGATCACGATATGTAATGGTACTGTGATGACAACGGGATGTTTCTTGATTGCTGCAGGTCGGGGGTGAGTAAGTTAAAATTCAATTAATTAATTGAAGAATCTGTCACTGAAATCCATCTGGAAAAGGCTTCTTTGTATTTTAAAGTGTCCATTCCTTCCTTCCTTCAATTAATCCCTGAATTAAACCCCTGATCCCAGCTCTGAAGATACCTGGGAAAGGTTATTCCAAACAAGACCAGGGGCCACATGTATAAACAGTGCTGAGCAGAAAGATGCCCTCAAAACGCTGCGTAAGCGAGTTTCCATGCAGAAATTCAGATGTATAAAAATAGAGAATCTGTGTACCTCAGCACACGCTGCACACCACACATACGCAATGTTTGGAGACAGTCTGATATGGCGACACCATGATCAAAAGGCAGAGGGAGAAAATGTAAAACTTTGCGTAAGCAGATTTCCGACTTTCTCCCTGAGCATTCTTTTACGCATTATTTTACTCAGAGTTTTATACATGTGGCCCCAGGTCAATGTTAAGGGGGCTGTCAGTTGAACTGTCTGTCCCCAGAATTCCAACAGTGAAACTCGTGCGAAATTCCTTCTCTGTTGACCTTAGTGACCTTCATCCTGGAGCCCATTATTCAAGAAGGTTCGGCTGGACGAGGTGGGAGCGGAAAAGATAAAGCTATGGCAAGTTCCTTATGAACGTTCGAGAGCCGGTAACCCACGGGTCAACAAGGAGGATTTAATCTCCTCTACTTTCATTCTGTTCTCTTGGTAAAGAGGTGAGCCGCGCATAGACCCGTCCAACATCCATGAACACGCAGAACAATGTCGGGGAGGGTTGAACACAATGTCTGTCGGAGCCCCCCCGCCCCCCCCCCCCCTGAAATAACATGAATTCATTATGCTCTCTGCAGGACGTCTTAGCCTTCAATGTTTTTCATTAATACCGAGGCTCATTTGTTTCAATATAGCGAGGGTTACAGCTCCGCGCGGTGATGAATTGGACTGTATTAGCTGCAGATCTCGGCTGGAATTAATCACAATCTCAGGTAAAACGTGGAGGCAGTTCTCTACGGCATCGTTTTATCATTATCGGCCTTCTATGGCGGATGCGAATTTCCCCCTCATTTTGTGTAATGGTGGATCATCTGTAAAGCGCTGCGTTCGAGCTCTCTTTAAAAGTGTGGCAGTATCGGTGGCAGAATGAGGAGGAAAGCAGGATTTTAATTAGAAAGTGTGTGTGTGTGTGTGTGTGTGTGGGGGGGGGGGGGGGGTCCATTAAAATAAAAAATGAACCCCTATCTCATTTCCTACACTGACGTTGAAATATAATAATAAATAAACACATTACAGGCTTATTACCATACATTATTGCCGTGACTACCATTTTATTATACTCAGGGAAATTAATGCCGGTGTTCAGAGCAGTTTTTTTATTTTTATTTATTTTTGTTTCCAAAATTCGTTCATAGGCACTAAGTCACATAATAGTATTTATGCCTGTGGCTATGCAGCTCTCTACAATTTTCTTAGATGGTATCAGACTGCACAGCCACTTTCCGCATCCTTAACCTGATCCCAGATCGGTTTACCCAGCCAATATATAACTCCAAACAAAGCAAGTGGAGGCAAGGCTTAAATGATCTCAGATCAGTCCATGGGGTCCCAGACTATCTACATGACTAGACAACGTTTTTTTTCCCCAGGGAAAGTGCTTCCATTTCCACCACCACTATATAAGTTTGTCTCCTCAACAACCTGTTCTTTGAATCCAATCTATTTTCTTTTACATCGCTGGGGAATTACTTTTACTTTTAATGGGTGTTTTCACCAAATCAGCAAAACCTTACGGGTAGATTAGTAAACGGCAGCCCCTAGGCCAGTTTTTTTTTTTGCATCAGAACACTGAAAACACAGTGATTTTAAAAATAATAACAAATTTATAACAAAATAACAAATAATCATTAATCAACAATAACTGAGTTTAATGAGTTAATGCCCAACTGTATTAATTTGTATGCCATTCCCTTAGTTCCGTATTACTGCTTGTTGTTTTGCTTTCAAATATTCCTGTGATTTTGTTCAATTGTTGCCAGAGACTACAGATGAAAGTTACCTTCTGTGATAACTGTGGTACAATACACAATTGTACCTTCAGTAAAGGGTAGAGGTGAGTGTGTGGTGACTCTCGCCCCCTACCTCGGAGGAGGGGAACTGACAGGTTGTGTGTTACGGAGCCTGTGGTAGTCTGCCTAATCACCAGGCAAACGGAGCCTGTGGTAGTCTGCCTAATCACCAGGCAAACGGAGCCTGTGGTAGTCTGCCTAATCACCAGGCAAACGGAGCCTGTGGTAGTCTGCCTAATCACCAGGCAAACGGGGCCTGTGGTAGTCTGCCTAATCACCAGGCAAACGGAGCCTGTGGTAGTCTGCCTAATCACCAGGCAAACGGGGCCTGTGGTAGTCTGCCTAATCACCAGGAAAACGGGGCCTGTGGTAGTCTGCCTAATCACCAGGAAAACAGGGCCTGTGGTAGTCTGCCTAATCACCAGGCAAACGGGGCCTGTGGTAGTCTGCCTAATCACCTGGCAAACGGAGCCTGTGGTAGTCTGCCTAATCACCAGGCAAACGGAGCCTGTGGTAGTCTGCCTAATCACCAGGCAAACGGGGCCTGTGGTAGTCTGCCTAATCACCAGGAAAACGGAGCCTGTGGTAGTCTGCCTAATCACCAGGCAAACGGGGCGCCATTTTCTCCTGTGACAGTGATTCATGTGCTGTCACAGGAGCCGAAAACGGCAATCCATCGTCCTCACATACACATACACGCCCACACACACACACACACACACACACATACACGCCCACACACACGCCTGCACACACACACATACACACCCACGCACATACACACACAAACATGCACATACACACATGTACACACGCACACATGCACACACACACAGGCACGCAAATGCTCCGCTCTCCCATCCTCCGACTCTACCAGGTTCATATCCGGCAGAGTGCAGACTACACTACCCACACTCCCAGATATCCCCACGTGTCTGCCTGAGTGCTACGCCTTGATTGGCTTATTCCATTGATTGATTGATTGATTGATCAATAAGCTGGGCCACTGTCTACCTTGCCACCAGGGAGACGCATCTGTATGGGAGATGCGATTGAGTGCACAAGCATTAGCTACCCAAGGTGATGTCTCTCCCCCCCGGAGGGTAATCAGTTCCCTCATTGGCCGAGGGCCTCTGGCCGGTCTCCAGCTCAGTGAGATGGTCGTTGTGCCGCCGTGTGGACAGTGGTGGCTCCCGGCTCCCTCGCACATCCATCATCCTGATTTAACTGTAATTGCGACAAAGAGCCGCCAATTTTCTACATCTAGTGAAAGCGTATGTACAACGAGGTGGCGGTAATGAGCTCGCCCCATGCGAAAAAGGCCTGCGCATGACGTCTTCATGTGGACATCTCGTCAAGCCAAGAGAGCAGTTATGTACAAAAAGCTCTCAAAGAGGCAAGCGGCGTAAGCATGCCTTAATTAATTATTTAGCCCAAATATAAAAATTATAACAACATGTGATTAAAAAGGACAGCCAGGTTTTCCGGTTTTGTTATACACATTTTTCTGTAGTTAACATTTGAAATATTACCAGACTTTAATAACAGAACCAGTGCATTGCACCTTTCGCTAGTTTTTTACCCATGAGTCTTTACTAAATGACCTCTAGATGTAATTATCAGCCGCAGCCATGCTTTTTTACCCCACCATAAACCCAGCCACCGTGATTTAATTTACTAAATTTCACTTTCATCTCGGGATTTACTCAGCGCAGTAAGCACGTCAGCCTCCCGAAATTTATCCTTGCATTATTCATTTATAACACAAGCGCTTTCAATTCCTGCCACTTTGCTCTGGCAGCTTGTTTTTCATGGGGTCCTGCGGAGTTTTGCATCCAGCGACAATTATATTTGCCCCAATGACATTTACTAGGGCCATGACTGAAAGGACCATAGCCTAGGCCCTCTGACTAGTCTGTAGGATATCTAATATTTCCCCCCTTCTCTCTATCTCTGTCTCTCTCTCTCATTCTCAACCCCCCATCAAAGATAAGCCAGTCTTTGTCATAAATGACCCCCCCCCCCCCCCCCCCCCCTCCCCCATACCTTAACCCAATCAGGACAGGGATGGTCTTCCTGTGGAGGTATTTTATGAGTGTACCGCAGAAAAAGAATTTAGTCAATTGTGGAGTTTGTTTGGAGAAGTCATTCTTTTTGGTTCCTCGTGCGTTTCCTTTTGTTCCTGTTCAGCTGGAGGGTAAATAATTTGGCAATTTTTGGCTTATCTCTCTCTTTACTGGTATTTCCTAATTAATGTCTGGTTTAATGTCTTCCATTTTGTGAATTATAAGTAGTCAGCCTACATTCCTTAGTGAATGTATGATTTCAACTCATTATTCCAATTGAATGTTTTTCATTTAATAAAATTATTTAATCTCAAGACCTGATTTAGACTTTGTTTTGGCTTGTTGGTTGATCCACCAGGTTACTGTTCGACTTACCTATTAACGAATTTGGCGATTTAATTGATGATTGTAATTCTTAATAATAATAATAAAATTAAATCACGTAAAGCTTATTTTGAATGTAGGTTAAGTGAGGGGTTCTAGCACGCAATATCGCTTGTGTTCAGTATTCAGAGTGCTGAACGTTTTAACAAGGGCATTGACTGTTGGAACCGCTGGATTCAGAAAATACACATTTTACCTAGTCCTCACTTACCCGACAAGTCTATAAAACTTTAGGAGTACTTTGAGTCAGCAGCTAATTTTTAAGAACAGGCAAGGCCGGCAAGTGCCTGGGGCCCTCGAGGGCCTAACTTTCAGGAGTTTTGGGGTATCATGGTGACAGTGGAAGTCGATCAGAAGGGCCCCACGGGATTTCCTGCCAGGTCTTAGGATGCTGTAAGGGTGATCACATGCTCACATACGAAACAAACCTGACAAACCCTCTACAACATGCGTATGAGCACAGAGCTGCAAGACAGTATCAGCAGCGCCGCAAAGCTAAAGCATGTCCCCTCTTATCCAGCGTAGTCATGGAGATTGAGACGGAACCGAGACGCATTGTGACATCACGCCTGTGCCGAGGCTGTCAGTCATTGCACAGGGGTTACATCATCCCTTTGTAATCCCTGGCTGGAACGGGATGACTGCAATCCAAGTGTGTGTGCGTGCCAGCCAGTCAGCCAGCCAGCCAGCCGGAGCAGAGAGGCTGTGAAATCAATCTGTCCTGCGCGGTAGCAGATGGGCTCGGCGACGCTGGGCTTGGCGTTGGCCCCGCCCGATCTGGGCCCTCCTGGGGCGAATGAGTCCACTCAGACCCAAGCTCGGGAAAGAGAGAGAGAGAGGGAGAGGGATGAAAGGAGGGATGAACAGCCCCAGGTAAACTAATAAATCACACAGAGGTGGTGTGCAGGTGTGTACCCTGATGAAGAGACTCCCAAACCACCCCCACACCCTCCAACACACGCACGCACGCACACACACACACACACACACACACACGCACGCACATACGCACGCACGCACGCACGCACACACATACACACACGCACGCACATACACACGCACGCACATACACACGCACGCACGCGCATACACACACACACGCACGCACATACACACACGCACGCACATACACACGCACGCACGCGCACGCACACACATACGCACGCACGCACGCGCGCGCATACACACACACACGCACGCACGCACGCACGCACATACACACACGCACGCACATACACACGCACGCACATACACACGCACGCACGCGCACGCACACACATACACACGTATGAAGACCCATTGATGTCAAAAATAACGAAACACATGCGCAGCAACGCCTGCTTTGATGCCTGTGCAGCACAGCAGCGCCTGACGTGTCATGTAATTTCCCCATTGACTTATAACGGTCACGCGTGCACGCGTACGTTCACGCGTAATGACTGTTGCGCACCACTAATCGTATTTATGAGACGGTCCAACAGTGTCAAAAATAACGAAACACATGCGCAGCAACGTGTGTGTGCCTGCGTGATTAACTTGGTAAATTTTGGTACGCGTGCGTGCGTGTGTGCCCGTTGTTACGTGCGCATTGTATTTCACGCGTGACAAGATGATGCGTACTGCACTCAAAGCGTGTACACGTTCGTCTGTCACTGTTAGAGAAATTTTGTTATGCGTTCACACACACACCCGTTCGCATTTTTTGATGCTACGCAACCGGAAGTTTTATGGAGACCCATACGTCTTGAATGCTATGCAGGGCGTGTCTTGCCAATAAAAGCAGTGGGGCAAGTGACGTCATATCCTACTACCCTCACACGTGATGTTTTCGGCCTATCACAGCCCTAGCTTGTGCATACTAATGAGATACCATTCTGCTGTTGTAACCGTGAAACACGGTACCAGACATAGCTCATGTGAGGCATTCATGTACGCGGAAGCTGCGCATTATGAGACGTATGGGTCTCCATAAAACTTCCGGTTGCGTAGCATCAAAAAATGCGAACGGGTGTGTGTGTGAACGCATAACAAAATTTCTCTAACAGTGACAGACGAACGTGTACACGCTTTGAGTGCAGTACGCATCATCTTGTCACGCGTGAAATACAATGCGCACGTAACAACGCACACACGCACGCACGCGTACCAAAATTTACCAAGTTAATCACGCAGGCACACACACGTTGCTGCGCATGTGTTCGTTATTTTTGACATTGATGGGTCTCCATACATACACACGCACGCACACACACACACACACAACCACACACACACGCGCGCACACACACACACACACACACACACACACACACACACACACCCTCCAACATATCTCTCAGACACGAGAGAGCAAGTCTATAATAATAACAACAACAATTATTATTATCATTATAAATAATAACAATAATAATAACAATAAACAAGGTAGGTTCAACTGAGTACTCTCTCCTTTGATGGCTAGATGTAGAGAGCCAATTTAGGTTTTTAATTTGCCTCTGACTCTGCAGGATAATGCAGTGTCTGTGTGTCTAAGACAAATTTCCCTTTAGGACTGATAAAGCAATTGACATTGAACCTTTCAAGACCACAGTGAACCAGAACCTTGGTTTAATGTGTCATCAGAAGGATCACTGTGCCGGGACGGTAGATTTCCGTTTCAGCACCCCGGCCCCTAATATGCCACATGACAATAAAGACACTTTTTATTGTCTTTATTCTCATTGCTGTTGTATTCTTATTAAATTAAGTGCATATTATGAATAATAAAGACTTAATTCTATGTGGTAGCTTAAATGTACTCTGAGATAAAATGGTTGTATAGTGCGGTGCGAAGTATAAGACACAATTAGCAATTAATTAGGTGTAGCTGCAGTCAAGCTAAAGGTCACACACACAAATGCTAAGTGGTCCAATTAGCACCTAAAGTTTCGCAGTGCGGGCCTTTGAGAAAATAATCATTAAAATTCACATAAAAAGTAACAAGCCACTCCACCGAACGGAATTACACCCTTTTATCTAATTTCATTCATGATGCAGCGAGCGGAACAGATTTGGTTACGCGTTGGATCCGCCCTTTGCTCCGCGGTAAATCGAGGGCTATCAGCTATTAAAGAAAAAAAAATAACTTTAAAAAAAATTTTGTTAGGAGGCGAAAATGAATTTTCCAATTTGTTAGCCGTGGCTGCGGTGCTCCTGCCAAAAAAGCTGAAGCCCCATTTACCTTTGGAATTGGCTCCATCCACAGCACTGCTGATAAACACCGTGATTAACGGGAGACGGCAAGCGGCGTTTGCCCGAAAAAGTGTGTCACTTTGTAGTCGAGTATTTCTGCGGGAATCCTATCAAAACAAAGGCATAACCTGACGTTCGGTCCATCTGCAAACGCACGGAAGAGATGAGACTGTCATATTCACATATATTCCCATTAATATTTTCCCAGCGGGTGATGTGCAGACGCGCTCCACATACTGATGTGGCTTTCAGTCTTATCGGGCATCCTTCTGTTGCAAAAACGTGCATAGCGCGTGGCTAGAAATGTGTACAATTCAGCCTGTGATGCACGTGGCAGTCCGACGACAGGTTCTCTCGAAGCAGTCCGAGAAGCGTTCTATGCTGTATAGGTCAGAAAACAATCGTGGCCTATTTTAATTTAATTCAATTAGCTTAAGAAAATAAAAGATCTACGAATAATGTCGTGTATACTGTATGAGTAACCGATGTGTGTTCACCATTCAGCCAGTTCCTCATTGACTGAATTTGTGGCTAAATGCCTAAACCTCAAAGAGTTATGCAGGGAAATTAATTTAACATGCTTAGTTGCAAAACATATCCCCTTTCTGTTTTGCATTTTGACAGATACAGCCAGTGCATTATACTACATTATAAACCTAAAGATAGATAGATAGATAGATAGATAGATAGATAGATAGATAGATAGATCCTATTCCTGAATGACTTCTCTGAAGGCAGACGATTATGCCCAGGTCAACTCTCCACTGTAAACTCTGAGAAGGTGACTTCACTCAAAATACAGGGAAAATATCACAATTTAAAGCCTTTAAAGTTATTTTATATTAATTTTTTTCTTTTTTATATTTTTTAATTTTAATTTGGTTTAAGCAAAGACTATGATAATACTGCATTACTGAAGTTAAATGTCATCCCGAAATTCACCTTCTCCACTGACAACTCTAATTAGTTTAGCTTGTTCAAGAAATAATTTTAGACTGATACCATTTTGTGAGTGTATAACCAAGCTCTGAACCAGACATTCAACAATACACTCAAGCAAGCGTAAAAGCAGACAATAAAAATCTATCTTTGATGGCAATCTCCTCTCCCTTGATGTTCTACAAACAGAACACCCAACCATCACATTCACAAGCCCACATTCTCAAGCACCTCATCCAACCAGCCCATTCGCCTCAGACAGCGCTTCTGACAGACAGTACAACAGCGTGCTTTTTTTCTTTAATAGCATTTACCCTCAGATTCCGCACCTCCAACCCCCAACAAATACATATAACAGCCCTGCCCCTCTTTTTTAATTCCCTCCTCTCACTCATGTGAAATTAGGAAATTGAGTTTGGACAGCCCAGTCAACCAAAAAGGAAACAAAAGAAAAAGAAACAAGCTTTTTTTTAGTTGTTAATTCAAATCTTATGAGGATGTTAACTTTTTCACCCCATAAAGTACGGAGCAATGGACTGCAGTGAGATTAGGAAATTGGTGAAAATTGAGCTTCACTTATTTATTCAAGTTGGGTAAGTTTTAGATGTGCAGTGAATAGCCTGGACCAGGGATACTCAAATGTGGCCCTCGGGGGGCCACTTGTACTGTTGGGTTTCATTTGTCCCCTCTAATCAGGGACTGATTTAAACCTGAACCCCTCCCCGGTTATTTCCTACTCTTCTCTGTGTCTGAGAGAAAGAGCCGGCAAGCTCCTTGAGTGGCTGGGCTGGGCCTTGCCACGCCCCCTTGATCCGTGATAGAATTAGCTATCTCACGCACTAGTGCCATGCCATAAAATATAGTCCTATCCTATCATAAACCACCTAGATTTACTTGCGTAGCGGTTTTCTTTCCCTACCTCACTCTTCATCCACCGAAAGTGCAGCTTCACCTTGGCTGTGACGTTTATGCCCATATTTGGATTTCCACCTTCCCTGGCTGGTGACTGGTTGACTGTGGCCGGTGACCTTTGTCGCAGGTCTCTCCCTCTCTCTCGGTCCCCGATCTTCCTGTCTCTGTCCAATTTAGCTGAAAATACATTTTTAAAAGACCATAACCTTAAGGTAATTTCCAAAGTTGTGCTTATGCTTGATTTATTTAAAAAAATAACTGAGACGGAAAAAAGTTCACGTTGGTTTAAAGTAGGTCTTTCACACCTGCGATATATAAATCTCGAAAGGACTTTGATTTGAACTCACACAAACGTGCTTTACAATTACCTTGTGAATGTGAACTTTACATAGAGAGATACGATCATAACCACGTCAAAGTGGGATTTTGTAAATAACTACAGGTACTACTTCTGTGTTAGTCATATTTTAAGATACAATTTGATCGTGCGATCATTTTATTATCGAGGCCCAAAGATTTTTTTCAAAAAAATCTTGCTTCCCAGCTGTCCTTAAATATAGCCACTCACCTAGCTTTGCATATTATCTGTTAATATAGATTCCTTATCTGCTGAAACACAAAGATTCAAAGTCACTCAAGGATACAACAGCAGTGCCATCTGAGACTCTTGGCTGCCTTTCAAGATTTGATGCATTCGATGATTTATGTATTCACCTTACATTTTATGTGTCTGTCCCAGTGATGTCTGGGGAGATATATTGAAATTGAGAGTCCCCCACCCCAATAAATGTTTCCACAACATAAACACCAATATAACCACAGAAAAATGAAACGGCTGCTCAGAGGTGCTGTGTGCGACAAACGCTTTACAGCTTAACTCAATGACCTGCTAGCTTGTATTACCGAGTGCACTGTTTACAGACACGGGTTCAGTTGCTCATTTCTCTCTAATAAAAGCTGCTATGTTATAATGTATGTAAACAGGACATGTAAGGAATGTCAGCTTTAACAAGTTAGATAATAATAAAAAGTTTATAATACTTTTTTTTGTTGTATATTTGGTTATGATGACACATTGACATTGTGTGGGAACTAAGGGGACAATATTTGAGATTCAACAAGAGAAAGAGAGAGAGCGAGAGCGAGAGAGAGAGAGAGAGAGCGAAAAGAGTGCTCTTTTCTAAATTCACTTTCAACATCTATGCATGTAATATAAAATGCAGTGCAGGCAGTATGCTAAAAAAAAACGCTCTGCGGCTTGCTCCTGGAGAACAACCTTTTCAGTGGCATATCTCCCATTTCCATACATCAGATTATAATAGGAGAATAATCAGATTACGTTCATCAAAGAAGCAAGCTTGTGTTGATAAAATATCCTGGTTAAACTAATTACTCAAATGGCATGGTGATGTAAAATAACTTGCTTAGAGGGCCAACAGGGAATTTCATTCAGACAACTACACTATTGCAAGGTCAGAGGTGTGCTTTATCTTTGAAAGATGAGTGCTCTCCTTTATTCCGACAGCTTTATTCATATTTTATTCATGTAATTGGATACCGCTTTGGCAGGCGCGGTGGAACAACCGACTGCAACTCGACAATATTTTTTCAAAAGTCAAAAACAGAATAGAAAAGTCTCGGGTAAGGCTTTACTTAAGGCAAAGCTGATTACATGCAGGTTTGTCATGCTCCAGTCGAACAGGAAAGAAGCATCGCTAGCAAACACACACGCTCGTATCGCTGTGTGACCATATTGTCGGCACCCTTGTGTCAAATCTGCATTTTTAAAGAGATTGGCTACACTGCTCTCTCGTTAACGTTCTAAGTTCAGATCAAAGGGAAAATAAGACGAGCGAACATTGCCTATAGCGCAAATTGCCAATTCGAAATTGGAAGAAACAGTTTAAAAAGTGTATGCCTAATACATCAGTGGGTATATTTCCATATAAAGGCATTTCCATAGAAGTTGAAAGGATGAAAATGTATACCCAACATACAAGTTGATACCTTGTATGTTGTGTATATTCAAAAAAAACGTATCAATGAAAAAGAATAATGTAATAATAAGAACGAGTAGTCACCCGTTGACAACATTGGATATAATGGGGCTATAATAAGCCGGAGCTGTGGAAGAATTTTAGCAATTACTGTCGAATACACTCCACTGAATACACATGAGCCAAAAAGGACAAAGCAGGGCCCTCTGGGAGTTGAACCCGCAGCCTCTTTGCTACACCTCAGGGTCACCGTATAAACTGGCCTGCCCAGATTATTAATATGTTCTGGTTACATCTATCGGAGCTGCAGTAGCATTTTAGGACTGTCTCCAGTCCTGGCCCTCCAAAGTTGGCCCTCGCAACCTGAGCAAGAATATGCGCAGAAATACATCATTCCAAACATGGAATATTCCATCACATTAATAAATAAATAAATATCAGAAATGTGCAGTCTGCCTATTTACCAAAAGTATCAGTTGGCTAGCGAGCTAGTACAACAGCATATCAGTAACAGTTGGCTAACGAGCTAGTACAACAGCATATCAGTATCAGTTGGCTAACGAGCTAGTACAACAGCATATCAGTATCAGTTGGCTAACGAGCTAGTACAACAGCATATCAGTATCAGTTGGCTAACGAGCTAGTACAACAGCATATCAGTATCAGTTGGCTAACAAGCTAGTACAACAGCATATCAGTATCAGTTGGCTAACGAGCTAGTACAACAGAATATCTGCTTCAGCCTTGAGCTAGGAAGCCTTCAATGCTTTTTTTAACATAGTATCCATTTATACAGCTGGATATTTACTGAAGCAATTCTGGTTAAGTAGTCTACCTTGCTCACAGGTACAACAACAGTCTACCTGGGAATCAAACCTGCAACCTTGAGGTTACAAGCCTAGTTCCTTGCCCATTACACTACAATGGCAAACTTTCTTACGCGATAGCACTCACGCAAACGTCCTCACTTACTCTTATGCGACTTTACACATTCTTTACTTTTTACAAGGTTTTCTTTCTTCACAAAGCTGTCGTCATATTTTGCTCCTTATCCTGATCGGAATCCTGCACAGCGCTGTTGGATTTTCTACCCAGTCTCTCGCTCGTCTCCTTGTAGCTTTTTTTTTATAGCTCAAGTTGTTTGATATGTCAGGAAAGTGCAGTGCGTCGCAGTTTGATATTCTAATTACGACAGTCATTCTGTGGCTTCACCCTGGCGAAGCTTGAAAGGCCCCACGCCAGCGTCGCCGTACCGTTTCCCCATCCAGCGAAAATCTCCACGTAATTTAACGCCGGCAATTTTCCACCGCTGTTCCTTACACCGTTCTCTACTAGTGTGAATAACCCCTCATTTATACCCCAGCAATTTCTATCATATTTTTCACTTGCGGCGGGCCTCATTTCAAAATCATTTATGAAGTCATGCGGCGATACGACGCCGTACATTTTGTGACTGTTTAAATGGCACTCCTCTTAAGCTTTGGTAACAATTGCCCAGCATACTTTTATTTATTTAAATTTTTTTTTTTTAACACACCTAGTAAGCTTAGGTGTTTTTAACCCTTTAAGGTGTAATAATAATAATATATGATTAGAACGTTCTTCGCTGAACATTTTAATGTTGATGTAATGTAAATTCTAAGTCACTGTTCTAGAACTCTAGAATGTAGCAATGGGGTTCTAGAACAGTGACTTAGAATTTTGAAAAAATAAAAAATAAAAATTCTGGAGAAAAAAAACCTACCATTCAAAGGCTTAAGGATACGCCTGTGTAGTTCAATCAATAGGAAAGAACCACAGGGAAGGAGATAGCATGTATACATGATTCACCCCCAGGATGAAGATTATCCCCCTGTTGTGCAGTAGGTTGATTTTGCTTTTGAACAGTCTTTTTTTGCAGCTATGTAAATACTATGTCATTTTGTTCCTCCATACTGCCATAAATAGTTTATTTTTTTTACTTTTGTTTTTATTATTCTCTTTGGAACATGTCCACTGGTGGGAAATTGATTCTAATTGGCCCTGTACAGAATAAATAATGACTGTTTATAATTTAGTTTTTGTTTTTTTATTTAATCTTTATTTAACTAGAAAATCCCATAGAGGTGTATAATATTTAACCTTTATTTAAGTATAAAATCTCATAGAGGTGTATAATATTTTATAAGGGAGACTTGGCTAAGAGGTCAAGCACAATTATACAATAACAGACATGAATAGTGCACAATGAAAACAAGTTTGGTATTTGTTTTTAAAATAAATGCCGAATGTGGCATTTACTATTGGTTACAATACTGATTGTTGTTTAGTTTGGGAAACTTATTGGGTCACGTATTGATTTCATATCGGTCTTCTGTGCCACTATGCTGATATTGCACGTTTGTGTCCCTGAGACAAACACTAACGTTTTCCACTTCTCTAAGTCACTCTGGATAAGACCATCTGCAGAGTTCACGTAATATAAAGATCGACTGCTTGATTGATTGATTGATTGGCGAATAACAAGAAGGTTACTCAGGGGGGCGTGATACTGATTTTATTATTTTCATAGATTCAATTTGGCACTATTATTTCATTTTGCTTTTGGAGAAACGGGCGAAAGATGTCTGAGCATTGTTGGATGTTTGAGTGAACAGCTGTGCAGTCAGTGGTGCAAAAAACTCCTGAATATGATGCTGTTTTTCCTGATTAGCTAATTGCTAAGTGCTAAGGTCATGCTGTAAAATTTGATAATTGGGAGGAAATGACTAATTTATATATAAAACATTTACATGCATCCTTATTTCCGCTGACCTACATAGAGGCTTTCTTTAACGTCTTGTGTGCTGTTTTTAATGTCAAAAAATCCTGGATTTTCATGCGTTCGGCCATATGCTGAAGCTATTTTAATGTTTAATATGATGCAGCAGTAATCAGAAAAAATAATGAGAACATGAATATAATTTTAATAGTAAAGCGTTTTTCAAAGCCCTGGACATGAAGTTTTTCAAAGCCCTGGACATGAGCTCTGGATCGCTCATTTCCTGAACGATGATTTCAAAATGAATTCACTTTGAAGCAAAAAAAATATTGGTCCTTTGTGGCCAATCAGCTTAGTGTGAGCAACAGAAATTGTACACTAAATTTATGTTATGTAAAATTAACTAAAAAGGTTCATTTTTCATGAGATGCGGAATCATTTGCTAAACGTTCACCATATTAGTTTTTTTTCTTGTCTGAATACACATTTTGCTGTTACCCCCATCTCCCTCTCCTTCATAATGTGGGCAGGGCTGTAGGGCAGTGGATCGCACTGTCGCCTCATAGCAAAAAGGTCCTGAATTTGAATCCCGGCCGGGGCATTTCCTTGTGGACTTTGTATGTTTCCGTGATTACATGACTTATAACTTAACATATCTTTGTACTTGTCTTTTATTTCTCATATTATCACCTGTTTTTCATGTCTTTTTATGGCTGTTTTTAGGGTTGCAAAGGGTCGGAAACTTTCCGGAAATTTTGGAAACTTTCGGGAATTTTCAATGGGTTGGAAATTTTGGGAATTTTGATTTTATCTTAGAAATGGAAAAATAATGTTATTTTTGTTAGAAAGCAACAACATTATTGTGTTCTATACTACTCTTCACATAAATAAAAGAGTCTTCACATGCTTTGTGGGCTGGCTAGAGCCTTCATATAGCTTAATTGGCTCAAATATAGGATATATGCGAATGATGTACCACTATATACACAATGTATACAGGGTAACATTTGTCTCAAATGATGATGTCATGACTGGTAATGTGAACTGCTCCCAAATTTACTTTGTGATTTGTCTAGAAAGTCTCTGTCTTAAAGAATATGAATGTGTCATTTTGGTATACCCCCTTCTCATCTATCATTTTGTAAGGTCTATAATTAGATACAATCAGTGCCATGGGAATTCCCCCATCCAGTGAATAGTAATTTCAGAAAGTGGGATTTTCCATTTCTTGATTTTAAACCTCACTCTGTTCACTAAGTAGCTCCAAGATTGAGTACAACTACAAGTTGGACATAAAGCTGCTGTATTTACCTTCAGAGCTGCTATTCCTATTGGCTGAGTTTACTTATACCATGGTATGGATGAATACTCAAGTCTGATTGGTCAATGACTGGTGGTTATTATGTATAACCTTCAGTCATCCGGGTCACAGGTTTGATCACCGTTCTAAATTAATGCACTGCCTGCCTGGCCAGCTAGTACTACACAACCTGGCAATGGCAAACATGACCGGTCAATTCTGAGTCCAAGACGTTCTAGAAAATAAGTGGAATAAATAAAGTGAATTAATAAAGTAAACGAATGTAGCCTACCTACTTTATTTTCCTCAGTGACTAACGTTACAGTAGCCTACGGCAGACGGCTACTTCGCCTCGTATGCTGCAAATAGTAGGTTAACTTAAGCTACGATAAACTTTTGTCATTGTTTTTAAGATAATGCAAATGCAATACATGGCTAGGTAACTATATGACTTGGTTAGACTACATTATCACGGAGTTAGCAAAGCGCATGGTGTTTATGTGCAATATGGAGCCTAATCTTTTTTTACTGCGAGCCATAGATCCGTCTCTAACTAGGTAGAAGTTAACATTGCCATAGCAACAGCATACATCTGATTTATAAAAATCGGTAAACAACATTAATCTACAGATTTTTAAAAAAAAGTTTGTATATGGCAAATATCTTAGTTACAACTACTTTAATCTAGCAAAACATTTTTGTGGTTAGAAGTGCAGGATTTCCTGGGTAATTTTCAAAACATCTATTATTCTACTGACCAATCAAATTTTAACCTTGTTTGTGTAGGTGAACATTTTACATTTTATTATTATTATTATTAGTGCCACTGGAGCCAGTGCTGTGTGTCCCACACCAGGGTAAGTCCACAGTAAATGACGTGACACCTGCAGGATATTTCTGTGGTAAATTCCAATACAGCCACTTATTAGAGACAGTATTAGAGTAACATGACCACCCTACAGTTACAGAAAGTTAGTTTGCGCTATACTGGCCGTTTGGTCATTTGGTCACATGCCAGGTGGGCTACTCCTCATTGTGTATAGGACTGGTGTGGGTGGACAGGTCAAGGTGAAAAAATAACATAACTTAATGATGAGAACAGGCCATTCAGCCCAACAACGCTCGCCATTTTCCTACTGCTAAAGGATACCTAGTGCTCACCATTTACCTGCAAACTAGATAGTATCTAGCACCATATAAAGCCAGGGGGTTATACCATGAAGCAGGATTACTGAGTTAGCTGGATAACTGCACCGAGTAAAACCCAGAACCGTCCCAAATCTGGAACACGGACTGAAGTAAGAGCTGTTCCCGGGTTTTACTTAGTGCAGTTATCCAGCCAACTCAGTAATCCTGCTTTGTAGTATACCGCCCTGGTCTTGAAAACACCCAGAGTTTCTGCCTGGACTACATGACCTGGCAAGCTATTCCACACCGCGACTACTCATTTCCATCTATGCCGCCTCGTTCTACTAGCAAAATGCTGGAAACTAATTTTTCTCCCCGGCCCCGTCTGCACATAATCGTTGGGCGGACTTGTTGATGATATTTTCTTGTGTTTACTCATTAAAAAAACCTTTTGCAACATTGTTGCTTGCATCTGTTTGAAGGCAGGCATTTTTCTTTGGAATACGGTACACACACTTTTAATAATGTCATATTATATTGCCAAACAAATGTAAATTAGGAGCTCCGCTCACCCCCATTAGCGCTCATTGACGCTCAACACCTGAATATAATTTAAACCTCTTTCCTTTTGTTTTGCGATACCAGCTCCCCTCCTCCGCAAAGTCTAACCAAGACTCCAAACCCAATGAACTCTACCGGTCTACACTAGCGGATCTACTGGTCATCTCTTAGCCATCGCTGAAAAACTGGGCGGCAGTGTAGTATAACGGTAACTGGGCTTGTAAGCTAAAGGTTGGAGGTTGGACATTGTACATTACATTACATTACATTACAGCATTTAGCAGACGCTCTTATCCAGAGCGACGTACACAACCTTTTTTTTTAAAGCATTTTTTACATTGTATCTATTTATACAGCTGGATATATACTGAAGCAATGCAGGTTAAGTACCTTGCTCAAGGGTACAACAGCAGTGTCCTACCTGGGAATCAAACCGGCAACCTTTCGGTTACAAGCCCCGTTCCTTACCCGTCATACTACACTGCCGCCCTTGGACCCTTGAGCAAGGTACTTAAGGTGAAATGCGTCAGTATATATCCAGCTGTATGAAGTGTATACTATGTAAGAAATGCAGAAGCCACGTAAGTCGCTCTGGATAAGAGCGTCTGCTAAACGCCTGCAATGAAATATAAATCCAGCATCCATCTTATCACTGCTGTTGCCGCATCTTCATTCTTAGCCCCCTGCCTCGGTTTGATCCAGACATTTTTGTGACCGATTGTTTATGCCGTGCAGCCAGTCGC
This sequence comes from Synaphobranchus kaupii, assembly GCA_029718625.1. Classification (NCBI taxonomy): domain Eukaryota; kingdom Metazoa; phylum Chordata; class Actinopteri; order Anguilliformes; family Synaphobranchidae; genus Synaphobranchus; species Synaphobranchus kaupii. Next base: position 3,469,461 of record CM056392.1, read on the forward strand.
CCACCGCTATTCTAAGGAGGCTGTGGATCGGGGTCCCCGTTTCTCTGCCGAATCGCCCCGTTCTGCTCATTTATGTCACGGTGGGGAAGCACGGGAGATAAAAACCAGCCGGTCGCCGTCTCGCTTCAATAGGCCCGAGTCGCTTGCGATTGAAGACGTCGGTGGGAGGTTGCGAGACGGCGCAGGTTAACAAGCCGTCTACTGACTGCCCAGGAATCCCATTAAAGCCAGAGGTCCGTATCCACGTTGGTTTGCTTAAATTCCGCACTGCTCCGAGAGAGGCAGACGTGGCATCTCAAACAGTTTCCGGGCCCCTTGCGTAAAAGTGCAACGTTCCAGTGGAGTTTACCAGTGTATTTTAATGGAGGTTAATATACCGAGGAATATGTTGTGTAGATATGGATGGGTCACTTTTAGGGTTGTTTCTCCTGACAAATTTTCCTATTGAACTCTATGGAAAAATAAGTCAGGAGAAGAAACCCTTCAAGTTATCCATCCATATCTACTGCATATCTGGCAGCAGAGTGATGGTTTGAGGCTTGTTTGATACGTCAGACCCTTGATGACTTAGAGCCATTTAGCCAACCATGTGTTCCATACTGTTCCATTGTAATTTACAGCTAAATCTAGTCCCACCCCCCAATTCCCATAGAGAACCATTCAAATGCAGAGAGGTTATAGTATCGCTTGTAAGAGTACCAGAAAATAAGATATCAAGAGGCTTTTGCTAAAGTGTGGAGCTTCGCTTCACAGGCCGATGCAGAGAAACTTGTGCATGCTTTTATTTCAAGCAGACTATATTATTGTAATGCCCTTTTCTCAGGTCTTTCAAAGAAAATGATTGGTCGTCTGCAGCTAATTCAAGCAGCACGAATTTTAACAAAGACAAGAAGAATGAACATATTAAACCTGTCTTGAAGTCATTACAATGGCTACCTGTTAGGTCCAGAATTGATTTTTTAATTATTTCAATGGTTTACAAATCTCTTAATGGCCTTGAACCACAGTATTTACGTGATATGCTCTTAGATTATGAGCCTATTAGATCCCTTAGATCAGGGGTGTCAAACTACGGTCCTGGAGGGCCGCATTGTCTGCTGGTTTTTGGTGCGTTTCAGCATAATTGATTCATTTAAGTCACTGATTGGCTAAGAAGTCCACACATCTTGTTCTCAATGCTTTAACTGGGTGCTGATTGAAAGGAAACCACAAATACCAGTATATACTGCGGCCCTCCAGGACTGGAGTTTGACACCCCTGCCTTAGATCATCTGGCACAGGTCTTTTAATTATTCCAAAAGCCAGAACCAAAACTGTAGGGCAAGCAGCTTTTAGTTTTTACGCACCCTTTCTTTGGAATAACCTGCCAGTCGACCTTAGAAATACGGAATCAGTACAGAGTTTTAAGAAAAAACTGAAAACATATCTCTTCAGTGCATCTTTTGATTAAGAACATTTTTAATTGTTTTACTTTGATTTTAATGTACTTATGTTACTTTTATTTTCTTTGTTGTATGGATTCTGTGTAATTTTCTTGTGTAAAGCACATTGAGTTGCTTTCTGCCTGAAATGTGCTCTATAAATAAAATTAGATTTTTTTTGATTTTGATGTTGTTGGGACACAGACATCAGGAAGTCATGGCATGCAAAGGATATGCGACCTATTATTAAAAATGATTACTTTATTCTATATATAAATGCAGGGGTGCCAATAATTGTGGCACACATGATTTTGTTAAAAATAATTATTTCTTGATGAGGGATTTTTTTTCTCATAATAAATTTACTTCAATTGAATGTTGGATTTTTCTCATTTTTTCAGTGTGAGATTAAGCTAATTCACCAAACATAGAATTTTTTATAACCCTTTTTACTCATCTTTACCAGGTGTGGCAATAATAGTGGAGGGCACTGATGGACGAAACGCGGTCTCTGGGAACGTGTGCGTTTTCGGCTCTCGGCCTGAGAACAGTCACGTTCACGCCCCTACATGTTATGGTTGTGAAAACATAGAATGGTGTCTTGAACTTCTGTGAGTAGTCAGCTCACATTTATTTATAGGACAATGTCTGTAAAGGATCGTTTCAAGATGCAAGAACAGGCTTCCATCCCCTTAAGAACGGGCCTTTTTTTCTTAAGCTCTAATTACTTATCACAGAGCCAATGCATGGCGGTGCCTGGCTTTAATTCATCATTCCGTCGTTCTCCGAGAGCGTGGCCCGCCTAATCAATCACACCTGTGGACTTTGTTCTTCGACCTTAATGCACAGCTGTCCACGTAATGCCAACAGAAAATGTGATTAGGCTAAAGGCTAGCCGCGGCTCCGAGCCAGAAGCTCACATGAGCGATGACACCCACGTCCTTGTCGGCTTTCCTGCGGCCCGATTTATAATCCTGTAAGCACCTCTGTCTCCCCGGCTCAGAAAATGACCCCCGTCCCCATCTATTCGCCGTTACCCGCGAGGCTCCCTCTCTGTATGTTTTACGGCTGACGTGATTTTGACAGCTTGTTCATAAGTAAGGCGGCAAAATCTTTAATAATTGTGACTTGGTCCACAGTGCAGCTAATCTTTCTGCTATCTATAATAGTTTTCTCTCATTAAATTTGTCTATGTACATTTTACGCATTCAACCTTTAACACGGAGATCCGCGTGCCAGCATTTTGATGGTCGCAGCAACATAATTTGTACACTAATCTGTGTTCAAGTGAGGTTTGTGCCTTTCTCGTGTGAGGAACTTGGCCATGGATTGTTAGTGTAATTAATCTATATGTGTAAAGGGCAGGTTGCTGTGCTGTTCTGCCTGTTAATGTTCGCGGCACTCAAACCTTAGCCTAGGACACATCAGTATGCATGCTTGATGCCAAATGGCCTCTTCAGTGGAACGTTTGAGCCGCCATGAAACGAGGAAATGCATTTGAGTGTGCTGCTGAAAAAAAAACGTTTTAATGGGAAGTATTAGAGTGAGGAACTGGCTTCTTAGAGAACGGGGATGATGGGTTCTCTGGCTTGGAGCACACTCAGAGATCCAACCCACACTACCAGGCTAATGCTGTTTGGACCGTCATATACTCTTCACCTCAGAGGATGGAATGTTCCATTTTCAGCTTGGGGGTGGGGGGGGGGGGGGGGGGGGTGTTCTTCGACAAGCTGTGTTCGTTGTATTATTTTATGTTCCATTCCAGGGGTTTTCGACTGTCCGCTTCATAAGTACCCATTATATCAGCTCATCACTATTGCGTATTACATTCGTCAGCGACGCTCGAGCAAAGCTTCAAGAACCCCATCATGGGGCGGAGCTAAACAGTGTCAATCACTGGTAAGTTAGAACCAATAGAAAAGCATTTGTTCACATGAATACCATGCCCCCATTACCGTGCCACTCGCCTCCAAAGCACAGTATTAAGCTAGCTGGTTTTGTACAATATACAGGACACTGGAAGAACAGTACATCCTTTTTTTCTAAATTTACTTTTTTTTTGTTGTTGTTTTTTTAAAACTTATCCTGGAAACCCCTTTTTCAGATTTACAGCTTTTTGAAGAATCCCTCACTTTAAACTCTGGTGTTACACCAAACCTGTGTCTTAGGAAACCAAGCTCTTGTGCATTTTGATCACCCCCTATACCTACCCCCCCCCCCCCCCCCCCTTCTCCCTTCACACACTGATAACCCCCTGTATCTACAGTGTAAAATATTGGGCTAGTTAAGGAGGTGTATATTTTTATCTTCACCTACACAGTTTGGTGAATTCAGCAGTCGCCAAAAAAAAAAAACACACCAAAAACTGTGTCAGTGAAGATTAAAATAACACATCTATTTGTTCTCAGGTAAAAGCTATGGACAGATGTTTATTGAATCCAGGTCATTGTGTCCACTTAACTAACTCCAATAAACACCCTTAAACATATGTAATTGTTTAACGGGGGGTTTCCGATGCTGATGAATACTTAGTGTGTCGGCCTCTATAAGGTTTATGTGAACCTTTTCCGTTCTTGGTTTTTTGCGTTGGAGGCAAAACCACTGTTTTATTACGCTCCTCAAAAGCATATCATCTCGTTGTGTCTGTTCCAATGAGGCAACAGTTTCACTCCCAGCTTTCATCAATACACTGTTTTCCTCATAAAAATGTATTTCACATAAGAGATCATAAAACAGACATCAAATAAGAAAAGGCTCATTAAACAAGACCAGGCTTGAAAATTCATCTGGGAAATGCATTTTGAAGACGAGAAAACATTTCTGTTAAGGACACATTTTTGTTCAGCACCCAAGTAAACAACAAAGCAGCGTTTACAATATCCCCATGTACAATTATAGTCAGTGGTGATGCAAACAGCAGCAATGGTGATTGGTCAATTGGATCAATAAGTTAAGTAAGCATTGGCTGCAATACTTTCACACCTACATCCGTAACTGAACATAACATATCGTATCTACATAATAGATTTAAATAAAGCTGCAGTCCCCTTCAAAGAGTCTGGGATGTGGACATTACACATACACTGGAGTTGTTATATTCTCACTGTAGATAAATAGTGGTGTGTGTGTGTGTGTGTGTGTGTGTGTGTATCTGTGTGTGTGTTTGTGTGTGAGCGTGCGCGCCCTTGTGTATATTGAGTGAGAATCTTGGGAAATTTTGGAGGTTAACAGCAATGGGCATTATTAGTATTCTGAACATGGCGGTAAGTTCTCCCCAGGAACTAAATTACAACTAGATGCTGCTGCTGTCAGGGATTCTAACAAGAGATTCATCACCGGCGTAGCTAACCAATAAACAGGATTATGTGTCCGAGATCAGGGGAATAAATATTAATAGTAGGCTAGGCTAACAGGGTGGGGTGGGGGTCGGTTAGGATGATTCACAAACAGAATCACAGAAACACTTACAAAGCAAAATATGTTGAATTTGGAATAGATAGGAACACAATACTTAATGAGCGGGAATAGCGGAGACGTCAAAAGCCCGTTTGTCTCTTAATAGGTGCCCCCCCCCCAACCCGCCCCCAGAACCGCTCTGGCTCCGCCCACTCAAGGACTTAACGGGTGTTATTTCCTGTCACTTTGAGGTTTGACCATGTCCCCAGTTGCGGGTCACCAGTCTGCTGTGTAGAGCAGGGGCTGCCGAACTCTGGGCAGGAAACAATGCAAGAGGATGGGACGCGAAACGCACAGCAAAAAATTACCTGCTGTATATAACCAGCACATGATTATGCCCTACTGGTCACTCTGGATCAGAGTGCAAAAAATTACCTGCTGTATATAACCAGCACATGATTATGCCCTACTGGTTACTCTGGATCAGAGTGCAAAAATAACCTGCTGTATATAACCAGCACACGTTTATGCCCTACTGGTTACTCTGGATCAGAGTGCAAAAATTACCTGCTGTATATAACCAGCACACGTTTATGCCCTACTGGTTACTCTGGATCAGAGTGCAAAAATAACCTGCTGTATATAACCAGCACACGTTTATGCCCTACTGGTCACTCTGGATCAGAATGCAAAAATAACCTGCTGTATATAACCAGCACACGTTTATGCCCTACTGGTCACTCTGGATCAGAATGCAAAAATATCCTGCTGTATATAACCAGCGCACATTTATGCCCTACTGGTTACTCTGGATCAGAGTGTAAAAAATAACCTACTGTATATAACCAGCACACGATTATGCTCTCCTGGTTACTCTGGATCAGAATGCAAAAATAACCTGTTGTATATAACCAGCACACGTTTATGCCCTACTGGTCATTCTGGATCAGACTGGCTGCTAAATTAATGTAATGTAATGTAACCAGAGCATAAATTTAACTTTTTCACCCACTGGCCAGAGTGGCTTGTGGATTCTAAAAATCACCAGCCATTTTCAACATTTTACCAGCTACATGTTACCTTTTACAATACAACACAACCTGGGTGGTTACCTGCCAAAGTGACTTCTACAGTAGAGATTCTTCCAGCATTTGGCTGGTGGCAGGTGATAATTTCACACCCTGAATATAACGGTATTGAAGCCATTTCCCAGAATCCCCCACTCTCAGAAATAAAGGGTACAGCGTGCGTGGTACATTTTTGTTCTTTAAGGAACAAATTTCCCAAATGTACCCTGAAAGGTACAATAATATTCTACAAGTAACTTTGACAAGCAAAATAATGATTCAATCATTGGCTAGGGGTACAATTTTATGTGGGAAACAGTACCCATAGGGTACCACCCCAGGGACAAGCGTTGTACCTTTTTAGTCACTTTTTCATAAAAAATATAACCCTTTTTAATTTATGATCGGAGTCGCCTAGACGCTTATGAGCCTGGGTGGGGGGTCCCTGGATCAGAAAAACATTTTAAAATCCTGACTTAATGCAGATTTAAATCCACTAATAGTGTGCATAGGGCATTCCGCTTTTCCACAATCACGCAGAGGGCAAATGTCCAGGCTACTAACAGGTGTTAGATCTATGGCAGGCGCTGAGTACTCCACCGTGGGGGCGACAGGTGGCTCGGGGTTTGGATTTGGGCCTGAACGTGACGACTGTGAGCCCCTGAAATATAACGGGGACCGTGCTGCCGTTACGTTTCACAGAACGCCGTACTCTACAGCCTTAATTTCCCCACTCAGGTAATCATTCATAATGGCGACTTAATGGAGGCTTCCTGGTCTGGAAACACCGTAATGGAGAATACGTGATCTATGTGTGTTACCTGTCTAAACACACACAAATGTGTGGGGTTTGTGGGGAATGCGTTGCCAGCAACAACCCGTACCATGGCAGGTGGCGTACCTCTATCCCAATAGACTGTGTATGTATGTATGTATGTTCATATCGTATGCACACACATACATAATGTATATATGAATGTATATAATATGCAGCTCATAATATGTGTGTGTGTGTGTCTTTGGTAAATAATTTATCATTCAGCAATGGCCAAGAATTTTGCGACGGTTACTTAAAAGTCTGGGCGGCGCGCTGTTGCCAGGAATATGCAAACCGGGAGCACGTGTTGCATAAAACATTAATTTGACAGGATTAAAGATTCATCACTATGCAAGATGATCTCCTTTTTCAAGCCAAAGGTAAGATATCAGGTGCAGCTGAACATTTGCTTGCAGATAAACATTTGAGTTTATGCCCTTTCAGAAAAAAATAAGTTAAGGTTCCTGAACAGAAGTGGACCCAAAAACTCTGAATGCTTTTCTTAGCAGTAGTTTAAGATGATTTAAATCAATAATTTAAACTCCATAAAAATATTAATGCTCAGTTGCACCTACACTCTTTTTTCTAGCTCACCTTGGCCGAATGAGAAGGGTAAAGGGTTTTGCTGAATTTATATAAATAAAGTTCCTGTTCACCATGGCCAGAAATGGAATGAATAAGTATTCATCAGAAATCCAGGGACAAATTACTCAAGCCTCTAATCCTTCATTATAAAAATCTTGTGTTTTAACTTCTTGGGACCTTTGAAGGGGATTTTCCTTTTAAAAAGAAGGTATTTCAGCAAATGGTATTCATTAAAAATGTGCTATTTTTGTCTTAGATGCAAATGTGATCTGTCCATATTGCATGATTTTAGAGCTGACAATGTTCCTAGCACCATTTTAACCAGCTGCACTTCTGCCTAGCTAAAGTGGTTATGAAACAGTTTATTTCATACTGGCTTACTGCCAGGATTATCAAAGCATGTAATGTCCTTTTAAACTGCTTATGGAAATCTTTGTGTTATTCCCAAATAAGTCACCCTTGTCATTAATTTGCATAAGCAAAATAGTTTTCTTTGTGCTTTTAAACTGTACCAGAATGCATGTACAAATAAGAAAAGAATGTATTCATGCATAAATCAGGTTTAATATGAAGTTGAAAAGCATTGGAATACATATTCAGTTCTGTTTCCTGTGTCTTCAGTATAATACATCTCCATTCAGAGATTTTTACTTTTCGTTTTGTCTGCAAAAGGACATTTTTGTATTTAGCAACAGTTTATCTTTGAACTAGAATACGTAATCCTCATTATATGTATACATTTCTACGTATCCCTACCCTAATGCTTGACATTTCACGCTTCATAATATTTTTCCAGTACCTGTGTGTCTGTAATGGAGAGAAAACATTTTCAGAAGCACTATGTAAGAATAGGCCCCAAGTCTCGCACAGATAAAAATTTTACATTTTTACTGCTTCACTGTCACGGCCAATGTGGCTGTTAAAAACCTTTGTGTGACTTGGTGAGACGTCCTTTCAGGCTAATGTTATTGATATCACAAAATGAGCCTTTTTCTTTTACTGTAGGAATATATTTAACCTTTTAGTAAGAGCACAAATACTGTATGTGATTAAAATGTTCTTAACTGAACATTCTAATGCTGATGTCACAATCACTACTGGAAACTGGAAACTGGAAGCAATGGAGCAACGCTGCCGTAGCAGAGCACCCCTGCGGCTTTTCCATATAACACTCAAACCTCTACAGGTGCCTTATGTAACATCATATTAATACTAACCCACCTTGTGTTGTGTTTTCTTTCCACAGACTCAGTCTTCTCCTTTTTCCCACCCTCAGCTCACAGGCCACTTGAGTCCAGCCCAGACCCTCCTGGTTGTTGTGTTATACATTATGAGTATGTTATATTATGAATAACATTATGAATATGTTATGTTCTTTGTGCTTTGGCTTTGAACAACGGGGATCAGTTGAAACAATGAGGGAATATATTATAGCTATACTGAAATTCACCCAACTTTTCTTTAAAACTTTTTTAAAAAACAACCGGCTCAGACGTACATTCAGACTGAAGTAATCTTTTCAGGAGAGGGACAGGCATTTTTTGATTTTGCATTTTTATATGTAAACGTAGATCACGCTGATGTATTAGTATGGTCTGCTGTTATCTCCTCACACTTAAACGTTGACTTTTTAGGCTGTATAATTTGCCCTGAAAAAAATGGCATTTTTCCAAACATTTTGGCCTTTTCAGTTTGCCCCCTGCTTTCTTTATTGATGTCTGTAAACCTGAAGGATTTGTTTCAGAAGTTTAGTTATCTGAGATCTGTGTTGTATTTCAAAGAGCTAATAAGCATTGTTTTGGGGGGAAAACATATTTATTTTCAGACCTTCAGGCTGTTCTTTATTAATTCTTGCTTTGTCAGCATAATTACAGACATAATTACAGACATACTGTCTGAAGTCATGCACTGACTCATATTAAACAAGAGTGGGCCGCAGTACTCAAAAAACCAAATCAATAAAAGCACAGATCTGGAGTAATGGCTAATTCCACCACCCGTCCCGGAGAACCAGATGAAAAACTGAATTAAATGAGCTTCGCAGTTAGAGAGCAGGATGTGGGTGTGCTCGTATCACCGCTCTGAGGTAACACCTCTGTTTCAAACTCATCATCAGTTACAAACGATATTCCATCATGGGCCAAATGAAGCCGAGAGTAGGAGGTATTGTGCTGTTTGTATAATGATGCATGATGATGCATAATGATTGATTTTGTTTCTGTACATGGAAATTGTACTATGAAATGTTTGCCTCATGCTCAACAAAAAGCTGTTGTATCACAATAACCATTGAACTTGCCTATATAAACATACACACACACACACACACACAAACACTCACTAACAAACACACACTCCACACAATTCTCTCACACACATACCAACACTCTCCCTCACACACACACACTCCACACACAGTCTCTCTCTCTCTCACACACACACGTAAGTAATATTAAACATAATATTATATAAATAGTCGGGGTGTGCACAGATGATACTGTCTGTATCTGTTCAACCAGTACAAACTGTAAGGTAAGCTTAAGTCATACGCATGTAGTCTACTGTATGTGTCAATCACAGAACTGAAAGCTATTAGCCGAATTCCCTTCCAGACCTAACCTGGGGGTACAGACAGACGCCTCTGAGCCAGCGGTGGGGGTTGTGCTGTCCCAGGACATGGAAGGTGAGGACTGAGGAACACCCCGTTATGCATATTAGCAGGAAAGCTAATTGTTGTAATCATTGTGCACACCTGTGTCTCGCTGTCTTGCGTATTTAAGTTGGCCCGGTTCCTTTTGTTTGACGCTGAGTTTTGGAGTCCCGTGCCTTGTGTTTGCCGTGTGTTTGCCGTGTGTTTGCCGCGTGTTTGCTTGCCCTGGGCACTCGCGGTTCTTGTTCTTTGTTTCCTCAGTTTTAGTCCGTTTGTAGCGTTCATTGTACCTGTGTTTACTGTTGTGCCTGTGGTTTGCCCTTTTGCCTGTGTTTATTACATCACCCTTCATCATTTATCCAGTGCCCTGTTCCTCGTGGCTGGCTAACATCGCTGAGTAAAATCCGGAGCAGTGTTTTTGCTAGTTCATATGTTCCATGTTTGGGAGGTTTCTTGGCCAGCTAACTGAATTGTCCATGTATGACAAGTCTACCGTCTTGTAGGTTGTCATTCCAACCCTAAATTGGCACACGTGATTCTACTAATTGGCAGCTCAATGAGATCTCTAGCTGTTGAATGAGGTGCGCTTTGTTAGGGTTGGAGTGAAAGTCTACAGGACGGTAGATCTCCAGGAACAGGGTTGGAGACTCACTGTAGGAACAGGGCCCTGGTTCCTGCCTTTAGTCGTCTCTGTACTTAGGTCCTCACCTCCTTTTTTTGGCTTCACCACAAATGGTGGCCTATTAGAGCACACACGTGGTTTGGGGTTTCACCATCTCTCTTGAATGATGCCGCCACAAACATTTTAGTGGACGAGGACATCCGAATTCTTTAAAAATGTCCCTCTGTCCTCATTACCTCATCTACTGGTCTTCCCCCCCCCTCCCCAACCCCAACCCTAAATGTTTCCTTGAGGCGTCTTCAGAAAGGACTCACGGATACAAGGTAAGGAAACATTTTAAAGGATTTGATTGCGGCCGCTATTTAAGGAGCCTTATTCCCCAGACTCTGATTGAGGGTGTTTTGTGATTTGTCTCTGAACCTGTGTGGAATCCTGTGTGTGGAAACTTTACCCTGGATTGGCTGCGGGTCTGATTGGGTAGACTGCATGTTCCCCTGGACTGAGTAAGCCTGCCCTTGATGCAATTAGTTGTTCTTGTCAGTTTCGTTCAAATTTCCCAGTGAGTGAGATCCCTTGCAGCTTGGATTACGGTTTGGGCCTTTAGTTTGACTCCGAAAGGAGAGGTTTTGTTCTCTGCCTAATATTGCCTGTATATGATATAGTGGCACGTAAGTATCAATAATTTTTATTTGGTAAGCATAAGCATGCACGCACGCACGCACACAATGCATAGTGAACCTGAGGTTGTCTGAAGGTGTTATAGAACATACAGTATCCATAATTCATTATTAATTGGATTGCATATAACTCAGAGACTATAATATGCATAACATGTAATTCATTTAGCTTTTCAATAAATCCTAGTGATAATCTTTCAAATGATTTATTTAATGAGGCTATCATATCTTCTGATATTGAGCGATAGGGTTTATTCATCCAGACCTGAAAAGCAATTGAATTAATAATGATCTCCTTGACAGTGAATACTTCATGTGATTGAAATCAGGAGGGAGTATTAGCTGCACAGAAATGGAACTACTCCATCCATAAATCCAATTTTCTGAAAAGAACTGAAAACCGATACTCAAAATGATAATCAAGCAAAGGCTTATAAACCACCTCCTCTTGTCCCAATTTGTCTTTGACAGTACACAGATGGGCTAAGCCTACAATTGTGCTCTTATAAATGCACATGTAATTAAATCAATGTGGATAAATTGGCTCTAAAACGAGTGTAATTTATTCCAGAAGTTGTTTGTTTGTTTTCAACAAACAGTATGTTGTATAAATAACCACAGAATGCCATTCTTGATTAATTTTTTGCTTTCATTGTCATCTTTCTAAATTCTTGTACACCATCTCGAAAAGCAGCTACATATTCTCTCTTCAAATATCTATGGAGAAGTTTCAATTGTGTCCTTAAATATAAACAATTGTGTCCTTAAATATAAATGGCCATACGTGCTGAGCATATAAAATACAAAAGGAAAAATCCATATGTAATTAAATTAAAGGTAACTAGCCAATGATACCTAATCATTTAAACCACCTGGAACCTTAGTACCCAGGAAAAATATCTAAAATGGCTTCTTGTTAATAATTGGTCTGTAATCAGCCCTCTGAGAATAATCCACTCTGTAAGCCAAGAACTCCAAGGACCTGATTTACTAAAACCATATGCAAAACCAATAACATGACCTACGATTGGTGCAAAACCAATAACATGACCTACGATTGGTGCAAAACCAATAACATGACCTACGATTGGTGCAAAACCAATAACATGACCTACGATTGGTGCAAAACAAATACCATGACCAATCATTGGTCGTGTTATTGGTTTTGCATGTGCTAAGTTTTTGCATTTGCTAAAGCTCTTAGTAAATCAGGCCCCAAGTGTACAGAGATCACATTTTATATTAATATGTCTAGGAGTAGAAGATCTAATGTCAAAATGTTACACATATGTCCAATTTTTTGTTTACATTTGCACTCTATTTTTTATTTTTTTTGGGGTGGGGGGGTGATTGCTTTCAAGCTAGCCTAAATAATGACGGCAAATTGACTTAAGTTTTTTTGTGAGAACTGGTATTAATCTATTATAAATTGGCTACTATTTGTGGAAGAAGGCTGCCACTGAAGTTCATTTGCATATGTATACGATATAAGATAAATAAGAAACTGTACCTATAATAAGAGATAAGAAACTGTACCTATATGTACAGTAAGCACGTATTTTAGTATTAATTGTAAGTGCTGACGTTTCTGTCGTCACCCCATAATATTCAAACTTGCCAGCGCACAGTGAGCTCGGATGTCGAAAATAAATTCTGGTACCTCTGGAATATGATGTGTGAGGGCACGTAGCCAGGGGATGCTACTACCCCCCCCCCCCCCCCCCCCCCTCAGGGATACAACAGTACACCCCCACCCCCCACACCCCTCTCCCCCCATCTGAGATTTTAGCTCATAATCACCCTGCTGCAAATGTGTTTGTTCAACCACAACTCCACGTGTACATGTTGCACTACACAGTGGACACAGCGGACTCAAACATTTTTTGAGTTCTCCATGCAGAGGTAGGTAGCATTAGCAGAGCCAGCCACCTGGCATACAAACTCTTTATGCGGCTGTTTAGGGCCACAACCATCTCTGGGGCCACACAATTCAAGATTTAAGTGGTGGGTGTGATTTATGTTGGAGCACTTTGGGAGGACACAGCACCATTCTTGTTTAGGGCCATCAAACCCTGAGGGCCAGCTATCAAACCCTGAGGGCCAGCCATCAAACCCCGAGGGCCAGCTCTGAGCATTTACGGGTTGAGTTCTATAGAACGGGGGAGACAAGCTACTCAATGGAGGTTCCTTCAGATGCTGAGAGTTGGAATCTAAATCCATGCATTATGTCATGCTAGACACGTAAAATTACGGTTTATTTCCAACTCGAAAGTTGTTTCTTGGTGATGGGAAATTGTAAATTGAACCACTCAAGGCCTTCCTAGTTTCCATGGGCACCTTGTGCCTTTCATAAATGACCTCATTAGCTCAAAATATATTTTTCCGACATAAACTTTTTTACACCTTTGTAAAAGATGAGGTATTTGACAATAAGACACTTCATACACACCACAGTCTAGGGAGGCATATTAATGTCCAACCAGTCATTTTAATTCGGTTTACTTTACGAACAACCATCTTGGGCAAATATAGGTTGAAAAACCTCACTTAGCAACAGAGGGTCCTTTTGACACTTCTGTTAGTGGGCTCTCAAAGGCAATTGACCACCCACAGGCCTTAGGAGTGTAGCTTGTAGTGCCTGATCAACTTTCATCAGATATCTCATTTTCTTACCCTCTTTACTGCATGTTAGTAGTATTTATAAAGACTCAAGGAAAACACACATATATATATATATATAAACTTTTTTAGGAGAGCTGGACCTTTTCCATACTGTAGAAACCAGTGGCGGCTCCTGAGCTGAAAATTGGGGAGGCAGAAAACTTCCCTTTAAACTGATTATTGGTCTTAATCATTTTTCAATCAGTTTCCTTGATTAACAATAGGCTACATCAGCGTTTAATTCACCAATTACTCAATGCCATCAAATGTAGCCAGTTCTCCTCAATTAGGCTATTAGGCAAGTAATAAAATTATTTTATCTTGCATCGCAAAATTGTGCACATTTTAATCAACATTATAATTGTGGATACATGTGCTCTTCGTTCTCCGCACTCTTAATTCCGAAAATATCCATGGAAATTAAACGATCTTAAAGCTCAGCTTTTGTTAGATATTTTTTTTAATTATTTTTTTAAAATAATCTAACAAAAGATGAGGTTGTGCTAAACCTGCAATAAAAAAGAATCTAACAAAAGCTGAGCTTTCAGATCGTTTAATTTCCATGAATATTTTCGTAATTAAGAGTGCGGAGAACGAAGAGCACATGTATCCACAATTATAATGTTGATTAAAATGTGCACAATTATGCGATGCAAGTGAAAATAATTTTATTACTTGCCTAATAGCCTCATTGAGAAGAACTGGCTACATTTGATGGCATTGAGTAATTGGTGAATTAAACGCTGATGTAGCCTATTGTTAATCAAGGAAACTGATTGAAAAATGATTAAGACCAATAATCAGTTTAAAGGGAAGTTTTCTGCCTCCCCAATTTTCAGCTCAGGAGCCGCCACTGGTAGAAACCCATTTGGATTTTTAAATAACTATTGATTATTTATCATTTCATAGAATACATTTTAAAATGACATACATACAAACCAAAACATACATACATTTACTAACAACAAAGCCATTTGATTATATCATGATTTCAGTCCATTCAAATTCAGTGTTTTTTCGTTTAAGGCAGGGGTGTCAAACTCCAGTCCTGGAGGGCCGCAGTGTCTACAGGTATTTGTGGTTTCCTTTCAATCAGCACCCAGTTAAAGCATTGAGAACAAGGTGTGTGGACTTCTTAGCCAATTAGTGACTTAAATTAATCACTTGTGCTTAAACGCACCAAAAACCAGCAGACACTGCGGCCCTCCAGGACCGGATCTTGACACCCCTGGTTTAAGGTCTATAAACCCATTTGGCACATTAGTTGTCATTAAAATGTGTGTGTATGCGCATAGAATGAGTCATCAAACCGTGGACCAGGTGAGTTTGTGTTGAATTAGCATTTTAATAGCCTGACAGGATGGCGGCTCTCGAGCAGACGATATGAAACGCCCACATCAGCTCCCTGCGCCGCGCTGGCCTTTGTTCTGAGCCCCGGATCCGTGAAGCGTGCGGCAACTGATTGGCTTCGCTGCCCCCCTGTGGCCCGCACGCATAATTGCACGCTCCTATTTTTAGCAGCAAGCCGAGTGCGCCCGCTCACTCCTCTGGGTGGATTCATTCCCTGGTGCGCTAACAAATTCAAATGTGCAAATATTCTCAGAGTCACACAAGTGGGATCATAATGTGTAGCTGTAATATGCATTGTTTGTTTGTACATGTGTGTGTGTGTGTGTGTGTGTTTTTTGGTTATACATGGTTGTGTGTGTGTGTTTTGGTTATACATGGTTGTGGGTGTGTGTATTGTTGGTTGTGCATGGTTGTGTGTTTTTTTGTTATACATGGTTGGGTGTGTGTATCGTTGGTTGTACATGGTTGTGTTTTTTTTGGTTATACATGGTTGTGTGTGTTTTTTGGTTATACATGGTTGAGTATGTGTATTGTTGGTTGTACATGGTTGTGTTTTTTGGTTATACATGGTTGGGTGTGTGTATTGATGGTTGTGCTCGTGTGTGTAAAATGATAAAATATGGGCGGAACACAGCAATACATTTGCCCGTTCAGCAACATGAGCGGTTTGAAAAGACTGAAATTCTGCTGGCACATTTCTGCGGCGGTACGTAATCCTGCCTTTGTGTAGAAATGTCTGAAGTAGGAGCTGTGTGTTATTCAGGCTCTCAAACCCAATCCAACATATTATAGTGATCAGCACCAGCAGATCAGGCCCATTTACCCGCCGTCCTTGCCCTAGTTTCCCCACCTTACCCGACTGTACAAAAACACAATGAAAAAAAAAAAACCGGGAGACTAATTAATTTTGGACAATAACCATACCGTTAGAGCGAATTTCACTCAGCAATATACTAATAACCATATTCCACAATCGCCAATTTGCCATGTTTTTTTGTACATTAAATAATCACTTAATGAGAACAAAGCACTTCTCATTCCAGTGCTAAAACTGAGTGCATTTAAATGCATTATTGCAGTTACTGTTAAATACAAAGCACTTGACTAAAGATTTCTGACAAATCGGAACCACACGAGGACTACCACTGGGCACTTAATTCTGCTTTATACACCCGCTAGATAAGGGGATTGAAGAAGCTTTTCTGCCAGAGAGGAATAATTACTCAGGGATATAATTAAAAAGCAACCTAACGGTGTGATTCGGTTCTACAAAGCCTGCGATAATCTGTCCTCATGGCTCCTGTAATCTTGCGTTTCACGAGCGGTTTGTTTAAAAATAAAAAATAAAAAACACAGACCAGAAGGGCCTCAATGAGATTTCAACCTCCCTACTTTTGAACGCGTTTTCCAACATCTCAGTGGTCTTAAAACGTATCATTATGTGGTTTGCTTCAGGTGTGAAGACGGTTACTCCATTTTCACCCCCCCCCCCCCTTTGGATTATAAGAACAAGGCGGAGACAGTGGCGCATTGATTAATTTATTAATTTATTCGTCCCGATCGGTGAACAGCGCAGACGCACACCGGCATCCAGGCGTGCAGGGGGGGCGTAGTGGGTACAGCGGTCTTGGGGGGGGGGGTGGGGGTCAGGCGGTTAGCCGGGGGGCCAGCCCATCTGTCGACCCCCCAGGACGTGGAGGTGGACGTGGTAGACGGACTGGCCTCCTTCAGGACCCTCGTTC
The DNA here is from genome assembly GCA_029718625.1 of Synaphobranchus kaupii. Taxonomy (NCBI): domain Eukaryota; kingdom Metazoa; phylum Chordata; class Actinopteri; order Anguilliformes; family Synaphobranchidae; genus Synaphobranchus; species Synaphobranchus kaupii. The sequence goes on from CM056392.1 coordinate 3,486,449, forward strand.
ACCACCAGTCTGTACCCCTTGGAGAGCCCCGCCTTCTCCGCACACTTCTTCGCCACGATCATCAGGTGGCCCAGGAGCTGGGGAGCAAAAGCACACCACGTCCTCAGCGCGATTCGTACTCCGTCGCGCGGCACTTTCGTCAAAAGCCGCAACGACGTTCGCCATCTATACCTCGGCAAAGGCCTGCGGGGAGGGTTCCCTCGTCTCTATGGTAAACGAGACGACAAACTCCTGACCGTTTGTTTAGATTTGTAATCGTTACTGTCCAATCGCACAGCGGTGTCCCGGAGGACGTAAACAAAAGTTCTAAAGGCTGCGCGATATCGAGCGTAGTCCTGCGGAAGTTCCTTCAGGTTGAAAATATTGTTTTTGTTGAGTGGCACTTGTCAGAAGTGTTGTGAGTGCGACAAAGGATAAAATTTTGCTTTAGAGTCAGGCAGGCAGCTGACAAAAAAGGCCAAAAACCACTTAAAAAGGTGCATTACAACAGTAGTTATCACTTCAACAGGCAGTTAAGACATTACACAGTACAGTACAACCTCTGTTCTAAATGAAGTAGTTTGGAATATGCTTTTAAAAAAAAAAGAAAAACGGCTACTAATTTTGTAGGTACAAACAGTTAATGACTAATAATAAAAAAAACTGCAGTAATCAGGAATGTTAAAGAAAGTTGGCTTTCTGAAAAATACATCTCCTGTAGTGGTCTGCTTCTTTTGTGAAGGATTAATCACCATAGAATACCCTGAGTATTATTTAGCAGTATTGCCACGACATGCCACTTTCTGACAGTACTGCGGGTTTATCAATGTAAACGGTGGCAGTTTACTTTTCACCTTGTTCAGTAAAGAAAAAAAATAAACGTTATGTCGAACTTGATAAGGCGTAATTGCGTGCGCTACTTCCAGATTTATACCCATTCAGTTGACAGGTCAATCTTTTGGCCAAAGAATCAACACAACCAAATGGACCAGTGTAGAGTCTGATTATTTCCCTCTAAATATGTTCTGACCTCATTCTAGCTCCATCTTGCTCTGTGCTTCCAGTACAACAGCCAAACGATTTCAAATCCTTTCTGTTATTCACTGGACATATTATGGGTACTGTAACAGCTTCGCACAAATTGGTACATGAGCATTATTACGGACATAATTACAAGGTAAAATACTCTCATAGGCTCACTTGCATTTAGACTACAGTGATGTTTTTACTGTGGTGAACAGCGCCACCTACTGACACCAGTGGGGGAGTGGGGGCACTTCACTTGATGAACCTTGTCCCTTAAGATCCCCAATTGATTTTACCACCAAGTTTTCTTCAAATGTAAGTTTTAAAATAGCCTGAGGACAAGTATTTAATAATGGCATTGTTGAATTGGATTTTTTAAAATTTGTTTCCACTCAATTTCAACTCAACCAGTTCAAAGCGAAATCTACCATTTAAAAAAAAAAGAAAAAAAAGAAGCCTGACAGTTATCTCAAACACAGCCGTACCACAGTAAATGTTCTTTGCGGCCCAAATTAAAATGGCTGCTATATTTAGACTCGTTGCCAGTGATGGTCAGGGCACTGAACTCCCTTTCAGACAGTGGCTTTCTGGGGGCTGTTAAAGTCTGGGTTTTTCCAAATTCATGGCTTAATTAAAATGAAAATGCAAATAGGGGAACACAAGGCAGAATAAGCAGGTTCCTGTGGGGTAATCGTAAAAATCCGTAGCGAACAATAGCCTTGGCTAATCACTCCTGCAGTTAGGAGCAGCGAACACTTGGCAAAACGAACGAGTGGGAAATTTGGGAGTGTTTTGTTTTGAAATTTGGGGGCGAAAGAGGGACGATGAACCACGCCATTGCCCTGAGCTAGCAGGGTGGCACCAGCCACACTCTTGGTGCTTTTGGGTGGCTGTGTGGCACCACAGTACAGGAACTCTGCTTGTAAACCTAAGATTACAGTTAGGGGCCATTAACTGCTCGCCATTTAAAATGGACATTCATTTACTAAATGGTTCCACATTTACTTAAGCATTTAGAAGTGGCAAAATTTACTCATAACACTTTAAATAAAATAAAAAAAGAGCTAGTTAAGCCATTTATACCTTAAGGAGGCGACTCACACTATATGGTATGGGTAAAATTAAAACTGAATTATAGTTCCATATTGCAAGTACTACCGTTGCGGTAACCATCGCCTGTCAGCCACTGGTGATTCTCACTGTACTGATGTTCAGATTGTGGGGTTGTTGGTATGTTATACACCTCCGCACTGGAAATTAAGTTCAGTTTAAATATGAATAGGGCTTGGCTGTGATTGGGTCTACTGCCTGCAGGTAGTTGCTTGGTTACATTGCGTATCTATACGTCACAACTGCATTTTCTGGAAGACTGGAATTAACTAGCAGTAGGACGTTGTGAATGGCTACCCAAATGTCATCATTTAATAAACTTTAATATTGTATTTAAATATAAAAAGCTTGGTTATCTTTAAAATATATCTTTAAAATACTGTCATCTTGTATTCCTGAGAGTAACACAGATGTTCCCCTCTCCTCTCCGCATAAGAGCGTCTGCCAAATGATTGCAAATGTGTAATATAATGTTATGCCATTTAAAAAAATAAAATAAAATAAAATCTGTTAAAACGTTTTGTCACGCTTGTGCATTTCAAACATTTCCCTGGCGCTGTTGACTTTACCCAGAAGCACTTGCAGTAATGACGCAGTGAGGCTCTGATAAGACATCTGCTAAGCACATGATAAATGTGTGTGGGTAATAGAGGCTACGACTCTGTGCTAAAGTGCTGTAAAGCAGACTCTCTCTCCTCCATGCGAAGCAGGGGCCTGTTATTCCCCGGCGTGCCTGGATTGCATGTGGTGTCGCACTTTACAGCACAGGCATTTAGCAGACGCTCTTATCCAGAACGACTAACACCACGTCTTTGCATTTTTACATAGTATCCATTTATACAGCTGGATATATACTGAAGCAATGCAGGCAGGGTGTGAAATTAACACCGGCCACCAGTCAAATGCTGGTCAAATTTTGATTGTGGCTGGTAAGACTTTTAATCTAGCAGCCACATTGGCAGGTAACCAACCAGGTTGTGTTATACTGTAAAAGACAATGTGGCTGGTAAAATGTTACAAAATGGCTGGTGATTTTTAGCCAGTTGTGAAAAAGTTAATTTCATGCCCCGAATGCACGTTAAGTACCTTTGCTCAAGAGTACAACAGCAGTGTTCGACCAGAGAATCGAACCTGCAACCTTTCGGTTACAAGGCCAGTTCCTTCTAAAAATTTGTTTCTGATCCCCCCCCCCCCCCCCAATTTGGTAGCCAATTGAACCCCATGTTATTCAATTCCTCCCCGTGTAGCAACCGCTGGAGAATCGCCTCTACACAACCCTGTCAGCCGGTAGTAGGAAAGAGGGCGCCACGTCCTCTTCAGGGCGCGACTCCTCGAGCTCCTGAACGTTTTTCCAACTCGCCCAGTGCGCGATGATTCTCAACGAGTCCCTCCCCCCACCCCGGGAGCAGCCACCAATTGCCACTCCCTCAAGGCAACGGCCATGCTTGGGTCTGGCAGGACAGGGACAAGGCCAGTTCCTTAACCATTATACGACACTGCCGGACTGTCACGTCCAGCCAACGTTGCAGGGGGGTCATGTGGTCACTGTTGCATTCTGGGACATTTTCTGCTGCGTTATCCATTCCCAACAGCACTGCTCAGGCATCCGAAGCCAAACGAAAACACTTCCGACTCCAGAACACAAGCCCCCCCCTCGCTTTTGATAGCTCAGGATAAACAGAGATGCACTACCTGAGCAAACGGCAGTTGTCAAGAATGACTGCTTATTCATTCAAACAAAATATCTGTGTGGGTGTGTGTTTCTGTATGTATAAAAATAGCTTTCTGGCCTAACTGCCATTTAGACAAACAGAATGTGCTTTTAATTGCCTTTCACTTGTTTTTCAGAAGGTGAAGCGTTACTGTACGCCAGCACACCCTGAGCTTTAACCCTGACAATCCCACCTTTATATTTTCCCTCTTTCGTAGAATGGCTTTTTTTTGGGGAAGACTTTCTGCAAGGAAACCTTTTGTACTGTATGTATACGTCTACTGGAATGAATTAGCAGGCTTTGCACAAAGGGTCTGGGGAAAGGTCAGTGGAGCTGTGGATAGACTAACTCTGAGGTCTGCAGCAGACGCAATAAGGGAAGTGTATTCCATCTGTGGCGGTCAGTTTGAGTGTGTGTGCAGAGATCAGAAGCAATGGACAGGTCTGTGTGTGCTGGCTGACATCACCACTAAAAGAGCCTGATGTGCTATTGATTTCCATCAACACTCCGACGCAGCCCGCCCTGGCCCGGCCCTGGCCCGGCCCCAGCAGGATTATAAGAGTGCTGGAGAGCGACGGTGGGATGAGGGAGGCAGGGGAGAGAGAGTGGGAGATAAGGGGATGGAAGGAAGGGAAAGGAGGAGGAGGAGAAGGAGGAGGAGGAGGGAGGCGTGGCATGGGGAGGGAGAGGAAGAGGGGAGGTGGAGAGAGGAGGGGAAGGAGAGGAGGAGGAGAGGTGTGGTGGAGAGGGAGAGAAGGAGGGAGAGGAAGAGGGGAGGTGTGGTGGGGAGAGGAGGGGAAGGAGAGGAGGAGGAGAGGTGTGGTGGAGAGGGAGAGGAAGAGGGGAGGTGTGGTGGGGAGGGGAGGGGAAGGAGGGAGAGGAAGAGGAGGTGTGGTGGAGAGAGGAGGGGAAGGAGAGGAGGAGGGGAGGTGTGGTGGGGAGGGAGAGAAGGAGGGAGAGGAAGAGGAGAGGTGTGGTGAGGAGGGAGAGAAGGAGGGAGAGGAAGAGGGGAGGTGTGGTGGGGAGGGAGAGGAAGAGGGGAGGTGTGGTGGGGAGGGAGAGAAGGAGGGAGAGAAGGAGGAGAGGTGTGGTGGGGAGGGAGAGAAGGAGGGAGAGGAAGAGGGGAGGTGTGGTGGGGAGGGAGAGAAGGAGGGAGAGGAAGAGGGGAGGTGTGGTGGGGAGGGAGAGAAGGAGGGGAGGTGTGGTGGGGAGGGAGAGAAGGAGGGAGAGGAAGAGGAGAGGTGTGGTGAGGAGGGAGAGAAGGAGGGAGAGGAAGAGGGGAGGTGTGGTGGGGAGGGAGAGGAAGAGGGGAGGTGTGGTGGAGAGAGGAGAGGTGTGGTGGGGAGAGGAGGGGAAGGAGGAGAGGCGTGGTGGGGAGGGTAGGCAGGGTGGAGGCTGACTACTTGTAAAGATGTAGCTGTATGAATGTAGCTGGCATTATGCGTGACCCGCCATCACTAGGGAAGGAGGGTGTCGAGCTGTCCGACTTCTCAGTACAGCCAAAATACACTGAAAATCTGCCTATATGTCAAAATCCGTTTAACAATTGCAATATTTGAGATAATATAAACTTCAATTCAATTTAAATTTTGAACTCTAAAGCTGATGATACACGGGCAATATTTTCAGGCAATATTGCCGGCAATATTGTACAATATTCATGGATGTATTCACCAGTAAAGCAGGTGGTCTGATTACGTCTGCTGAGTAAAGTTAGCTAGCTAGCTAACGTTAGCTAGTTAAAAGTCACTCGGTTCGTCAGTACGGCGGTGAGTGAGTAATAATACCAATTATTTACAATCAAAAGTCAAGAATACCATAACTTATGAAAAGTTGGTCTTTATTTCAATATTACACTAATACATCAATATAACTTACCTGAGTAATAAATAAATAAAGTTATAAGAGATCAGCATCCCTTCGGTTTCCTCGCACCACTTGGCAGCCATTGTTGACATTTATTTTTGGAAGACTCAGGTGTCATGTGACCCAAAATCTCATCTGTGATTGGATGGTAGCTAAATATTGCTTGCCTCGATCAAACTTGTTCAGATATTGATTTGTCAATAGGAAAATTTCCAGCAATCATTGCCTGGCAATATTGCCGGCAATATTGCCTGAAAATATTGCCCGTGTATCATCAGCTTAACGCGATCTGTAAATGCTAAAAATGCGTCTAAAAGGAAATTTGGGTCATGACTCGTGTTGAGCAAGTCACCGTGATATTTTTAACTGTAGGTCTTTGGGTAGCCTGATTGGCCGTTTTAACAGGAAAGGCAGCCAATCAGCAGCAATGTCATACAGTTTCCATGTGATCATGTATGACACTTTTGACAATGACATGGAAGGTGCAAAGCTTTGCTGCTGATTGGCTGTCTTATCAACACCCGATAGATATCACTGGTGAACACTTACATGGGCGCGCTAACGCTTACAGCGGCACGCTCACAGCGGCGCGCTAACTCTTACAGCGGCGTGCTAACACTCACAGCGGCGTCTTCCTCCTCAGCCTTGGACAGCTGAGCGATGGGCTTCCTGGGGACGACCAGGAAGTGAATGGGCGCCTGGGGAGCCACGTCGTGGAAGGCTATGCACTGAAACACATAAGATGGGGACCCCCGTTTAATGAACCCGCTCGTACCCCATTACCACTGGCAGAACCATCACTAAATAAAATGTTAGAATCCCACAAGGAAACGGGGCTTTTTTGCCAGGCTAGCTAGTACAGTCACAGCTTCTACTGCCAGAGATGAGGTAAAAATGCCAGAACCAACAGGAAAACATTTTTAAAATACAAAAGGTCTAGTACAACAGATATGGGACTTTAACAAGTGTGGGCTTCATGGATGGATACATTATGTCTTAATTCACAGTTCCTGTACAGACATGCTGCTCGACCAATGCTGTAATCTATTAGCCTAAATTGCAAAGACAATTTCACAAAATACATGAATGGGATCCTATGAGATGAATGCTATATCTGAATTTGGTGAACATTATTCAATTTCATTCTGATTTAAGAATGATTTTATTGTAGTTATTTAGCTCTGAATTTACCTTTAGTCTTCTTCTACAAATTGTACTGTCTATGATATTTTTAAAAACTTTTTAATCTAGATATTAGAGTAATAAATTGACATTATTCGTTGTTTTAACATTTTCTTTAATAGGTAAGCTGGAGATGTAAAATTTCTAATGCTGAAATGTCATATTAAATTAATTCTACTTTTAATATGTAGCCTATCAATCTTGGCTGGACATTCATTTAATTGGCTATGAAAAGCACTTTGGCAGTATGGACGCCCATCTGCACATTTAGGTTCAAGGAGCGGGGCCTTGCTGCTACACCAGTATATTTTTTAAACAGTCTATGCACCAGACTCGTGGTGAACTTTTTTTCGCTCGCTCGCTCGCTTCACTTTTATGAAAATAAAATCCGTTAAACTAGCAATCAAATTTGTACGGCCTTAGTAATATTATTGTAATAACGGTTATATTCTTGCTGCAGGCACTTCCCTTCTGGTTTTAAACGTCCCGGTAATTGCTATTATTCTGCTAATGCAGAAAATATCCCATTGACGGGGCCTTCAAATTCTGCGGAATTACCCACCAATAGCGCACAAGTCAGATCGGCTGCTTTACGGTTGCTTGTCACGTAATCATTTACAATAATAGCGCTAGCTAGCATTACCTAGCGAACATTTGCTAACTCACGTTTACAATGATGAGCATACAAGCTAGCCTTAGCTCCTTATCTGGCTCGTTATAAATCCACCCCTAACTGATCCAATACAACAAACACGCAATCAATACGTTAAATGTAGCATATTGCTGATATGGCTTTGTGGATTCCTTCAAAACGTTTGCATTACGGGACGGAAGCTCGCTAACGTTGCTAGCCAACTTGTCAGCAGGTGAACCGTAGTGCAAGAAAGCTTTTTAGTGGGAATAGGCTAAGTTACTCCATTTGTCAAATAAGCGATGCACACCTGTTCATCTTCATATAGTATTTTCGAAGGAATCTCCTTGCGTATAATTTTCCCGAAAATCGTGTCTCCTCCGGGCCGAGCAACTTGTGCCTTAGAAATTTCTTCAGACATTGTGCAGGTTGCAGACAGTCCTTCCCACTGACCAGGGTCCCCGGGTTTCTTCTGGCAACACTGCAGCTTGTGAAATGTAATTGGCTAAGGCATATTTCAAAGCGTAAACTAAAATTATATTGGTGTATGCACAAGTCAATCAATATCGACCCGCCCCCTAGATACCCCCAGATTTTAAATTATGACGCAATTCCTGTTCCGAACCAAAGTCCTCTAGTCAGCTTGGACTTTCGCATTATTATATGATCAAATTCAAGCATTTGAAAAGTTGATTGATCCGCACATTAAGTTTAAAAGAGAACTAGAATTTCACCAATAAGTTTTTATGGGGTGTTTTATGATATTAAACTGAAAAAAGCCAGGACATTCCGAATGAATTTAGAGAAACATTCAAAATCTAGTGTGAGATTAATGCCACTAATGCAACAAATTAAACATTTTCAAATATTTCCTCTGCAAACTCTTGTGTACATCTTATCTACATAACACAACACTGTATTAACATTTTGGGTTGACTTATACTCATACTTACCAGGAAATACAATTATTATGGGAACATATACAAAAAAAGATCATATAATAACAAGGACTGTGACATGGTGAAAACATTATACATATTTTTTTTGTCATTTTATCGGTCTCCTTCCTAAGCATTATATTAACAAATGTGCTGATTAGTTCTCCTGGAAGCTACCATTTAACATTTTTTAAATACATTTTAAAGAGATCCCATGATACTTTTTGAACAGTGGGTGTTTTGATTGGCCAGATCCAATTGGCCAAATCCCCAAAAACACTGCCTCTACATCTGGCCACCTAATTAATAATAATAATAACTTTATTTATATAGCGCTTTTCAAAACAAGTCGCTCAAAGCGCTTTCCAAAACAATAAAAACAGGATAAAAGACACAAAGTAACACATAAAATTAGACCAGCAGAACATAGATAACATCAAAACAATAATAAAATCTGTAAAATATGCAGTAAAATAAGACCAGTCAAAACAGAAAATAAAAATCATTCAACAAAAGGCTAATCTAAAATAATGTGTTTTTAAAAGAGACTTAAAACTATCAACCGACTGTGCCTTTCTAATGTTAACAGGGAATGAATTCCAGAGCAGAAGTCCTCTAGTCAGCTTGGACTATATTGTATTCCTACCCACAATCCCTTGCATTCCCCCACCCACTTTGATTCCCCAGTCATCAGTGAAAAAGAGAATTGAGTTGACCTACCTGGTGAAATAAATGACATCACATTACAGTCACTTAGCAGATGCTGTTATCCAGAGAGGCATACAGTAATGGAGAACATCAGTGTTACTCTCAGGAGTACAGAAATGCGGTGTCCGCGAGAAGGCCAAATGAGCCACCCGCAGTGCCAATTTATCAGATTTATTGTTTCAGTTTTTATGTTTTCCCTCCTAATTTTTCGGTGGAAGCCCCAGATCCTTTTTGTTCAGCCCAAAATGTTTTTGACAATCAATTCATTCACATTTCAAAATGGGGGGGAAGCCACAGGGAACTCTCATATTTATTATTTATACTTACTATTTATAGAAGGCTACACTTATCACCATTACAGTGAGTGTGGTTGAAAAAAAAAGGAAGAAGTGAGAGAGAGAGATAGACAGAGATTTTTTTTTTTTTTAACAACTTCCTTTATTTGTCTAGTGGCAAGGCACCACATACTAAAACAACCAATCAAAAATCACACAAAACTTAAAACGAAAAAAACAACATAAATAAGACAAAACAACACGTACAAATCTCACAAAACAAGACAAAAACTACAAAAGACAAATCAGAAAAAGGTTAGAAAAAAACACTCAGAGGTCACTCAAAAGCATGCGTAAATAATAATTCACCGTCCGTTACAGAGCACATTGCTCCTTTGCAGCACCTAATTCACCGTCCGTTACAGAGCACAATGCTCCTTTGCAGCACCACAAGGTTTTCAAATCCTCCAGGGTGCTCATCACCTTATAATACGCAAAATCAACATTAATTCTGACTTTCACCATCCTTTTTAAAAGTGCCACTGCCTCTTGCCCTGCTTTCTGCTTTGTGCCTTCTCTTTTTCACATAAGGAAAACCTAATACAAAAATTCCCTTCAAAAAAGCCTCCTCCAGTGCGGTAAAAAGTTTTTTGACATGTAGCTATCAGAGAGAGAGCAAGAGAACTAGAAAAGGGGGGGGGACAGAGAAATAGACGGGAAGAAGGAGAGAGAGATTGAGACAGAAAGAGAGAGATACAGCTGCAGTTTACATGGAGTCTGTGATCATGCATTCTGTCAACAGTCCATCATGCCTCAGATGAGACAATGAACTTCAAAATATAAATGCTTGTCTTGGAAAAAAATACATAAATATTTTGCATTGGATACACAGGACTAAATTAGAACTGTATTGGATACTATATCTCATTTCGTGCACGTGACCGTAAAGTCCACTAGAGGGCAGTCAAACACCCTTTAATCCAGTTAAAATATCAATGGGAAGAGACATAAATCCAATATGCAACTGCGGGAAGTGGTGGACTTGCGCAAGCAAACTATTGTCTTTAAAGAAAAATGCATATGAGAAATACACGAACTGGTCAATAAATCGACAACTTCCGCTTATCATGCGACATTTAGTAATAGCCTTCTACATTTCATCAGCATACACAAGCTACACTCAGTAGCCTACACATTGTGCATAATGTATAGGATGTATGTGCACTGCAGTGCACCTATTCCATACATTCGTGATGTTTGGGTTCTTTTTGCATAATGATTCCTTCGTGACATTGACCTCAGTAAGTGGCTATGTTAATGCGAACGGCGAGTGCCGTTACTCCTCCAGTAAGCTTAACGCAGTTGGCAATTTAGGCTACATTTTACAATGCAGGCCTACTGTCCACCATTTAGTTATTCAACAGGCAGTCTTATGCATAACTTACAGACGCCTGTAACAATAACGGGAAAATAGCTGCAAGCACCGGCAGCAATTGCTGCTAACGACTTTGGAATGTTGCGCTGTGGCGCGTGAACAGCGACAAAAGAACCACCTGCGGAACATCGCACGGCAGCGGGAGAAACGTGTGGGATGGTAATTGCAGTAAAATAAATACCTGAATAACTTACCTAAAACCAGCGCTAAAGGGGAGCATTACTGTACTGAACAGGGGCCTCCGTCAAAATTGGTCTTAGCCTGTCAGTTTCATGGACAGCTGAACTCAATATTGCATGCATTCTTTCCTGAGAATTCCGCAACGCCATATGAATTCTACCTGCTTGGGTAGGCCTACGTGAACCCGTTTCGATGCTTAATGTTTTGACATACTTTTTATGAATTCAGGTATAAAAAATAATAATGTCTGATCATATTAGCGGTAGCCTAATTATCATAACTGGTATGTTCCACCCATCATCAGCACAATTTGTATCTAACATATGTAATATAATTCATCAGCAATAAATAATAATAATGGTTCAGGTGACATGGGCTGAACAGAACCCATATTTCTGAATTAGTGTTACCCTACAGCACGGGTAGGCTACCCTGTTCCTGGAGTGCTGGTGCCGTTTCTGGTTTTTGTTCCATCTGAGCTCGATCACAAGAGTTTGACAGATGATTAAAAGTCTGAGCCTGAATATTATGAATGGTGAAATGCAAAAACCTAAGGACCAGAACCGTCTCTGGCACTACCGGATCAGGATTGCCTACCTACCCCTGTCCTATACAGAATAAGAAATCAATACACAGCTTGGCAATAACTTTGATACTTTCGCTGTTTGAAATCTATATATCAGGGGCAAAATGGATTCTACTGCCTGTGAAGTACATTCCATTCAGCAGGCTGACATTTTTAAGAGTGCCTGTTTCAGGCAGGATAAAAGACCATCTGTAGCGTATCACAAAGCCCCTCCACCACACAATCTCTTTCCTCTCTTCAGTAGTACATTATTTATCTGAGCCATAATTGCAAGCGCTTCAGCGCACATGAGAAACATTTTCCCTGATTGTTGTGGACCCACAGTGCACACACACACACACACACACACACACGGCAGGAAGCAAAGCTCATTGTCTCGAGGACAAGCTCAGGAATGCCACATCGCATATATTGGATGTTTAAATTCAAAACGCCTGAGGTCTCGGATGAAAGGAGGGAAATTAATCCTCGTAAGGTGCTGTGTTTTACTCAGCCATGTCTCTGCCCTTCTTTCTGAAATGTGGTGATTTCTCTCTCTTTCTTTCTCTTTCTCTCTCTCTCTCTCTCTTTCTCTCTCTTTCTCTCTCTCTCTCTTTTCCAAGGTTGTTTCAGATTCAATCAGATTCCGCTCACGCCAGCACACACTGAATGGTGCCAGAAGCACACAAAATGTGACCCTGATGTCCAGGGCTGCTGGCTGAAATTATATTATTATATTATTCCTTGGGTCAGGACAATAATATTTACCACAAGCTCACAGACCCCCCCCCCCCCCCCTTTCAGGGCTAGACACAAGGACAAGGTGCCCGGTTGGAAGTAGCTCTTTCAGTTTTGATGCAGTTCTGTGGTCTCACCACAACATCTTGAACATAAAACATAATAATAATATTGTGTTCTAGCTCAGTAAATTGCAGAGGCAATATTTAAAGGACAAACGAATGGCAGACTGAAGTCGGTTTTCACCAGTGTCAACCTTGTGGGAGAAATCAAATTTCAGTTGATCCTCGCTTGTACTTTTGATCTTTTGCTTTTTAACCTGCAGGGCTTAGTGGTGGCACCTGGAATCCCTCTGGATTTCATTTTCCTGCTGTGGGTTGACATCAGTGTGAATATATTTTTTTATCTGTTGACTGCTTTAACTACTGGTCCGCCATTTCCAGAGGTCCGGTCACACTTGCTCTCAGAAATCTTCACTTTCACAAGTCGTTAAAAAGATCATGCTTTCCAATCAACACCCACAAAATAATGCACTTATATATACAGTTTTTTTTCCCTAAAGGGAGAGCAGACAGGCCACTCTCCTTTTATAATTTTAGCTTTACTCAGGAAAGGAAAGTAGAGCGGGTAACAGATCACACTTCAGAAGGTTCCATGGCGGGGGCTCCAAACCGCCATTCTCCAGGGGAACCAGAGTGGGCCGTCCTACAGACTGTGCCACAAGTCTCATCAATGATGACCTCATTTTAGATTATTGCATCTATTCGTTTCAGTATTGTGACAGTGCTCAGTAAGTATTTGTGGCGCATTCTATGGTATGAAACGGGCTGTATTGAATCCACTGGCGTAGGCATGGGTGGGCCCGGGTGGGGTTAGGGTGGGCCACGACCACCTAAATAATATCCTGGCCCCACCCATTTATCTTAGCTGAACCACCACACCCCCACCCCTGTCCATCCCCACCTCAGTCCAAGATCACAAGCTCCAGTCTCTTAAGCCTACAATGGCCCCTGGATCTAGAATGGCCCCTGGATCTAGAATGGCCCCTGGATCTAGAATGGCCCCTGGATCTAGCCCGCATAGTTCTATGCTGGCCCAACAATATGAATACTTTGGCTACGCTGCTGTGTTGAACCTCACGCTGCTCCTCGCTGCCAAACTTTGCTTCCCTTTGACTCATAAAAGATGTTATTTGTGGGCACATTCTATGCTTCATGTGGCCTTCAGAGGGAGTTGTCGGCCACAGTACCCTTAAAATGTGATTGAAGGTGCACGTTACAATTGAGTCATTAACATTTGGGCTACAATATAGTATTGAATATACAACCCTGTCACCAAAAGATATTCTTATTATTTTATCAGTGTTGCTGGTTATCTCTATGTGCCATCACCCATACCACATCATTCCAGGCCTTTTCTGTGGCCTAAGCTAAATGGACCTGATTGTAATGTCAGTAATTATGTTGGTGGGCAAATCGGGGGAAGTCTTCCCTCTGGACCCGGGGTCTCTAATCCAGTGCCGGATTTTGGTTTTAGCCGAGCACTAAGACACCTATACCTATAAGATTCTACTTATCAAGATCTTGACTGAAAACCACAATTAGTTAATTAGTTGAATCGGGTGTCATGGTGCCAGGCTAAAACAAAAACATGCACCCACAGCCACCCTTTTTGGAGAAGATTGGACACCCCTGCTCTGGACCGTACACGTAAGCCGCTGGCCCAGTATGGTGAAGGGGTTCTGTGTTGTGGTACTGATTGAGGATCTGACTCAATAGTGATAAAATATACCACAGCACTTACAGTATTGCAAAGAGCAGGGAATCCCCACTGTCCTGACTCCTGACTGTATGCGCACTCCGACTTTCAAAATTTTGACGCCAAATCCTCCCACAGTTTAGCTAGGTAAATAAACCCCTCCCTTATCATCTCCGCTATGTGGTGATCCAATCCCCCCAACAAACATGCACACATGCACATGCACACACACGCACTATGAATTCCTTACCAATTTGATACCAATTCAATGAATTTATTCATTTATTTAACACAGTAGGCTATTTAGCTCTAACAGTGTTGATTCAAATCTAGCAGTGTACATATGAGCCTACTCTGGCCAGATCAGGCTCATATGTACACTGTAAGGGTTTAATTAACACTGGACAATTTACTGTGTACGTCACTGGATTCCTCTTTTAACTTTTATTTAAATTCCGGTATTTAACGATGTGATGTAATTTACCTGGAAGGCGAAAAAAAAACGCTGCCTAATTATGGACGCTTGCTTGCAATCTATTGGTGAGAGAGACCGCTCCATGAACTCCACAGGGACGCCTCCACCTCGGCCGCCCCGTGTACAGTAACCATCCACGTGTGCGTGCTTTGATTCGCTTCCACTGACCGGCAGCAGCCGCAAAACCTCACAGGCAGCTGTTCCGCGCACAGTCGCTGCTCCGCGCGCTCACGGGGGTGTTTCTTTTCAAGCAGAAGTCAGTGGCTTTCTCAAACCACTTAGCCATCCCATTTACAGACTTTCTTCCGCTAGAGATGACAGGAGGGTCAGTCTATTCCTGGGGGTGGTAAAAGTTTGGAGTCTCTTGTCTTTGAAATATTTCAACACGTTCTTTGCGTGAAGGGATTTCGTTAATACAGTGGTTTAGGGTTACCGTGGCTGCCGCGCAGAAAATGTGCGGTTTTTAGCCAGTAACCCATCAAACATTTTTTTTCTCTCCAAGGATTACAACACAAAGGTGAACTCGTTTGTGTGATGGGGACCCTCTGGATTATGCGGTGCGCGGTTGGATGTGTGGCGTTACTGAGCGTTCTGGTGACGGGACAAACTAGTGGAAATCAGGGGAGAATCGCTTTCAAGACAAATGAGGACACGCACGCGATATCGAGCAGAATGCGGAGACGGGGGCGACAGGATCAATTGAGAGGGTAAGGGACTAACGAGTGTGTCCCTCTGAGAGGAAATATGTCTATGCATCGCATTCTAAGCGACAGGGTTAATTAGCGTAAAATTATAGGGTATTTAAAATGGTACTAATTTGAGATTTAATGAAGATAATACTCAATCAAAAAAGTTATGGTACCACACTCTCATTATATTTAATTTTCTGAAAATAATCTAAAAGGGGTCGTGCTATTATTGACATCATAAACTGTTCGCATGTGGCATTACCTTGCAATGTAGGTTGGTTAATAATATTGCATTGTCAAATGTGGTACACTGTACACTTTAATAGAGACATTTTGGGAATTTAAGCAAAGTATTGAAGTGTTTGGAAAGTAAATTTCAGATTCCAGCTGTATTACCGATCTTGGAAAAATAATGTAGCCTAACTGAAGGAAACTTTGAATGTTCCCAATCTTGATTTCGCAAAATAATAAAACGTGAGAAACGGGCGTGTCTAAGCGTAGTGCGATCAAGGCTGACTTTATTCATATACATAATACCAGGCAGGTGACACGTATTGTTCACCATGGATTTATTCAAATAGTGAAATTATTGGAAAGACCATTTGAAATAGTCACGATTTCTTGCTTGCCGTTGACAGACACACTTGACCCTAGACTCTGTTCAGACACACCTGATTTTCTCCTTTGTGGAAATCGAATTCACGATATTAGCTACATTCAGCAATATGATTACTGGAAACAAAGTTATCCAAATAAAAGTTAATTTCTAATATTGCAGAATCAATTCAGGACTAAAACGAACATATTGCTAATGCATTGCAATGACAGCATTGGGCTAATCACTGTCTAACAGCGCTACTGGCTTCCTGGCTTCTTGAGTGGTCATCTTGGAAGGAAATATCGGATAACCCAGAGTTCAGCTGGAAAATGAATCGCCTTTAAAATACTAAAGCCCCGTGCAAAAGTGTTACATCATCCTGTCTAGATAACACTTAATTTAAAGTTCCCAAAGGTGAATTTAACCTTTATTGTAATCTCAAAATGGGTTGAACATTTAAAAAAAGAAAGTGTGGGTTACCAGGTTGTTACCTTTTTACAAATAACACTTGCAGTGGCAGTGATAATCCAAATGGGCAGTCTATTAGTTGGGGGTGACGTGTTTGAATTCACAACTTTACCTCGATTTCTGTTGTGGGTAATAATTTCAATGTTTAATATAACATATGTATATGCCTTCCTGGTCGTCACGGTGACTATTTTTCATTTGAGTAACTTGAGAGGTGCTGTAAGGGGGAGGGTTAGTTATGATGATTCCAGTGCCTGGAATGGCCCTCAAAAAATTGGTGGCCTGGGGTGGGGGGGGGGGGGGGCCCAAGGTGAGATCTTTTCATGGTCCCCTGCCTGTGTAAGTGTGGCTCTTCTTGAACCTCAGCTCCACTGTTAAAATTTCTATTGGATCTCTGTGATTTCACCCCAAATCTCCTGCACAGGCCGAACGTTTGTGGATCACGGTTTCATTCCTACTGCTGCCCTGGATGGAAAACCTTGCCAGGGGGGCAACCAGTGCATTGTGCGTAAGTACCGCTGCGGCGTTCACAATCACAGCCGATAAGCCACCGCTCCGCACGGGAGGTCCAGTGGGACTTGGAGTTTACTTTGATCTCAGTTCACATCATCAGCAGCAGGGGGCGCTGCTTCACATTCGCAAAAATGTGTCACGGCAGCGACTGGTTTTTGAAAAAGGGAATTTCACAGGAAACGGACACACCCCCCCCCCCCACCCCCCCCCCCCCCCCCCCCCCCCTTCCCTCTCCCCAAACACCGCCACCAAAACCATCACACGTATGTGCTTTTCCAGGACCTTGATTTAATTATGAGAGTTCAGGTCCATAAATCAAGCTAGAACCTCATCCAGCAGCAACAAGTTTGGGAAATGAGCTGTTGATAGTCTGGGTCATATCCGAGTCACTGTTCGGCAGTAGACGGATTAGAACCACAATTTTGGAAGCGCTCAAATGATGCAGGTCGTTTCTTCGTGTCAGAACACATCCATCTCATTAATCAGCCCATACAACTCAAATATAACTCAGAGCCAGGAAGCTTCGGTTGTTAAAAGGAAACGCACATCTCACCGACGTAGTAACTTATACACATATTTGATGTTATTCACCTGAAATACCCTGGAATAAAACAACTGTGTCCTTAATTGTGCCCCCCTTCAAGGTGGTCTGCGATTTATTTTGAACTATAATCACGAGTTCATATTTGATATTGAATATGCACAAAGCAGTAACTCTGTGCAGAATGGTCCAAGCCGCCCAGAGTCCCCGCTCAGTAGATCTAATAGACTTACATACTTACATGGCAGAACTGTCACTTGAATATTCATCTTTTCAAAGACTCGCAGACTTTCTGTACAGCTGGAAGGGCCATTCCTGTCGAATTGTGTGAGATATTTTGACTTAACCATAGCCTGCGGTCCAAAAACTGCAATTTAATTCTGAAAATATTGTGCTATGCTGGACAAAAATCCATAAGGTCGTTTAAGGTGTATATCAAAACATATGTTCATTTAATCGTGCAATTTAATGCATACAGTATATGGTGGCATGTATTGTTCAACAGATTTAACTATTTTGTACATTAAAAAGGCAGGTATAAAATAGTCAATTATTGACGTGTTTTCCAGGTCTGTTAATGGCTGTTCCTTAAATGTCAGATTTAAATCATTTTAAGGACACTTTCTTTGTGAGGACGGTTTGTTTGATTCGTGAATTTTTTCTTCTTCTTTGCAGCCATCTGCCGGAACAGCTGCGGAGACGGCTTTTGCTCTCGTCCCCAACATGTGCACATGTGCCAGCGGGCAGATCGCCCCGAGCTGTGGAGCCAAATCCGGTGGGTACCCCAAAACGCAACACTGCTCACACTTACACGCAAAATAAGTCAATAATAAATCAGCGCAGAACTCTTACTGTCCTACGCCCCCAAAAAAAACGCTGCTTGGAATTCCTCTGTTGCTCGCTAAATGCTGTCACCTTAACCGTTTTGGAAATATGAATTTCACAAAGCATCTTGAACTGTTTTAAAACTCTTATTTAAATTTTTACTATTTATTACAATAGCTATTTCCTTAGCAGATGTCCTTATTCAGAGCAAATTACACTGTTTAGATTGTTGTATATGCTCTCCATATGTACAGCTGGAGTGTTTTACTGAAGTTATTCAGGGGTAAGCACCTTGCTCAAGGGTATGAAAGCAGTGCCTGCAACTGCCTGGATTTGAACCTGCAAGCTCTGTGTTCCAGGAGCTATTTCCTAACCATTCCTAACCATACAGCATGTGTAGGTTTACTCAGAATTAGTACTTTTCAGTACACAATGGTACGTCTCATGAGCAGCAAGTATCCCTGAGCCCTGTTTCTCGTTTGTGGATAACTGAGTTAGCTGGCTAACTGTGCCAAGTAAAACCCGGAAACCCACTGAATATGGAGCTAGCAAAAAACACTGTTCCAGGTTTTACATGGCGTGGTTAGCCAGCTGACTCAGTTAGCCAGCTCAGAGGAATAGGACCCTGGTGGGTATACTACGAAGCAGGATTACTGGGTAAGCTGGATAACTGCACTGAGTAAAACCCGGAACAGGGCCCTGTTTCACAAAGCAGGATTACTGAGTTAGCTGGATAACTGCACTGAGTAAACTCAGAACAGGGCCCTGTTTCACAAAGCAGGATTACTGAGTTAGCTGGATAACTGCACTGAGTAAACCCAGAACAGGGCCCTGTTTCACAAAGCAGGGATTACTGAGTTAGCTGGATAACTGCACTGAGTAAAACCCGGAACAGCTCTTTTTTACTTCAGTCCGTGTTCCAGATTTGGGAGGGTTCCGTGTTTTGCTCAGTGCAGTTATCCAGCTAACTCAGTAATCCAGTTATGTAGTTTACCCCCCTGGTCTTGTACCAATTTGCATATTCAGACCAAGTGATTTTCTGAATTCACAGCACAAAACTGATTCTAGAATGGGGGTCTACCAGAGCTCTGTAAAAGCTCCCTGCTGAGTCTTGAAAAGCAGACAATTACCCCCTCAGTCACTAACACTTTCCTGTTAATGAATGATCAATTAAATTCAGTTGAATCAACTCAAATCAAATTTATTTGTATAGTGCATTTACAATACGCTTCACAGTGGACCCGGGTCTAAACGCCCCACAAGAGCAAGCTTAGGGTGACAGTGGTTAGGAAAAACTCCCCATGGGTGTATGATGTAATGTCTGATCACATTGTGATGTAATGGCTACTGAGCACGCTCTGTCTGTTCCCAGCAGGCCCACAATGCAACGTCAGATGTATGAATGGTGGCTTGTGCGCAGAGGATAAGTGCAAGTGCCAGAAAGGCTATACTGGGACTTACTGCGGCCAGCGTGAGTACACCCTCTACTGCCGGGCTAGAAACGCAACTGAGTACACCTCTCTACGGCCGGGCTAGAAACGCAACTGAGTACACCTCTCTACGGCCGGGCTAGAAACAGAAACTGAGTACACCTCTCTACTGCCGGGCTAGAAACAGAAACTGAGTACATCTCTCTACTGCTGGGCTAGAAACACAAACTGAGTACACCTCTCTACTGCCGGGCTAGAACACAAACTGAGTACACCTCTCTACTGCTGGGCTAGAAACACAAACTGAGTACATCTCTCTACTGCTGGGCTAGAAACACAAACTGAGTACACCTCTCTACTGCCGGGCTAGAACACAAACTGAGTACACCTCTCTACTGCTGGGCTAGAACACAAACTGAGTACATCTCTCTACTGCCGGGCTAGAAACACAAACTGAGTACACCTCTCTACTGCCGGGCTAGAACACAAACTGAGTACACCTCTCTACTGCCGGGCTAGAAACACAAACTGAGTACATCTCTCTACTGCCGGGCTAGAAACACAAACTGAGTACACCTCTCTACTGCCAGGCTAGAAACACAAACTGAGTACACCTCTCTACTGCCGGGCTAGAAACACCAAACTGAGTACACCTCTCTACTGCCAGGCTAGAAACGCAAACTGAGTACATCTCTCTACTGCCCGGTTAGAAACACAAACTGAGTACATCTCTCTACTGCCGGGCTAGAAACACAAACTGAGTACATCTCTCTACTGCCCGGTTAGAAACACAAACTGAGTACATCTCTCTACTGCCCGGTTAGAAACACAAACTGAGTACACCTCTCTACTGCCGGGGCTAGAAACACAAACTGAGTACATCTCTCTACTGCCCGGTTAGAAACACAAACTGAGTACATCTCTCTACTGCCAGGTTAGAAACACAAACTGAGTACATCTCTCTACTGCCGGGCTAGAAACACAAACATTATGGCACCCTCCTGTGTTGGTGTTTTTTTTAACGGTAAATATGCATTGTTGGAGTTTAATGCTAAAGTATAAATGCTATTTAAAGTATTAAACATCGTGAGGCACCTTCATTTTTGTCGAGCGACACTTTTTGAAAGTAAAATTATTTGAGTGTAATGATGGGTGAGTGAGATTTCATTGCCTCATTGTGGCCGGAACCACCATGCACTCTCAGCCACTGACTTATCTGAAAGAATCATAGCGCCTTACCTCCATGCCAAAACACTATGATTGGTTCAGACCAGGGAGTGGCTCATAGCACCTCATGGCTCCACCCGTTTTTGGGTTTATGTGACCTCATACCCTTGCACCTAGTTGAAACAGATGGTTGCCGCAGGTGCAAGGTGTAATTATAATGTGTGTAGGCACACTATGCATTCTTGCATGCCTGGACACTGCATTGACAGAAATGTATGTTAAAAGTGTTGACCTAGATTAGCATTCATTGAGTTTTCGACCTTGCTTAGCATTCGGTGCTGTTCATTTAGCACAGTATTTGGTGTTGTAAGACCTAGCATAACATTCGTAGAGTGTTGACCTAGGTTAGTATTTGGTGTCGTTGATCTAGCTCAGTATTTGGTGCTGGTTGACCCGTCTTAGCATTTGTTGAGTGCTGACCCAGATTAGCATTTGGTGCTGTTGTCCTAGCTTAGCATTTGGTGCTGTTGTCTTAGCTTAGCATTTGGTGCTGTTGTCTTAGTTTAGCATTTGGTGCTGTTGTCTTAGCATTTTGTGCTGTTGTCCTAGCTTAGCATTTGGTGCTGTTGTCTTAGCTTAGCATTTGCTGCTGTTGTCTTAGCTTAGCATTTGGTGCTGTTGTCCTAGCTTAGCATTTGGTGCTGTTGTCCTAGCATAGCATTTGGTGCTGTTGTCCTAGCATAGCATTTGGTGCTGTTGTCCTAGCTTAGCATTTGGTGCTGTTGTCCTAGTTTAGCATTTGGTGCTGTTGTCCTAGCTTAGCATTTGGTGCTGTTGATCTAGCTTTGCATTTATTGAGTGTTGACGTAGCTCATCATTTGGTGAGTGTTGACCTAGCTTTGCATTTTGTAGAGTTTAGACCTCGCTTAGCATTCATTGACTGTTGTCCTAGCTTAGCAATTATTCGGCAATTGTCTTGACCTAGCTTAGCATTTGGTCAGTTTCGACTGTTGACCTAGCGCAGTATTTTGTGCCGTTGACCTAGCTTAGCATTTGTTGAGTGTTGAGAGAACTCACCAAATGCTAGGCTTTGACCGCACAGCAGTGGAAACCAGAGGCGTAATTTATTAATAACAAAAAATTAAGTTTAAGTGAGAAGTTTGGCGTGCTGCAAAAGACAGGAAATTCAAATGAGCACCACCAAGCCAAACTTCAGCGCTCTACACTATCAGGGATTTCCAGTACTCAGTTTTTTTTAAATATCTGACTGCTATACAGTTCTGTAGCTATGTTGGTCTACTGTATTTCAACATGTACTAATCACTGGGCAGATTGGTTCAAACCTTCTCTCAAAGAGCCTAAACCAAACCAAAAACAAAGTAAGTTTAGAGAAAAATGAGGAAGCAATTATTTTTCTTTTCTGGAAAGCAGGTAACTGTGGTAACTGTGGGGCCAGTTGGTATTCATCTTCATAACCTCTCACAGTGAAACCAAAGCAGAGCTGCTGATGACAACGTCTGTGGATCTTTATCTCCATGGCGACTGACAGGCGGCTGTTTGTTGTGTTTCAGCGGTGTGCGACAGCGTGTTGCCAGAACGGCGGGCGGTGTATCGGTCCCAAACCGGTGCGCCTGTGGTCTACGGTTTCACCGGTCCGCAGTGCGGAGAGAGGTAAGGCTGGGCCCCTGGGAACTATTATTCACCCGTCCGTCTGTCCTAAAACACACTGCAAAAACCAAAAAATAGTTTAACAAGTACTTATTACTTATGTTTAGTCTTAACATCTTAGTTTTATTACTTCTTTGCGATTGCCAATGAGGTGAGACAGTTTTACTCATTTCAAGATTTGCGAGTGGGGTAAGATAATTTCACTGCTAAGCAAAAAGTAACTTAAAACAGGTGCAAATTTTCTCCTTAAGAGAAAAACATTTTTTTTAGTCTTATCAGACTAAAACACTTGTTAAGAGACTTTTTTTCAGTGCACTGCTCACTCTCATTCCCTGCATAACTCAGGGTTAGATAATGGATGGATGGATAAATAAATAAATAAAATTTTGGGGTTAATCAGTGTCCCTCAGACAAATTGTAACGGCAACTGGAGCCATTTGTCCTTCTCCTAATAGGATTTGCATTTTTCACCCTTTGTCAGGGAAGGGAAATCAATCATAATTAGAGATGATTTGTTAAAGTTTGATCTCGTTATTTTTGGAGATTACGTCTTGACATTAAGCAGATGCTCTTTTCCAGAGTGACTCACACAGAGCCCATTTTTTCATACAGTCTATTTATTATTACATGCTACTCTGCCGCTCCACGCATTTTTATTTTCTCAGTGTAGGAGAAAGTGCTCTCCCTGCCCTTATGTGTCAAAGTGTATCTCTCTCTCTCTCTCTCTCTCTCTCTCTCTGACTGCGTGACCTTTGACCTCCCCTCTTCTATGTTGACTATCCTTGTCAGACCCCCCGTTGTGTGATGGCAGACATAACTGTCTGGTGCGTTTGTGCGTTCCCTGACAGGCTGATTTAGGGCAGTGGAATGAGCACTCTCAGGATTGGGGAGAATCGGGTAAAAGCAGCGATCCATCTCTCTCTCTCTCTCTCTCTCTCTCTCTCTCTCTCCTCTCTCTCTCTCCTCTCTCTCTCTCTCTCTCTCTCTCTCTCTCTCTCTCTCTCTCTCTCTCTCTCTCTCTCTCTCTCTGTCTGTCTGTCTGTCTGTCTGTCTGTCACCAGAACCTCTTTTAATCAGACCGGGGGGAATGCTTTTCAAGTTTCTACTCCTGAGACGATTAAACCGCTGTTCGGGAGTCTGTTCAGCTCATATCGCTCCCTCTTCAGCTCCTGGATGGCCTTGCTTCTCAGGTCTGCAGAAGCTCGCGCATCTTAAGATGGCCTTTATTACCCTGGCTTAAATGGAAGCTGCTCCATTAAGCAGATGGAATGGGCTTTCTCCTGAGAAAAAGTCACTAGCTCACAAGCTGTTCTGTGTTTGAGGGGGTTCAATGGTGGCTCTGATTGGTTGTTCAGTAGTTGGGGGGGAGGTAATAGTTGGCTCCGATTGGTTGTTCAGTGTTAGAGGGGGTCATGGGTGGCTCTGATTGGATGTTCAGTGTTTGGGGGGGTGGTGGTGGTGGTGTAATAGGTGCAACTGGTTGTTTACTGTTTGAGGGGGTCATAGGTGGCTCTGATTGGTTGTTCAGTGTTTCAGTGGGTCATACATGCCTGATTGGTTGTTGTGATTTGGCCCCTTTTATTTAAACTCAGCTTAAAGCTGAGCATTAATCTCTCTCCGTTGCCACTGTGTCAAACAATGCACCATGGCCACGTCTGCCCAGATCAGATCAGTAAAAGTCCCCCTGTTACTTATGTTCTCATGATCTAGTCATGCAGTAGATATAGTTTCACTGTAGCTCAGATTTTTACAGAAAACCGCGAACGTTTTGGATTCGTAGTAGTAGTGGAGAAGTAGAGAGGTCTGTATGTGGAGATTGGGGATGTGCAAAAATAACACAGACCTTTTTTTTTTTAATTGAGAGAAAAAAGTGACTTGGAATGCCCTAGTGTGTGCAGTGACATATGATTTATAATGCTCTAAGTGCATTCGTGGTGAAAAGTAATTCTTGCAGGGAATATAATGGCAGTCTTACTGGCAAATGATCAGATGAAAAAGGATTTAATTCATATGAGTAATGAAGTAGTAATTCCTTGATTTAAAAAAAAAAAAAAAAAAACAGCTGACAGTGTTCACAAAATTTCAAGACCAACCTCGAAAGAGTCATTTTAAAAGATAGCGATCCAAAGGTACAGTATGCTCAGTGTTAATCAGAAGGATGTAACAGAGGGGAAATGACTGTAGAATATAAAGGACAGTTGAAGGGCAATATAAATGATCGCAGAGGGCGCTAACCGCCTGGAGGAGCGCCAAATAAACCCCGCCCTGCCCCCCTCCATCCACAATCACACCCATGTACTGTGACATAGCGCCCATGTACTGTGACATAGCGCTGTGTACTGTGACATAGCGCCCATGTACTGTGACATAGCGCCCATGTACTGTGACATAGCGCCCATGTACTGTGACATAGCGCTGTGTACTGTGACATAGCGCCCATGTACTGTGACATAGCACCCATGTACTGTGGACATAGCGCCCATGTACTGTGACATAGCGCTGTGTACTGTGACATAGCACCCATGTACTGTGACATAGCGCCCATGTACTGTGACATAGCGCCCATGTACTGTGACATACCGCCCATGTGTACTGTGACATAGCGCCCATGTACTGTGACATAGCGCCCATGTACTGTGACATAGCGCCCATGTACTGTGACATACCGCCCATGTGTACTGTGACATAGCGGCCATGTACTGTGACATACCGCCCATGTACTGTGACATAGCGCCCATGTACTGTGACATAGCGCTGTGTACTGTGACATAGCACCCATGTACTGTGACATAGCGCCCATGTACTGTGACATAGCGCCCATGTACTGTGACATACCGCCCATGTGTACTGTGACATAGCGCCCATGTACTGTGACATAGCGCCCATGTACTGTGACATAGCGCTGTGTACTGTGACATAGCGCCCATGTACTGTGACATAGCGCCCATGTACTGTGACATAGCGCCCATGTACTGTGACATAGCGCTGTGTACTGTGACATAGCGCCCATGTACTGTGACATAGCACCCATGTACTGTGACATAGCGCCCATGTACTGTGACATAGCGCTGTGTACTGTGACATAGCACCCATGTACTGTGACATAGCGCCCATGTACTGTGACATAGCGCCCATGTACTGTGACATACCGCCCATGTGTACTGTGACATAGCGCCCATGTACTGTGACATAGCGCCCATGTACTGTGACATAGCGCCCATGTACTGTGACATACCGCCCATGTGTACTGTGACATAGCGCCCATGTACTGTGACATAGCGCCCATGTACTGTGACATAGCGGCCATGTACTGTGACATAGCGCTGTGTACTGTGACATAGCACCCATGTACTGTGACATAGCGCCCATGTACTGTGACATAGCGCCCATGTACTGTGACATACCGCTCATGTGTACTGTGACATAGCGCCCATGTACTGTGACATAGCGCCCATGTACTGTGACATAGCGCCCATGTACTGTGACATACCGCCCATGTGTACTGTGACATAGCGCCCATGTACTGTGACATAGCGCCCATGTACTGTGACATAGCGCCCATGTACTGTGACATAGCGCCCGTGTACTGTGACATAGCGCCCATGTACTGTGACATAGCGTCGTGTACTGTGACATAGCGCCCGTGTACTGCGACATAGCGCCCGTGTACTGTGACATAGCACCCATTTACTGTGACATAGCGCCCGTGTACTGTGACATAGCACTGGAAACTCCTGTTGCTAGGAGTTACTGGGGGGGGGGGTATACATTTTGATTTTGGGCTTCTCAGGATATGTAATCAAAAGAGGCCCGGGCAGAGAACGCGCAGATATGAGCTGCTGTTTAGTACCAAAAAACAAAGAAGCCATTGTGCTTCTCCTGCAGTGGGAAGCGAACGTCTGCTTGAGAATCAAATCCAACCTGCAGATGGCCTGCTGGCAGGATCCTTTCATTTGATCATAAATCCACTGCTGCGCTACTTTGCTATCAAGAAGTGAGAGTGAATATATCGCCAACAAGTTATCTTCATTATTGAATGGGAGGCAATGTTTTTTGCCGGATGATGTCATTTGTCTTCTGTCCAGCAGGGGGGTTTAGTACGGTATCAGCGTTCAGGGCTGATTTCATGGGGAGGTTCATCATAATAATCGTGAATCATAATAATCATAAATGTTGATAACACATGGGAGTGATCATGTGTAATGGTGGAACACAGTGCTTTTTTGGAGGGTTGTGTGTTTATTGGGGAAAGTGAGTGAGTACAGGTATGAGCCACCTCTTGCTCGCTGAAAGATCCGGTTTGGCGTAGTGTGCCCGTGTTTCTTTCATCGAGAATAGGTTGCGCGGCAGGTGTGCGCCGCTTTCTCCGTCTTCAAACGAAACCCTCGGCCAGAGAAAGGAATGTCAGTTTTTTTTTTTCTTTTTTTTTTTCTTCCAGTAAGTGGAATTTCCACAGGAAGTTTCTGGCTCAAACTACTGTTGATGCGCAAAGTAAAGTTTGACCCAGCTTGAATGGTTTTAGCCATGTGAAAATGTAGTTAGGAAACCAAACTTTACATTTTTTAACTGCTGGGGGGGGGGGGATTGGAACAGCAGCTCAACGGTGGCCCCTCCCGGCCACGGGGGTCCCCTCCCGGCCACGGGGGTCCCCTACCGGCCACGGGGGTCCCCTACCGGCCACGGGGGTCCCTAGACATAGTCCATGTATAGGAAGAAACGGCCTTGGTAATAACATCAGGCTCATATTGCCCGATACCCGATATCATATCAGCTGATAATAGCTCAAAAATTAACTTATTGGTATCAGTCTGCAGCGTTATCATAAGTGGACAGAAAGGTATGAAAGGAATGAATTTGTGGGGGCCCAAGCCAGACGGGGCCCACAAATTATTTGCAATATCTTTTGCACCCACTAAGGGGCCCAGTGCATTATTCTCTCAGGGGGCCCAGATTTTCTGGCTGCTCCCCTGTCAGTCTGATACTGATATTTTGGCTGATATGATGAGGCGAAATATTTTATGTGCTGCTGATGCTCTTAATTAAGAAAATATGCTCCAAAGATATTAATAATTGATCATATTTACCAGCCAAACTCGCAAAGGTGTACAGAGACTCAGAAGGTCTTTAGACTCAATATGTTCAGTTTTCATAAGTCGACATCTGTGCTCATCTATTTCCTCTATGAACGTGGATACTTGATTATTGATTATTGATTATTACTGCAATAAGGCGGGCGAGACAAACAGAGGCTATTGTTATTGGCCCCAAAATGTCCGTATCACACACTCCTACATTTATATGTAATGTTTTTTTTAAATTTTATACCACACATTTTATATATACATTGCACATTACCCTCATGTTTTAACAGGCTGTACGCTGCTACCCAATGGGCTTGGTTACTAACGTGAAGTCGCCTAATGTGTTCACGGACTAGCCAGAGCGCACGCGTGCGATGCATTATCAGTACCGAGAACCACTGCTACAACACGAACAGCAGTTCAGTAGTATAACGGTCAGGGAACTGCTTGTAACCGAAAGTCATGTAATATAGGGATGTAATATAATATCCCCTTCAGTTTATAAGACAGTTTATATGAATGTATGTTGAATCCTTGCAACTGTTTGTGCATGATGTTCTTATTCTTATGTTCTTTATGTTTTTTTCAATCAGCTGTGATGTTAACCAACACCCCCCCCCCCCCCCCACCCCCCCCTCACCCCAGTATTTAATTACATTAGTGAAGTATAATAGCCTCTCTGTAGCCTCTCACACGGTTTCAATTAAAGTTATTATAGCGGTCCCGAGCCATTGACATAACATGGAGGCCTTCCTCCAGGGGTAAGCTGAGGCAGCCCTGTCATTGGGCCTTTTATTTTCAGGGGGAAAGCACTTGATAGTCGTATTAATGGCCGACATAAAAAGGCATTCTGCGCGCGGTTGTTTACTCTGGAAGGGCTTAGCGTCCCGTCACATGATATTCGGCACACGCACAGATATTTGGCCTCCCGCACCGAGAGGAAGCTACGCCCCCCTACCCCCCCCCCCCCATACCACCAACTCCACCACACACTGTAGTGGGGGGTCAGTAAGGCTGGCCAAGATAAACCCGTTTCCTTCTTTGTTTGCTTACACTATAATAATGTTTGTTCCCTTTCATTGCATTTTTTTTTCTCCGTTGTGAAATTTGATGAGTTTATGAAGTTTATTTTCCAGTTGTTTGGTTATGTTTATCTCAGTGCAATTATTTATAACGTTCCGCTAAATGTGATATTATACGGCGATAGGACCGTGAACTGACAACGATTAACACATGGGTAAATGCTGGCCTGTTTGACCGTTTTGGTATATGTGTAGGAACTGATGCGGTCGCACTAATGGGATTGCGTCATTATTGCGCCATTAGTCAGCTTGGCCGAAGGGAATTGGCTTCTCTGGAAGTGCTTGTTCTAAGGCTTTAATTACACACTGTGTTTGACTTGAATAAAGAGGGAACATGAGCAATGTATGAGCTGTTTATTATGCAGCGTGCCTTAAATTATAGTACAGTAATGCTGCATCTGTGTGTTTGTGTGAGTGCGTGTGCGTGTGTGTGTGTGTGTGTACATGCGTGTGTGCGTGTGTGTGTGTGTGTGTGTTGCATTCACATGTGTGTGGTGTATAGGTTAGGGCTGTGTGTGTGTGTGTGTGTTGCATTCACATGTGTGTGGTGTGTGTGTGTGTGTGTGTGTGTGTGTGTGTGTGTGTGTGTGTTGCATTCAAACGTGTGTGTGTGTGTGTGTGTGTTGCATTGACATGTGTGTGGTGTATAGGTTAGGGCTGTGTGTGTGTGTGTGTGTGTGTTGCATTCACGTGTGTGGTGTATAGGTTAGGGCTGTGTGTGTGTGTGTATGTGTATGTTGCATTTACACGTGTGTGGTGTATAGGTTAGGGCTGTGTTTGTGCGTGTGCGTGTGCGTGTGTGTGTGTGTGAGTATGTTCCTTCAGCAAGGAGGGATGCTTGCAGCCTCACTGAACAGTTGTGACCCGCCTGGATAACTTGGTACCAGACCTGTGTCAGAAGCGCATTTGAAATACATTACATGCGGAAAAATAAAGATTCTTCCCAAAACTATTTGAAATTAACTGAAATGTAGACCCAAAATGTGCACGAGTAGCTTTCCGTCACTGTTCCAGATTTGGTACATCTAAATTGAGGGCATTAATTATGTTCATTTGCTGTTGAAACACTGAACCTTTTTTTTTTTTTTTACCTCAATAGCTTGTCTTTTGGGGGTTCAGGCCTGGTTTTTTACCCAATTTTATCTTGTATTTTCCAGTGTAAATCATTTGTGACAGTGTTTCTGTAAAATGAAGAAGTGGATAAAATAAAATAAAATTGAATTAAACTGAACTTTGAACTTTGAACTCCCAGCCTGGCTGTGGTCTCAGAAACGAAAGCATCAGTATCTGACCTCAAACGGTACAATAAGGCTTTGTTGCCAGGGTGTGTCCCACCATTTTCCAGTTATTTTCCAATTGTACTGTAGATTTTTCAATATCTGTTGGATAAATATTACATTAGTCTTACGGAGTAACTTACAGGGCTTTGCATTATTGTACAAACAGCCCTTTAACACAGCTGCATATTTACTGAAGCAATTCACGCACTTTGCTCCAGTACCCCACCTGTGTACCCATAAATGGAGGTACAGTCAAGCCGGAAAGTCTGCACACTCCTTTCACCTTCTCCACGTTTTATTACGTTACAGACTTATACTACAATAGATTGAGTTCATTTTTTGCCTCAAACATCTACACACAATAGCCAATAATGACAAAGTGAAAACAGGTTTTTAGAAAATATGCAATTTTATTTTACTGACAAAAATAGGTTATTTAGGGGTTACATATCTGTACACACCCTTAGCCTAATACTTGGTTGCTGCACCTTTGGCAGCGATTACAGCTTCAAGGCGTCTTGGGCAAGAAGCTACGAGCTTGGCACACTTGTTTCTGGACATTTTTGCCCATTCCTCTTGGCATATCCTTGCAATCTCCATCAGGTTGGATGGGGAGCATCGGTACACAGCCATTTTCAGCTCTTTCCACAGATGTTCAATTGGATTCAGGTCTGGGCTCTGGCTGGGCCACTCAAGGACATGCACGGACTTTCTCCGAAGCCACTCCTTTGTTCTCTTGGCTGTGTGCTTCGGGTCGTTGTCATGTTGGAAGGTAAACCTTCGCCCCAGTCTGAGGTTCAGAGCGCTCTGGAGCAGGTTTTCTTCAGGATCTCTGTGTACTTAGCTGCATTCATCTTTCCCTCTATCAGGACTAGTCGCCCCGTTCCCGCTGCTGAAAAACATCCCCACATCATGATGCTGCCACCGCCATGCTTCACTGTAGGGATGGTATTAGCCAGGTGATGAGCGGTGCCTGGTTTCCTCCAGACGTGACGCTTGGTATTCAGGCCAAAAAGTTCAATTTTGGTTTCATCAGACCAGAGAATCTTGATTCTCATGGTTTGAGAGTCCTCTAGGTGCCTTTTGGCAAACTCCAAGTGGGCTGTGATGTGCCTTTTACTAAGGAGGGGCTTCTGTCTGGCCACTCTACCATAAAGGCCTGATTGGTGGACTGCTGCCTGGATGGTTGATCTTCTGAAAGGTACTCCCATCTCCACAAGGATACGCTGGAGCTCTGTCAGAGTGACCCTCGGGTTCCTGCTCACCTCCCTGGCCAAGGCCCGTCTTCCCCGATTGCTCAGTTTGGCCGGGCGGCCAGGTCTAGGAAGATTCTTGGTGGTTCCAAACTTCTTGCATTTACGAATGATGGTGGCCACTGTGCTCTTTGCGACCTGTAAAGCTGCAGAGATTTTTCCGTACCCTTCTCCAGATCTATGCCTAGACCCAATCCTGTTTCTGAGGTCTGCAGATAATTCCTTTGACCCCATGGCTTGGAGTTTGCTCTGACATCCACTGTCAACTGTGGAACCTTACATAGGCAGGTGTTGGCAATCCCCAATCATGTCCAATCAATTGAATTTATCACAGGTGGACTCCAATTAAGTTAGAAACATCTCAAGCAGTATCAGTGGAAACAAAATGCACCTCAGCTCACTTTTGGGTGTCATATTTTACATTTTGATTTTTAATAAATTAGCACAAATGTTTTCACTTTGTCATTATGGGCTATTTTGTGTAGAATTTTGAGACAAAAAATTAACTCAATCTATTGTAGAATATGTCTGTAATGTAATAAAATGTGGAGAAGGTGAAAGGGGTGTGCAGACTTTCCGGCTTGACTGTATATTCAGTTGAAGTCGGATGTTTACATACACTTAGGTTGAAGTCATTAAAACTCATTTTTGACCACTCCACAGATTTCATGTTAGGAAACTATAGTGTTGGCAAGTCAGTTCGGACATCTACTTTGTGCGTGACACAAGTAATTGTTTACAGAAAGATTATTTCACTTTTAATTCACTATATCACAATTCCAGTGGGTCAGAAGTTTACATACACTAACTTGACTGTGCCTTTAAATTTTTAATATTTGGTCGCATATCCTTTGCATGCCATGACTTCCTGATGTCTGTGACCCAACAACATCAAAAGACTCTTGATATCTTATTTTCTGGTACTCTTACAAGCGATACTATAACGTCTCTGCATTTGAATGGATCTCTATGGGAATTGGGGGGTGGGACTAGATTTAGCTGTAAATTACACTGGAACAGTATGGAACACATGGTTGGCTAACTGGCTCTAAGTCAGCAAGGGTCTGACGTATCAAACAAGCCTTAAATCATCACTCTGCTGCCAGAAATACAGTAGATATGGATGGATAACTTGAAGGGGTTTCTTCTCCTGACTTATTTTTCCATAGAGTTCGATCGGAAAATTTGTCAGGAGAAACAACCGTTAAAGTGATCCATCCATATCTACTGCATATCTGGCACACACACATATCCATATCTACTGCATATCCTGTCCTATGCAGGCTGTCACACATGCACAAGCACTCTCAGACTCGGCCCTAGGACCCCGTTTGTAAATGTTTATACAATGATGACCCTCCTCCACTTTTAGAGTCAGCCAAGAGTGAAGTTGCTCGGTGCTCGGACGCTGCCAGGATGTGAGATACTAGTAGCAAGTCGCTGTTGACGCGCAGCCAAGGCCGAGAAGCTCATGTCAGCAGAGACGGCTTTTTCGCCATTCTCTCCATGTCATTTTTCAGACGGTATCCACAAACATATCAGAGCCTCATGTTAAATTATAAATATAGATCACGGCTGTGTAAAACAGCTTGTGCTAGTGTTTTACATTTCGCATTTGGTTGGGTAATCCTCGCGGGAACCATGGCCAAACAAAGCTGTCCCAAGCTGAACTGTCCCCGCACTCTTGGGATCTGAAAAACATTTTGAAATTGAGCTGCAAGCTCGGGAAAAGCTCACAAAGACAGCCGGCCTGCATTCTCTCAAGTCAACTGAGTTTGTAGCGGTCCAAGAAAGAAGTCACTTTGCGATGCACTTGGTAAAGTTTTACGATGTGAGATGTTACAGTGTGTGGTTTTATTGTGTGAGTTCATGACGTTACGAGGGCAGCAATAGGGTGATAAATTATACGGAAAACACTACGTGTGTGTGCATGGGATGCACAGCGATGGATTGGGGGAGGGGGAGGGTCTCTCAGCCAGTGATCCTATCCCTTTATTTGGTGACCTCATGCAGAATGCATCTGTGCACTCTGCAAAAAATGTCTTTAGTCTTGTAATGAGACTTAAAATCTTATTAAACTTACAAGTGGAAAATATTATCTTGTTTTAAGTTACTTTTTTGCTTGACAAGTGAAATTATCTTACCCCACTGGCAAATCTTGAAATAAGTAAAACTATCTCACCCCACTTATTTAGAAAAAAAAAAAGTCACAGAACTAAGATTATCAAGACATAAGAGATATAAGATTAAAATACTTGTTAAGATTTGGTTTGCAGTGCAGTGCCCAGTGATATGCCGCATGCCAGCACACATGCATTCCAGAACAAAGCCAGATTCATATTTTTAATACTTTAGGCTAACTCTTTAGATGCTGGCAAACTTTGAAAACACCTCTGCAGACAACTGAGAATTTTCACACATTACTAACCAAATTGCATGAAATAAAAAATTTCTTTTGAATTGAAATTTCCTCTAAATTCTAAGCAATCTTTCAAAATTAGACTGGCGTCAAAAGGGTTAGCACATTCAAGACGTTGAAATTTGAAGTTATATATTGGAAACCAGGTTTTAAACGTGTCCAAACTTTGTCAGGCTGTAAGTTTTGTAGTTAAGGGGGATTCCAGGGGGACCGTGCTGTAGAAAAGTGTGACTCGCCTTTTTTCTTCAGTTTCACACTCGTATGACTGAATACGAGTGGACTGTGCAGGCAATTGTGTTCACATGGAACACACTGTACTGGAATCCGGTATACTGTAAAAATCACAGTGATTTCGGTGCAGTTGGACACTGAGGATCATGGGTTCGAGCCCTGGATCCTGCCAGATCCGAGTACGGCCGGTGCCTTGAGGGAGCGGCAATTGGGCGGCCGCTCCCGGGATGGGGGGAGGGACTCGGCGGGGGAGAATCGGCGCGCATAAGACGGCCCCGGGCGAGTTGGAACCACGGTCAGGAACTCGGAGTCGCCGCGCCCTGAGGAGGGCGTGGCGCCCTCCGTCCTACCACCGGCTGAAGGGGTTGTGTAGCGGCGAATTCTCAAGCGATTGCTACACGGGGGAATTGAATAACATACGGGGCACAATTGGCCACTAAATTGGGAGAAACATGGGGGGTAATAAAAGCAAACAGTGGCTGATGTGCTCCTATGGTGTTGATTATGCTAAAGCCCTGGTACTCCCATTCTCAACGTGTTTCTTAAAGGCTTCAGCGGGTTACAAGTTCATCACGACCATGTAGTCTGGAAGTGATTGAAATATACAAGCAATTTTTTTGCTGTTGCCAGAAACGGTAACAAGACCCTAATGTGACAAAGCTGAGGTGACCACACACCCCTTGTCAGTGACCCCCCCCCCCCAACCCCCTCCTGGGTTATGCGCCCCAGTAGGAGGAACTGATAACTTTTTACAACAGTGGGGGGGGAAGGGGTAGGGGGAAGGGGGGGACTACAATGTGTCTGTTCCTTTCTTTTCTGCCCCACTGGCTACCTATATCATCTCACATCAAACTCAAAACATTGACGCTAGCTTATCAGGCAGCTAAAGAGACAGCTCTGTTATATCTTCTAAAGATCATCTACACACGGGCCGGACCCCTCCGTTCTGCTACCTCTGGGCGTCTGGTCCCTCCCCTCCCTGCATGCCTGCACTTCCAGGTCAAATCTTCTGTCCTGTTCCGACCCCTACTGCCCCACCCATATTCCGATGCAGACTGAAGAGTCACTCTTCACCTCTCACCCCATTTACACTTTCTTTTCTGTCTTTCTTTCTTCTTCTCTTTCTTTCTTTTGGGTTTATTTTTGGGATAGTGTTACAGGCATATCTGTGTAAAGATTATCTCTGTAGTCGTACTTTCTTTTGCTACAATAGAAATTGCTGTTTGTTAGGCTAACATTTCACTTATTGATTATAAATGAGCTTCCTGTGCCTTGTTGATGACATGGCGCTTTTGTTTGTGAGATTAACACCGACGTTCTCCACTTTTCACCGCGCGAAAGCTGTGGTTAAATCCAGGATATTAATAGTATCAGAGCCAGTCTGTATAAACATAAGCCCCTCTCTCTCTCTCTCTCCCTCTCTCTCTCTCTCTCTCTCTCTCTCTCTCTCTCTCTCTGGAGCCAGATGTAAAAAGGTTGGAAGTTAAAGCTGAGATGCCGCCACATGTTCTGAAATGTTAGTGTTAAAGATTGAAATGGTATGTGGGCGGGAGACTGTTTAAAATGTCAGAGTCCAGTCCTGGATGCTTTAATGCAGATGTGACTGCAGCAGACTTTGAGAAGCAGAAGGAGCACAGGCCATCAGCGTCAACAATCATAAATTTAAAAAAAATTAATTTGGCGGCCATTCTGGGGCTGAGTATGTCCAATTCCCACCCTAATATGTAATATCCAATTGACTTATTGTCTCCCCGAAACGCATTTGATTACGGTGCGCATTTGTCGTGGCATAGTTTCGACAACCTTATGCAACGTCACAACATTTATTTCCATCCATTGATTTTTGGCTGAGATCTTGTATTGACGACGGGAGAGTCGAACCACTCCGTAAAGTCTTCTCCAGCACATCCCAAAGACTTTCAGTGGAGTTAAGGTCAGAACTCTGGTGGCCAATTCATGTGTGAAAATGATTCCTCATGCTCCCTGAACCACTCTTTCACAATTTGAGCCTGATGAATCGTGGCATTGTTGTCCTGGAATATGCCCATTGATGGGATAACCTGGTCATTCAGTACATTCAGGTACTCAGTTGACTTCATTTTATTGCTGCATAACGTTGCTGAGCCTAGACCTGACCAATTGAAGCAACCCCAGATCATAACACTGCCTCCAGAGGCTTGTACAGTGGGCACTATGCATGACGGGCGCAACGGCCAGGCAGTGTATGTGGCTTTGGCATGCAGTCCAACCAGCAGGGGTCACTAGAGAGCGATGAAACGCGGACCCCTGACGGACTGACCCTCCCGTACCATGGGTGACGTAATTGGTAATTGCCCTATGGCACTACTGGCCACAGTTGGTACCGGCACGGTCCAGATTTCGATCCGCGACCATCCTCACCCATACATCACAGCGTGGTGCCTTAACCGAATGAGCCTTCCAGCTGCCCGGACAATCTTAGTTTTAACTGACGGCGTTGAAGCTGCAAAGCAAGCCTTGACCAAGGTAGCAGGGACTGTACTGATGGCCCAGTATATTATAATTTATATACAGTATATTATTATGTAATTTAGGAGTGAAATTATCAATGTCAAAAGTGTGTAACCTTCACAACAGGCAGTAAAAGAGACACTGTTGAGCACTGTTGAGGGATGCTTGTAGTCAGTAGGGAATTCCCAGCCCCACTGAACTACTGTGAGTCACCTGGTTAACTTAGTACCAGACCTGTGTCAAAAACATTTTGAAATAGTTTACAAGCGGATACAATTTTCAAACACTCCCGCACATCCCTTAGATTCATCACAAAACTATTTGAAGCAAAATGTGTGATCATGTGACACAGTTTTGTTCTTATTATTGGTTTTGTTCTTACTCTTGCTTCTCAGAGTTCAAATAAACGTCCCAGGAAGTAGAATGACAGTAGAATGAAACAGGCGGGGAAATGGTTAGAATTATATGGAGGCTGTTTATTGAGCTTAGATGGATCATAGCCAGGCTTTGATCTGAAAGGTAAGCAGCTTTATACTGTCAGTGTAAAATGATGAGGCTAGGTGGTGCTGTGTTCTTGTTATTAATTGTTCTAATGCTCTTATGTTATAATGTTCTTATGTTCTAATATTCTAATGTTCTTATCTTCTAATGTTCTCCTGTTCTAATGTTTTTGTGCTCTAATGTTCTCATGTTCCCCTGTTCCTGTCTCCCAGACTACAGAACCGGCCCGTGCTTCACGCAGGTGAGTAACCAGATGTGTCAGGGCCAGGTGAGCGGCATCGTTTGCACCAAGACGCTGTGCTGTGCCACCGTGGGCCGCGCCTGGGGCCACCCCTGTGAGATGTGCCCCGCCCAGCCCAGCCCCTGTCGCCGAGGCTTCATCCCCAACATCCGCACCGGAGCCTGCCAAGGTGAGCACCGTTTTTCTTGTGTGTGGAGATAGTGTGGCGTTTTCACTGTTTTTCTTGTGTGTGGAGATAGCGTGGCGTTTTCACAGTTTTTCTTGTGTGTGGAGATAGCGTGGCGTTTTCACTGTTTTTCTTGTGTGTGGGGATAGCGTGGTGTTTTCACAGTTTTTCTAGCATGTGGAGATAGTGAGGCGTTTTTTCCAAGTGACCTCGCCTCTCGACGGGCTAGTGAATGAAACATGCTCTTGTTAGTCTGGTGGCTGTATCCGGGCCTGGTGTCCCTACACTCAGGAAAACAAAACTGTGAAAAGACAATAAACAAATGATGAAACAACGCATAGAAATAAATAAAAAAAAACAGGTAAATGAGAGCATGTGTGTGTGGGGGGATTAAAGACATGGCATTGAGGTGGTGGTTAACACAGCTGAAGAAATATGAGGTCAGGTTTGGGATGGGGGGTGGGGGTGGGGATGGGGGGGGCGTGGAAGCCTCAGACGCCCCCAGGAAAAACCTCTCAAAGACACATCCTGCCCCCCCCCCCCCCCTCGCAATGATAAGGAGGAAACCCCCAGGGTGGGGAGTAGTCGCTGCCCCCAAATGGCCCCCGCCCTCGAGACTGCAGCTTTGCACAGACCTGCTCCTCCTCACCTGTGATTACATTCTGAAGAAGTCTATAAAGAAGTTTCCTTTTACTTTTATAATGATGCCGCTGAACACCCAGGACAAATAGGGGTACCTATCCTGTGTTTGGGTCGGGACATCTACAGCCGCCGTGAGGGTTGATTTCTCTCTTTATGGTGTAAGATCACGAATACTGTATGTGAC
The DNA here is from genome assembly GCA_029718625.1 of Synaphobranchus kaupii. NCBI lineage: Eukaryota > Metazoa > Chordata > Actinopteri > Anguilliformes > Synaphobranchidae > Synaphobranchus > Synaphobranchus kaupii. The sequence continues at coordinate 3,524,496 of CM056392.1, forward strand.
TAGAATGTTCTGATGCTGAACATTCTACTGCTGATGTAACAATCACTACTGGAAACTGAAAGCAATTAGAGTTCTAGAACACTTACTAAGAATTTTGAAAAAAACATTCCAAAGACATTCCACTAAACGGGTCCACAGTCCCTGTCTCCAGAACACATGCTTAGAGGCGGCTGAAAGGCTATAGCCATCTCTGAGAGGCAGTGTCTGCCCAGCTGGAAAACATAAATGAATAATTGAATAAATAAATAAAGTAAAAAGACAGACTGTTGCATTGTCATCCCCTTACATTATGGAGAACAGGCATATCTCTGGAGCAAGATCTCGTTTAGAGCTGCTGCTCACTCCTCTGCCAGTGCAGATCCTGATTCAAAACAGAGTACGTTTCTGTCCTCCGTGATAATGCATACCATTAAAGTGCTGTGTGTGTGTGTGTGTGTGTGCATTTGGATTCCACTGCATATGTAGCCTTTAAGATGGGAAGGTTTTATTGTTTAGATTACAATCTTGGGCTTGCATCAGTCCACTTTTAACTGCCAATTTAAAAATTATAGGATTGTCTGATTTTCATTCCCATAGAAAAATCTCAGCTGGGCTGAAGGAATTCCTTCAGAGCTCATGGTTCCATTTAAGACTAAATAACCCAGCATCGCTGTGACATTAACCCTTTGAAGAGTAGGTTTTTTGGAACGTTTTGTTCAGAATTGTAAGTCTGTGTTCTAGAACTCTAATTTAACAGTAGTTATTATTACATCAGCGTTGGAATGTTCAGTTAAGAACATTCTAATGACACATTTGTTCTGTTGTAAAGGGTTAATGTTGTTATGGTTGATCTGCTCTCTCTCTGTCTCTAAATGGCAAGCGTGGCACAGTCATGCAGGTCTGCACTGTGGATTTGCATGAATATTGGCTCCTTCAATGCATGCTATAAGTCTGTAACTTAGTTTGAGTGTAATAATGTATGAACCAGGCAAGCCTAAGTGTGTTTAGCTTAGTGGTCCAAGCCAGAATCTCATCAATAACCCAAGTTTGAATCGGCCCCAGATGCAAAGCTCAATATATAACTGGAGCATAGTGTGTTTCTGTACTCCATTACAGCATGAGCTTGCATAGCCAATGATGTTTAAGCAAACCCAGCTTCGGTACTGCATGTATAACTCATGTATTGTGATGGTTTCAGACGCCTCATGATGTTTTTAGATACATAAAATATATATCAGATTGAAACACATTTCTCAGGTGTATTTGGAAGGTGTGAAGGTGACAAGGTCAGAAATTACCAATTGCAGCACTAATGCTGGATCAATCAATCAATCAATCAATCAATCAATATTTATTTATATAGCGCATTTCACAACAAGTTGTCACAATGCACTTCACAGCAAAACAGCAAAACCCAGCCTAAACTCCCCACAAGAGCAAGCCAAAGGCAACAGTGGCTAGGAAAAACTCCCTGGTGTAACTAGGAAGAAACCTTGGAAGGAACCAGACTCAATGGGGGAACCCATCCTCCTCTGGTCGGCTCAGGGTCTAGGGCTTAAGGACCAACATGGTCAAAACAGCCAATGTCCATGATACTACAATTTGCAGCAGCTAGATGACAGTCCAGATGTGGCGGCAGTGATGGTGGGGAACTGGGCGCCGATGGCGGCGGGAGCAGCTGGCAGTGGTGGTAAGGAGGGAGGGGCAAGCGGCAACGGACAGGAAGCCAGACAGTAACTCTCGAGATGCGGGGGCATAAGCCCTGCCGGCAGAATGTAAAAAAAAGAGAGAGAGAAAACAGTTAGGGGAAGTGTAATAGAGCAGCAGGAGCACCAACTGGAGGGGTGGGGGGTGGGGGAAGGGGGTGGGAGGGGTTGGGCAAGTGCCCCCGCCAGGAGTAATCTATGGCTGCATAGCTATGAAGACAGAGTTTGAGGAACCATGCAGTCATGAGAGGGGAAAACAGTCCTACCCACCTATCAAGAGCCAGCCCAGGAAGATGGGGTCACAGCTGTTGACAGGTGACAGTAAGGAAAGGATGCCACCCCCACATTACTCTATGGCTAAATGCTTCTATCCAGAAATAGGTTATTTGGAGCTTGCGGGCCAAACCAAAGACGTTTTGAGCCCCAGGCCGTAGTTCGGCTCCATCGATGGACGAAACTGTGATCATTTCCACCGCTGACCCTGACGTGGGTTAAAGTCTGAAGGGCGGAGTGACAGGTGAGGTGTTAATACCTCCAAAATGTCTGCTCTTCTTCTCTGAGTTCCTTTTGATGTGTCAGTCAAGAGGAACTGTTACATTCCCCCCCCCCCCCCCCCCCCCCCCAGAGACCAGAGAGCCCCAGACACCCAGAATGGTCTACACACTGTTGTAATTTACCCAGAATCCCCCTTTCTTCCTGGCACTGCTTAGCACTGTCATAAGCAACACCTTCACTGGATGTCCACCACACGCATGCACAGATAGCCATGAACATACGCTGACGCATGTGCCGCCTGTCCAGAGACGCTCCACCCCCCCCCCCCCCCCCCCAGTACATATTGCCTCCAAGCAGTCTGTGTACTGGCCTGATTTCCATCATATTTTTGTGTACTTCTTTCTTTTTTTAAGCATACTTCCTCACGAAAAAGCTAGCACTCGGGTCAATGACTGCCAGAAAAGGGCTGCAATAGAGCAACTTGAAACCATCAAGCAACAAACAAAAATGATTCATTTTCAAAGATTTCCAGAACGCGGTGCCACGTTAATTAATGTCGATGCAGATAAATGATGATCGTGTCCACTGATGTAATATGTATGTATTACAAATAGCTCTTTAATGGACAGATTTGATTACTGTACAGTGACAGAGAAAGCACTGCCACTCAGGCCTCTGTTTAGGAACATTTATAATTTCCCTCTTGGTCAATTTACAGGCTTATTTATATTCTGATGTAATCCTTAAACAGTTACTGAGTAAAATAAACAAATGGGAGCTGTCTAATGGTTTTAGAAAAAGTTCCCTTGTTTGGAGATTGCATGAGGTCACTAGGAATGGCTCGAATATCGGTCCCATTTCTCCGGAACGGTTGGGATTCCCCTCGCCTCGGCCCTGCCCCTCCCCCTCCTTAATTATTCCAGGTGACCTCACCTGGGAATGAAACACGGTCTTGTTGTCTCGGCACAGGCCGGGCTCTTGTGTGTACCGGGCCCGTTGTCCCACCTGTCAGCCCGTTGTGGCTTTTGGAGAAGTTAACACCGACCTGCGTATTCACACCGCCCAGCCAGAGCGGGTGCATCGCTGTGGCTCTCGGACACCGCCGTTAAAAAGACAAGGAGCCCTTATTTTTTATGCTGTGGGCGGAAAAACAGACATGATGGTGGCGGTGAAAGGCACTTCTGTTCCTGCGGATATTGTCCTAATTCGTTTATTAGCGTAACGGCGTTTGGCTCATCGAATCGAAAACAATTTTCTTTGCTGAATTGGCTGTGTTCATTGTCTCCTATTTAGTCTGCAGACTGACTGCTAATTTAAGAGGTCCCTTGCGAGGTTTGCTGACAGAAAAGAACAAACTGGTAGCCGCAAAAAAACTAAACGCAATTTAAAAACGACAAAAACGTGTCGTTACTTAGACAGGTGGTAATGGCGTTACGTCATAGCTCATGGTTAACATAAAGATTCAACTCTGTCTGGACTCTGTCTCATTTGATTTCTACAGAGAGCTAATAGTCACCACAATATACAGTTAAGTCCATAAGTATTTGGACAGTGACACAATTTTTGTTGTTTTGGCTCTGTACTCCAGCACATTGGATTTGAAATGGAACAGTGACTATGAGGTTAAAGTGCAGACTTTCAGCATTAATTTGAGGGTTTTTACATACTTTTACATACATATCGGGTGAATGGTGTAGCAATTGAAGCCATTTATATGCATAGTCCCCCCTAGGGGACCAAAAGTAATTGGACAAATTAACAAATTAACATAAACTTTAATAAAGTCATCATATTTAATATTTGGTTGCATATCCTTTGAATGTCATGACTTCCTGATGTCTGTGACCCAACAACATCAAAAGACTCTTGATATCTTATTTGCAGGTACTCTTACAAGCGATACTACAATGTCTCTGCATTTGAATGGATCGCTATGGGAATTTGGGGGTGGGACTAGATTAAGATGTAAATAACACAGGAATAGTATGAACACATGGTTGGGTAAATGGCTGTGAGTCACCAAGGGCCTAAGGTATCAAACGAGCCTCAAACCATCACTCTGCTGCCAGATATGCAGTAGATATGGGTGGATCACTTTAAGGGTTGTTTCTCTTAGAGTTCAATAGGAAAATAGGTCAGGACATTCAAAGGATATGCAACCAAATATTAAATATGATGACTTTATTAACGTTTCTGTTAATTTGTCCAATTACTTTTGGTCCCCTAAAATGGGGGGGGGGGGGGGGGGGCAATGTATAATAATGGCTACAATTGCTACACTGTTCACCCGATATGTATGTAAAAACCCTCAAATTAAAGCTGAAAGTCTGCACTTTAACCTCATAGTCACTGTTCTATTTCAAATCCAATGTGCTGGAGTACAGAGCCACAACAACAAAAGTTGTGTCACTATCCAAATACTTATGGACCTGACTGTATCACCTTCTCAGGTTCTGTAATTTATGGTACTGTTTTATATGATGTGTTTTCAGTGTCTTGTTCAGGTTTTTTTTCATACTTCATTTTGGGTTTTAAAGGCAAAAAAAAAAGTACATGTTCCAGAAATGTGAGTTTATTAAACCCATAAATATCATGTGGGTTCACTGTGGTTGTGACCCTTGGCTGAACTTTTTCTTCCACACCCATCGCTTAAACCTTTAACTGACATAATACTATTTTTAATTTTGGACGTTTTTCACATTTGAGCTGTTCCACTAAAGTTTGAGTAAATGTGTTTTTTTCCCTCTCAACATTGTGAAATGCATAAGTGCACACAGTGTTGTCATAGTGGTCAGTGCTTTCATTGAAACGCCAAGTTTTCTGTTGTGTTTGTTTTCATTATAAACAAAAGGAAAAAACGAAGAGAGAGAGAGAGAGAGAGAGAGAGAGAGAGAGAGAGAGAGAGAGAGAAATCCAGTAAATTATGGTGTTTATTTATCACTGAACAGAATGTTCCTCATGCAGGTTATAATATACGATTAGAGGGCGCAACAAAGCTTTGATTTTACAGTACACTGGCCCACAGGTAAGACCACCCACTAGTAATGAGATATGAAAACAGTTTTTTTTATTTTTATATATATATATATAAAGATTACTCCCACACGTGCGTGTAGATGCAAGAATAAAAATGGCACTGTCGAAACACTGTATTTGATTTTAATGTGCAGTGCAGTGCGAATGAAAGATATTAGCAGGATGTCTGAACAGGTCTCCTAAGTTTAATTGTCTTCATTCACTCCGCAGAAATGAAGCCACCCAAGTAACTACTTCCGTAAACCGCAGTGTTCCACAGCTGTTATGGTTCAGTCACTGACAACAGGTTGCATTGTGGTCGCTTTCTGGCCACCCGTAGTTAGATACTGTGCATTACACCCATACTATGATGCTAATCTTGGTAATCGTGCAACTGTTGCCAAGCAACATGATTAACGACACCTTCGTGCACCGCGGAAATTTTACAGCGCTGGGAATAGTCTGGTCACATTGCACACTGATGGTATCAGAAGTGACTTATTTGCAGACTTATTTTGCTGTTTTTCACAACGCACGAACATTGCAAGATGTTTTGGTGAGACTTTATTAAATTTAGGTGCAGGTTTTGATTGTTTTTGTGTCTACTCTTAAGACATTTGAAATAACAGGTTTCTGGAATTACAGTGAAGCAAGCTGTAATTTCTACGTCTTTCCATGTTATGTACAGTATATGTATTTATCATGCAGTATATCAAGATTAGTTTTCAAGTGATGGTTGTGTGAAAAAACTCAATATTCAAAAGTAATTAGTTTTACTTTCAAAGAGGTAAATGTTATTCTAACTGGAAGATATGTGCTTTGTTGAAATTATGCCTTATGTGTGCATTTCAGTCCTTGACGTCCTTTACTGTATTCTCTTGTCCAAGTAAATGTTTTCAGTAAACATTCCTGATTTTAGAAAACCTGCGTAATCACCCCACACTCTCTCAGAAGCAAGGGTTCCAAAAGGCTCCTCTATGTCTCCATAGAGGAACCCTATCTACACTATCAGAAGAAAGGGTTCCAAAAGGCTTCTCTGTGTCTCCATAGAGGAACCCTATCTACACTATCAGAAGAAAGGGTTCCAAAAGGCTCCTCTGTGTCTCCATAGAGGAACCCTATCTACACTATCAGAAGAAAGGGTTCCAAAAGGCTCCCCTGTGTCTCCATAGAGGAACCCTATCTACACTATCAGAAGAAAAGGTTCCAAAAGGCTCCCCTGTGTCTCCATAGAGGAACCCTATCTACACTATCAGAAGAAAAGGTTCCAAAAGGCTCCCCTGTGTCTCCATAGAGGAACCCTATCTACACTATCAGAAGAAAAGGTTCCAAAAGGCTCCTCTGTGTCTCCATAGAGGAACCCTATCTACACTCTCAGTAGAAAGGGTTTCAAAAGGCTCCTCTGTGTCTCCATAGAGGAAAACCCATCTAGTTCAAGGGTTCTTTTCTGGGCAAAATGGTTCAATCTAGGAACTTCATACTTTTCACACCTCCCATAGTGGGTTCCGTATAGAACTATAAAAGGGTTCTCCTATGGAGACAAGCCAAAGAAGCCTTTGTTCTGAGAGTGCAGGCTGCATTCGTTGGCTTGTGGTCAGTCAGATAAAGCGATGCTGTTTGCTTTGCATTGTGTGTCCCGCAGACGTGGAGGAGTGCCACGCCATCCCAGGCCTTTGTAAAGGGGGTACATGCATCAACACTGTGGGGTCCTACGAATGCAAGTGCCCTTCAGGACACGTACAGAATGAGGGCACCCAGAAGTGTGAGGGTGAGTCACGCCACTGTGTGGTGTGTGTGTGTGAGTGTGAGTGTGAGTGTGAGTGTGAGTGTGAGTGTGAGTGTGAGTGTGAGTGTGAGTGTGAGTGTGAGTGTGAGTGTGAGTGTGTGTGTGTGTGTGTGTGTGTGTGTGTGTGTGTGTGTGTGTGTGTGTGAGAAATGGAGAGAGAGAGAGAGCTAGAGAGTGTATGTGTGTGTGTGTGTGTGTGTGTGTGTGTGTGTGTGTGTGTGTGTGTGTGTGTGTGTGTGAGATCCCAATGAGTGAGACCTATGTCATGACGGTGCTTTCCAACACAAACTGCTTTTCAAAATTGTGCTGTACGCTAAATGGCTTCAGGCAAATTGTACTGGCCATTTGGCAGGTCACTGGCGATTTTGTTACTGCATTTTTATAATAATGTTATTAGATAATGATACATTTTCAATTAATATGTATTCCATTTATTACTATTGTTTTACAATAATAATAGTAACAATATATAATTAGTAATTTATTAAGAATGTATTATTATTATTAGTATTATAATTATAAATGAGGCCTCTATGGAGAGCCTAAACCCCCAGTGATGGGGGCTAGCAGAGTTAGCGGAGGGAGGGCTGTTATCTGGGAGCATTGGCTTGAACAGGAAGTGGCTTGCATACCCAGCTGTCACTCCCGACGACGCCCCATCATGACATCATCACAGAACGGGCTCCGTGGCACTGGGAGCTCCGTGGCTCTGTAGCGTGTCTGCCCCCCCCCCCCCCCCCCCCAAACACCCACCCGCCTGCCCGCCCTCCCTCCCTCCCTCCCTCCCCTCCCGCCCCTCCCTCCCTCCGTAAACTTTCAGCGGGCTCTGTACGTGCAGCGATTTCACAAGGGTCGTCATGGGAGTGCCGTGGCGCTCGCGTGGTGCAAATGACACACTGCGGGCTTGACCTGGAACAAGGGGAGATTGAATGAGAGGTGCGTTTTGGGACTCTGTCATTTTAAGCTGCACTGATGTGTAATTAAAAGAGTCTGGTGCCCCGAGGCAACAGAGGAACTGAAGCTAACTGCCGCACGCCAAAGCTGCTAGCAACATTTCCCCTCTCTCGCTCTCACCTTCTCTCTCTCTCCCTCTCTCCCTCTCTCACTCTCTCTCCCTCTCTCACTCTCTCTCTCTCTTCTCTCTCTCTCTCACTCTCTCTCTTCTCTCTCTCTCTCTCTCTCTCTCTCTCTCTCTCAATTCAATTCAATTCAATTCAGTATACTTTATTGGCATGACAAAATTTTTACAATTGTATTGCCAAAGCTTGTTCATGAGAGAAAGGAACATGTCAACAGAAGAAAGAAACAAAACAAAATAACAATGATAACACATCTGGATATTATACAGTATATACAGTAACAGGTGTGTGTGTGTGTGTGTGTGTGTGTGTGTGTGTGTGTGTGTGTGTGTGTGTGTGTGTGTGTGTGTGTGTGTGTGAAGCAGTAACCCTCTTCTCTCTCTCTTGCTATCCTAGTTTGTATACTGTATATTGCTGAAGCATACAAAAAAAAAAGACTTTAAAATGAGGAAAATGAAGCGTGGAAAATAAAACAAACAATTAAATACAATAAATTACGTAATACATATGCATTCATATGAATTATTATTATTATTATTATTATTATTATTATTATTAGTTTTCCTCACTTTATGTTTCTCACACTCTCAGAAATAAAGGTACATTTTTATTCTTGAAGGAACAGATTTTCCCAAATGTACCCTGAATGTACAATACTGTTCTAAAGTTCCTTTTCAAGCTAAAAAATGTACAAATTAATTATGTATTGCTGGCTAGGGGTACAGTTTTATGCACCTATAAGGTGCCAGCTCAATGACTTTTCATACTTTTTTTCTGAGAGTGCAGGTTGCTGCAGGTGTTGTCATGCAAACAATCGCATTTGTTTTTGGGACGTACAAAGCCCGTGCTTCTCATTTCATACTACGTCTCGCATTCTGGCTCTCTGTCCCCATAGCGAACGCAGCCTGTCATCTCTCTGTCCCCGTAGCGAACGCAGCCTGTCGTCTCTCTGTCCCCGTAGCGAACGTGGCCTGTCGTCTCTCTGTCCCCGTAGCGAACGTGGCCTGTCGTCTCTCTGTCCCCGTAGCGAACGTGGCCTGTCGTCTCTCTGTCCCCGTAGCGAACGCGGCCTGTCGTCTCTCTGTCCCCCGTAGCGAACGTGGCCTGTCGTCTCTCTGTCCCCGTAGCGAACGTGGCCTGTCGTCTCTCTGTCCCCGTAGCGAACGCAGCCTGTCGTCTCTCTGTCCCCGTAGCGAACGTGGCCTGTCATCTCTCTGTCGCCGTAGCGAATGTGGCCTGTCGTCTCTCTGTCCCCGTAGCGAATGTGGCCTGTCGTCTCTGGGCAGTCAGGGTTTGCCGATGACTCTCAGTCTCAATGAGCCCAGACTCTGCTCCCTAAGTCTGTGTTTTGTCAAAGTTTTCTTTTGTTTATTATTTTTTCGCCACGGTTAGGTATTCCGCCGTGGGGTGTTCTCTTTTTAGGGCCAGCTAGCGTTCCATTTCTGCTCTCTCTCACCCTTTCCCTCTCTTTGTTTTTATCTCTCTCTCTCTGCTCTCTCACCCTTTCTCTCTCTGTTCTTCTCTAACTTTCTCTCTCTCTATTCATATCCCTCTCTCTCCTTCTTTCTTTCTCTCTCTCCCTCTCTCTCCACTGTCTTTCTCTCCCTTTCATTGCCTTTCTCCATTTTTCTTCTTCTCTCTGTCACTCTCTCCACTCTCTTTCTTTCTTTCTCCCTCTTCCTTGCTCCCCCTCTCTCTATCTTCCTCTCTCTCTGGTGAAAATAGCAGATTTGCACATGGGCCCTTACCTGTGATTAACTCATCTATTGCATTGTTACATGTAGTCTATGATCTTGCGGTGGTTCCACCTCATGCACAAGCTTTGTACACCTTGTATAAACCTACCAAACGAGGAGAACCTGCGGCCCCTGACATCCCGAGCGAGCCGTTCCAGCGAGACGCATTCCTCTCCAAAGGGGCTCTGTCTTTAGGTAGCATTCCGATCCGCTTTTAGGGCTGAGATGAGAGATAGGGGCCGCCTGACGGAGGGCCGGCCCGTTTGTCCCCAGGTTCACCCCTCTCTCACGCCACTCCCCCCCACGAATTTACGCCAATGGGGCTCGACGTCCGGCTAAAAGGCGTCACAAATTGAATTAGTCTTAGAACGATCCCCTATCCCCTTCCTGATCCTGACCCAAAATATGGGCTGCAGGAACGGCGAAAAAGTGTGAAAGAGGTTATATTCTTATACAAAGACGAGGGTCGCTAACGTTTTTAGCGCACTAATTGCCGTCGTTAAGCCGTTAACGAGCGTTGTGTCTCCATCTGCTACTGCTGTGGAACAGGTGTGCAGGACCAAGAATGCATAGAGTCCTCCACTGCCTGCCTTTAACTGCTGCTTAATCTATCCATCCATCCATTATCTAACCCGCTTATAGGGCTGGAGCCTATCCCAGCATGCATAGGGTGAGAGGCAGGAATATACCCTGGACAGGTCGCTAATCCAACGCAGGGCACACACACCATTGCTCTTAATCTATGGGAGGTAATAATCTGGTAATTGTGAATTCATCATGTCGGGACACATGTGTCCGTCCTTATCAAATAAAACACTAATACGATGCCAAGAATAAATGGATGTCAATACAATACAATACAATAAAGTGTGAAACAGAATAAAAACATGGCTTTTTCATGATAGTGGGAATAATAATGAATAATAATTAATTGCGTTTTTCGCAATATGAATAATGTTCAACATATTACAGTGGAAATAAATATTACTGTTTTCTGACATGGCACTATGGACATTTACTGTACAATATATGTGCACCCTGCACAGTACATTCAATCATATTCTTAAGTATGTTCAAAGAGTTACATTTGTAAGACAGTTTTTGCCAAAATTCTGTTCTGTTAAATATTGTCTAATTGTAATGTTTTTCTGTGTGCAATATACGTTTGAAGGCATTAAACAAGCAAAACCATAATAACGATATAAACAAGAAAAAGAAGCATCGTAATAAGTTGTTTTAACGAGAGGACCTCTTCCTTCAGTTGTGAAATGGCATTTCCATTAATCAAATTTCAGAATATTCAGCACCGCAGTGCTGTGGGGCTGGAGTTTGCCGAGCTGAAGTAACACACTCACACGGAGTGCGCTGTTCAAATGGCCACTGTAAATAACAGGAACATCGCTCGTCTCTGCAAAATCAAAGATCCCCTCCAACAGGAAGCATGCTTTGAATCCTCAAAGCAAATCTCTGACTCATACAGATGTCCAGAGTACGGTCAGACACACTGCTCCCAGAGTACGGTCAGCTCCCAGAGTACGGTCAGACACACTGCTCCCAGAGTACGGTCAAATACAGCTCCCAGAGTACGGTCAGACACACTGCTCCCAGAGTACGGTCAGACACACAGCTCCCAGAGTACGGTCAGACACACTGCTCCCAGAGTACGGTCAGACACACAGCTCCCAGAGTACGGTCAGATACACTGCTCCCAGAGTACGGTCAAATACAGCTCCCAGAGTACGGTCAGACACACTGCTCCCAGAGTACGGTCAGACACACTGCTCCCAGAGTACGGTCATACACACAGCTCCCAGAGTACGGTCAGACACACAGCTCCCAGAGTACGGTCAGACACACAGCTCCCAGAGTACGGTCAGACACACAGCTCCCAGAGTACGGTCAGACACACAGCTCCCAGAGTACGGTCAGACACACAGCTCCCAGAGTACGGTCAGACACACTGCTCCCAGAGTACGGTCATACACACAGCTCCCAGAGTACGGTCAGACACACAGCTCCCAGAGTACGGTCAGACACACTGCTCCCAGAGTACGGTCAGCTCCCAGAGTACAGTCAGACACACAGCTCCCTGAGTACGGTCAGACACACAGCTCCCAGAGTACGGTCAGACACACAGCTCCCAGAGTACGGTCAGACACACAGCTCCCAGAGTACGGTCAGACACACTGCTCCCAGAGTACGGTCAGACACACTGCTCCCAGAGTACGGTCATACACACAGCTCCCAGAGTACGGTCAGACACACAGCTCCCAGAGTACGGTCAGACACACAGCTCCCAGAGTACGGTCATACACACAGCTCCCAGAGTACGGTCAAGCACACAGCTCCCAGAGTACGGTCAAGCACACAGCTCCCAGAGTACGGTCAGACACAGCTCCCAGAGTACGGTCAGACACACAGCTCCCAGAGTACGGTCAGACACACTGCTCCCAGAGTACGGTCAGACACACAGCTCCCAGAGTACGGTCAGACACACAGCTCCCAGAGTACGGTCAGACACACTGCTCCCAGAGTACGGTCATACACACTGCTCCCAGAGTACGGTCAGACACACTGCTCCCAGAGTACGGTCAGACACACTGCTCCCAGAGTACGGTCAGACACACTGCTCCCAGAGTACGGTCAGACACACTGCTCCCAGAGTATGGTCAGACACACTGCTCCCAGAGTACGGTCAGACACACTGCTCCCAGAGTACGGTCAGACACACAGCTCTCAGAGTACGGTCAGACACACAGCTCCCAGAGTACGGTCAGACACACAGCTCCCAGAGTACGGTCATACACACTGCTCCCAGAGTACGGTCAGACACAGCTCCCAGAGTACGGTCAGACACACTGCTTCGGGTCTGAATAGTTGGACTTGTGTTCCACACGGACAGCTGGTGATGGCCGCACTGTTTGTTGGGGAGAGTGACATTCCTGTGCTTGTGGGCTGTTGACATTTCTCCCTGCAACTGGAACGTAATGCTGCTTTTATTATCTTTTATTGTAAATAAAAACTTTCTCTGTAAAACGTCTTGCTGCATGTTCAAAGAAATTCCCAATCCTGTACGTGCAACCGTTTTACTGTGGTATATGCCTTTGACAGTTTTTTTATCAAAGGTTTTAAAAAGAATTGTTTTTAGTTTAGAAACTGTTGGGGCTGGAATGCAGAACTACCATAAGCCTTGTTGTGTTTCTTTGTATTTGACAATGAATACAAATGAGCCTTTTTCCGTTTGTGTGATGAGTATAAAGTGATGTACAGCAGTACAACCCACTGCTCCAGGTCTTCTCATCAATGTTGTTTTAACCTTTTATAGTGGTGTAAGATCACAAATATGTGATCAGAATGTTCTTAACTGAACATTCTAATGCTGATGTCACAATCACTACTGTTCTTGAAAGCATTGGTGGCCGTGACTCATCCCCCTTCCCCCCTCTCTGTGATTGGTTGGTTTCGACAGATGTGGACGAGTGTTGCGACCGGCCCACACGTGTGCGGCGGAGGCCAGTGCCAGAACACGGTGGGCGGCTACACCTGTTCATGCCCACCTGGGTTTGCTCAGTCTGCGGACGGAACCCACTGCCTTGGTGAGTAAGGGCCCTTCTATACTATTGAGCATGCTAGTTGGGTACACTGGATGAGAAAGATAAGTGTGCGAAATGTTCTCTAAATGTAGTGTACTTTAAATCCCCGGATGATATACTTATTTCCGGATTTTCGCTGATAATAGTATTGAGGATATATTTTGCATACTACATGTCACTAAACAGTATACAGTATGCTAGTACACAGGACGCAGTAGATAGGGCTCTGATTTGGACACAGCCCAAGAATGATTAAAGTGTCCTTTTGAGGTTTACACAAAAAAAATAAATAAACTACAGCTGTCTGACTTGGTAAACTGGCAGTTTGCTATTGGGCTAAAATGATCTCTGTGACCTACATGTGAGGGAGTCTGTGTCAGATCAAGTGCAACCCTGCTTCAAAAGCACTCAGTATTGTGTGCTGGTGGATAAGGTCCAGTGCCGTTATCTTCCCCTGTGGCAGAGCTGGCTTTGAGTGCATCCTGCTTTTGGGATGAGCCCCACTGTCATGCTCTGTTTTCTGTTTCCTCAGGTGCGTAGTTCATGCTCGTGTTATCTACAGTACGGAGCCGCAGGCTAAGATGGCTCTATGCTATTTGTGCTTAAATTCCTTAGTGTGCACATCTCGGAGCTTTCCAGAAACCTGTCTCTGTTCACCGTCTACTGCCGCTCGTTTTAAGCCGAAACGTAATTTATCGTTATTGCAGTCCATCATGGGGTCTTATTTATGACTGTGAAGATTCAGGGGATTTACCTGTGGCCACCGCTTGTTTATTGTGTGTATGACTCTATTCCCACTGCGCGTCTGAGCCAGAATGTTTTATAAATGCTTTCCCAGATATTTTCCTGTTGGAAATATTCCAGTTTATGTTATCCTGCAGTCCCAAAACATTAAAACCATTAAGATGCTGTACTCTTTTATGGCAGTGATGTATAATTATGTATTTAAAACAGAAGCGCACAGAAATGCGCACATGCCCACACACAAACTGCAGACCGGTGAACATATTTTTGAAGATGAGTCAGTTTCAAAAATGGCTTTGATGTGTGTGTGTGTGTGTGTGTGTGTGTGGTTTCTCGTGCGCTGAGTTCTGCATTGAGCGTTTCTGAGGTTATGGAGTGAAATGCACCGGCAGAAAAAGTCAAAGATGGCTAATTGGTGTTTCGTTTTTGCGGTGTGTTATGGCTGCGGATGTTAACCTGAGCTTTAGGAGGACGGAGAACTCGGGGGGAAAAAAAGGCAACGGGACATCTGTGCAAACAAACAGCAGTGTTCTGGCCAAACTCAAAACAAATGAAACTCGCATCTGCTTTCGCTCGAGAGCCTGACAGCTGGACGCTGCCGGCGGGTAAAGGTGAAGTGCGTCCACCGCTCTGATGTCGGTATGCTGGGCACCTCGCCCACTCGTAAACCTCATGAATCCAAAGTGACTACGTGAGGGTTGAGCACGTGCGGTCACGGACGGCCCACGGCGATGTGTGTCCGTGTCGAGTTAGCGAAGCAAGAGAAATTTTACTGCCCGCCTAACTAGTTTTGGGTCACAGAACATTCTGGAAAGTTTGGGAAAGCCACTTGTGGTTTGGTTTTATGGCTAAGTGATAACTATCAAGGGATGTTGCTAGTTTGCATGCCTTGTTGACTTTGACAGAACTTCTTTGGAACAATAAATATGTTCTAAGACTGTTTGGGGGAGCGTTTTCCCTCATAACGAGGTGTTGCGACCAAATGGGAATTTTCCGCAACATTCCGGGAATTTTTAGTGCTAGTTGTGCGTGTATATTATATGTGATTATTCCCCTTGCCCAATATACTTAATGCCTATTGGGAGGCCATGTCCGCAGTGGGCTGAGCTTATCATGACAGCCCGTTGGCGATAATGGACTGTGACAATATGTCAAACGTGTGAACTGAGGTGATTGAAAGCTTCTCTGATTGGGGGGAAAAATAAAAACCATAGAAGAAGAAACATCACTGAGCCTGGGCCCTGGGCGGGGGAGGTAGAGTAGTGGGCGGGGGGTCATGTGACCAGCCAGAGGTCTCCCACATCCATGTACAGAATGTGAGGTGCAAGAGCTAAGCTGGAGACCTTTCCCTCCAGGGGTCAAAGGTCAGTGTCTGTGCCGGCTCCTGGAATGCTGGGGCAGGGGGTAGGAAATGAAAGGAATTTTTCAGGCCCCCTCCCCATCGGCCACCGTGTGACCTAGCGACTGTACAGGGATGCTTCCTGAGCCTAGAAAAAGGCGGGGGCTATGTGCTGTCAATCACTGACATATGAGCAGATCGTGAGACCTGGATCGCCATAGAAAAACGCTACGATGGCCTCAAATTGATTTCTGATATTGAAAATGGACACATTGTAGATAAGAAAGAGAATAAGAATGAGAGAGACCATTCATTTTCATTGGACAACCCCAAAGGGCGGTTCAGAGATGCAAGGATTGAGTCCTCCTCAGACCAGGGTCAGAGATCATGAGTGAGGTCAGGCCAGAGAGCAGGAGCATGCGGCCTACAGAGGGAAAAGCTGCAGAATGGTTGAATAGAGTTTATAGGATTTAGTACGATTTGTCAGGTCGTCATTGTAAATCAGAATCTGTTCTCAACTGACCATCCTGGTTAATTAAAGGTCTAATTAGAACAGAAATGAGGGAAGATGCTCTAGCTGACTGGAGATATGCAAGCAAGAAGATTAGAAGAAAGGGTTTTTTATATATATATATATATATATATATATATATATATATATATACACTGCCTGGCCAAAAAAAAAGTCGCCGTTGCACCTGTCATGCATAGTGCCCACTGTACAAGCCTCTGGAGGCAGTGTTATGATCTGGGGTTGTTTCAATTGGTCAGGTCTAGGCCCAGCAACGTTATGCAGCAATAAAAATGAAGTCAGCTGAGTACCTGAATGTACTGAATGACCAGGTTATCCCATCAATGGGCATATTCCAGGACGACAATGCCAAGATTCATAGGGCTCAAATTGTGAAAGAGTGGTTCAGGGAGCGTGAGGAATCATTTTCACACATGAATTGGCCACCAGAGTTCTGACCTTAACCCCATTGAAAGTCTTTGGGATGTGCTGGAGAAGACTTTAAGGAGTGGTTAGACTCTTCCGTCGTCAATACAAGATCTCAGCCAAAAATTAATGCAACTCTGGACGGAAATAAATGACGTTGCATAAGGTTGTCAAAACAATGCCTCAACGAATGCATGCTGTAATCAAAACTAAATGCGGTCCAATGAAATATTAGAGTGTGTGACACTTTTTTTGGCCAGGCAGTGTGTGTGTATATATATATATATATATATAATATTGTGAATTGTGCGTTGCCCTATGGGACTGAGATTCAACCCGAGACCATGGGGCTCATCCATCCCCCCCCAACCCCCGCCCACACTTTGGCTTTCGTGTGAATGAGAAGCTGGCTGCGTGCCCTCTCTCCCTCTCCCGCTCTCCCTCTCTCCCTCTCCCTCTCTCCTCCTCTCTCCCTCTCTCCCTCTCCCGCTCTCCCTCTCTCCTCCTCTCCCGGTGGTGATTACAGACCTGGGTGGAGCTCTCCCTCTCTCCCTCTCTCCTCCTCTCCCGGTGGTGATTACAGACCTGGGTGGAGCTCTCCCTCTCCCCCTCTCCGGTGGTGATTACAGACCTGGGTGGAGCTCTCCCTCTCCCCCGCCTCTCCCCCTCTCCCGGTGGTGATTACAGACCTGGGTGGAGGTTTTATTGCTGACCCCACTGAGTCCCGCCCAAAACACCAGAGCTCCAACAGGGCCTGCCGAGGCAGGACCAGGATTCCAGTCGCATCGGCGGGCGGGGGGGCGGGGGGGGCGGGGTCGGTGGGTCGGTGGGTCGAGGGGAGGGGGGGGGGGGGGGGGGGGGGGGGTTGTGTGATTTAGGGCTGTGGAGGTGTTGGGGGGCCGGACGGGCTCAACCTGCAATTAGCACCCTGGGCAAGCCCAGCATTCCAGCTGGAAGGTCCGGAATGACAGAAATCCCGTCTCGCTGGAGCGTTCCCAAACTCTGCTGCTGGTCCGTTTACATAGCTGGGGCAAAGATGCTTGCTCTTACGTGATTGGGTGGGCTTTACTAACCAATCAAAAGCCCCCTACCTGTCTGGATAGCAGCTAGCTATTTACACTACTTGTCTATTGGCCTATCTGCAACAAGCTCCTGATAATTCACTAAGCATGTTTTCCTTTTTTTCATTCATTTGGATGCAGAAGGTATGGTGTAATGATGCAAGAAAAAAAGGACAGATGAATAGTCAGACGTTGTTCAGGAAGGTTCAAATTGTTGCCAGACCGCAGAAAGGATGTAGTTTGGGAAGAGGAGGAAGAGAGACAGTTAAGCAGATAAAAATAAGGCCTCGTATGCGTCCCAATATTCTTCACTCCTCTCCTCCTTTCCTCCACTTGTCTCCTCCACTCGTCTCCTCACTGGAAGTATGCAAAACTGCGTGAACGTTTCTAGTACAGGTAGTTGCATGTACCGTATACAATGTATCTGACATTGCGGTTTGCATCGATAAAACAACGTTTCCCAGCAGCCGTTTATCTGCCCTACAAAGCTTTTCCACGGCACACTGCCTGCTGTACTTATTAGAAAAATAAGATAATATTTTTGTCTGTTGGGTTTATTTTGGTGGTGAGCTAGTGGATTTTTTTGGAATGAGACCTCCAGCTTTGGGCTTCCCACATATGGAGGCCATCTTTTCACATTATAGACGGACAAAGTGCTTCTGAGTGACTTGTCGTGGTTGCTGTTTTCATAGCTCGGTTTAAATTAGTAGATTTTTGCAATTGGTAGAAGATTATTTTGAGTTAAAAAAAACACTATCTGAAGATTACAGACCTGTTTTTAATTTAATGAAAATGTATTAATTATATCGATGCTGATAATTTGTGTTGTAGTTGGAGTTACGTGTACACTGCAAAAATGTCCTTCTTAACAAGTGTTTTAGTCCTTATAATGAGAGTCTTGTAATCTTATTCTCAAAAGTGGAAAATATTAGCTTGTTTTAAATTACTTTTTGAAATTATCTTATCCCACTGGCAAATCTTGAAATGAGCAAATCTTATTTACACCAATTAGATTCTAAAGTCTAAATATAAGATTAAAATGCTTGTTAAGATTTGGCTTTAGCAGTGTATGGGAATTACCTGTTGAAGACTCACAATACTAGTGTTGTACTAAATCTTCAGATAAAGGAGAGACAGTATACAATAGATTAAGATTAAGATGGAAAGGGAGATTAAAAGTTTGTGCACACAGTGGGTTTTTGCTGAAATGTGAAAATATGACTTATGTGGTTGCTACTTTATTAGCACGGGAGCGGTGTGCAGATCAAGGTTTTTTTGTTTGTTTAATTGCAGCTTGTGGCAGATGGACTTGTCCATTCAAAATAGGGCTCATCGCCCGACGGGGAGATTGTGTATACAGAACACAAACTCAGATGTTCGCATACCGTGCTTATTTCCTCTTGAAATGTGACTGGTTATTTCCTGTTTCAGCCTGTCCCAAATAAAGCAAAAGGCTGCTGCACTTTCATGAAAAAAAAAGAAGAAAAAAAAAAAAGACACACATGTGCAAACGGTTCTTGGATGTACAGATGTCAGACAGGCCAAGGCTTCAGTAGGTTCCCTGACCTACATACTGTAGGAAGTGCAGCCATTTCAAATGGATTTTTTTCACGCCCCACTGTCAAAGTTTCACCAAATATGAGCCGTGGGCATGTTAAGGGAATGAAGGAGGGGGCACACTGGTCTTTCCCTGTCCCAGCGAGGCCCATATACAGAAGCACTAGGCTCCAGGAGTTGCATGGATCTTTGTTTTCGGAAGGAGCCCCGCAGGGACCCCCAAACGCCCTTTTTTCCGCGGCCGATTGTATATTTTGACTTAAGCTTGGCGACCTTTGACCCGCCCTGGTCCCATGGCGGATTTATGTAAGATTTCACAGCTCCTCTATAGCAAGGCCTCTGGGGATAATGATGTCAAAGCACCGGGCGGTATTTTCACAACAAAATGCAAAACCCCCGGAAAGGGCTTTGGGGTTGGGCCCCATCGCTGCTGGAAATTAGGCCACTCTTCAACGTGGAATTTAAAAACGGTTTCTAAAAGATAGTCAAAATTCTAAAGAGAGGGGGCATTCTAAATCTTTCTAAAAACTTATATTTTATGTGTACAATGCAGAATACAAAGTAAAAGAACCCAGAAGTCGAACTGTTATGTTAAATCTGTATTTTGCAAGGATACTCAAATATGCCCTTCAAGGCCAGTACGGCTGCTGGTTTTCCTTTCTACCTGATAGTTAATTAATGTATTATTGCCACTGATTGGCCAGACCCGGTGTCCCACATTTAAATCAGAATGAAAACCAGCAGTACTACTAACCACAAGTAGTAAAAATCCATATCATTATTGCATGCTTGAAGATCATTGCCGTGCACAAAAAAATCCCTTTTTGAAATGACATTGGTGGTGCATTGCATGATTAATTGTAGACTTTTTAAGCAAGTAATGTACATAATGTGCAGTTAAAATATTCCGTACAGTGCACAGGTTAACATACTGTAATTATAATGTAGCAGAAATAAACCCACAAAGTCTAAATCAGTGCGATGGTGAGATTGATCAAATGATCAGAAAGTGTGTTCATGGTGATGTAGACAGGTGAGACTCTTACAGATTCCCTGCCTTGCAATGATTCCCCAGGTCATTACTGTGAATGAGAATGCAGTGTGAATCCAATGAGGCCCTGTGAATGGTTCCCATAGTAACCGCAGTGTGGCCCTGCGAATGCAGTGAGGCACTGTGAATGGTTCCCATAGCAACTGCAGTGTTGCCCTGTGAATGCAGTGTTGCCCTGTGAATTGTTCCCATAGTAACCGCAGTGTGGCACTGCGAATGCAGTGAGGCCCTGTGAATGGTTTCCATAGCAACCGAAGTGTTGCCCTGTGAAGGAAGTGAGGCCTTTTAAAGGTTCCCATAGTAACCGCAGTGTTGCCCTGTGAATCGTTACCATAGTAACCGCAGTGTGGCCCTGTGAATGCAGTGAGGCCCTCTGTATGGTTCCCATAGTAACCACAGTATTGCCCTGTGAATGCCGTGTTGCCCTGTGAATCGTTACCATAGTAACCACAGTATGGCCCTGTGAATGCAGTGAGGCCCTCTGTATGGTTCCCATAGTAACCACAGTATTGCCCTGTGAATGCAGTGTTGCCCTGTGCCTCATTCCCATAGTAACCGCAGTGTTGCCTGGTTTCCTCAGACCCTCGCTTGGGGTCCTGTTACACCAGTCTGGTGAACGGACGCTGTGCTCAGGAGCTGTCAGGGGTCTTCAGAAGGGCCCAGTGCTGCTGCGATTCAGGCCGATGCTGGGTACGGAACAACCTGCCCGAAATCTGCCCTGTCCCGGGATCGGGTGAGCATGCCGCCCCTCGCACCTAAAAACCACTAAACACACATACACCACTAAACATGTCACAATACAAACACGCTCACACATACACCACTAAACATGTCACAATACAAACACACTCACACAGATACCACTAAACATGTCACAATACAAACACGCTCACACAGACACCACTAAACATGTCACAATACAAACACACTCACACAGATACCACTAAACATGTCACAATACAAACACGCTCACACATACACCACTAAACATGTCACAATACAAACACACTCACACAGATACCACTAAACATGTCACAATACAAACACGCTCACACAGACACCACTAAACATGTCACAATACAAACACACTCACACATACACCACTAAACATGTCACAATACAAACACGCTCTCACCTACACCACTAAACATGTCACAATACAAACAAGCTCTCACCTACACCACTAAACATGTCACAATACAAACACGCTCTCACCTACACCACTAAACATGTCACAATACAAACACGCTCTCACCTACACCACTAAACATGTCACAATACAAACACGCTCTCACCTACACCACTAAACATGTCACAATACAAACACACTCACACATACACCACTAAACATGTCACAATACAAACACACTCACACAGACACCACTAAACATGTCACAATACAAACACGCTCTCACCTACACCACTAAACATGTCACAATACAAACACACTCACACAGACACCACTAAACATGTCACAATACAAACACGCTCACACATACACCACTAAACATGTCACAATACAAACACGCTCACACAGACACCACTAAACATGTCACAATACAAACACGCTCACACATACACCACTAAACATGTCACAATACAAACACGCTCACACAGACACCACTAAACATGTCACAATACAAACACGCTCTCACCTACACCACTAAACATGTCACAATACAAACAAGCTCTCACCTACACCACTAAACATGTCACAATACAAACACGCTCTCACCTACACCACTAAACATGTCACAATACAAACACGCTCTCACCTACACCACTAAACATGTCACAATACAAACACGCTCTCACCTACACCACTAAACATGTCACAATACAAACACGCTCACACAGACACCACTAAACATGTCACAATACAAACACGCTCTCACCTACACCACTAAACATGTCACAATACAAACACGCTCTCACCTACACCACTAAACATGTCACAATACAAACATGCTCACACATACACCACTAAACATGTCACAATACAAACACACTCACACAGACACCACTAAACATGTCACAATACAAACACACTCACACAGACACCACTAAACATGTCACAATACAAACACGCTCTCACCTACACCACTAAACATGTCACAATACAAACACACTCACACAGACACCACTAAACATGTCACAATACAAACACACTCACACAGACACCACTAAACATGTCACAATACAAACACGCTCACACAGACACCACTAAACATGTCACAATACAAACACGCTCTCACCTACACCACTAAACATGTCACAATACAAACACGCTCTCACCTACACCACTAAACATGTCACAATACAAACACGCTCTCACCTACACCACTAAACATGTCACAATACAAACACACTCACACAGACACCACTAAACATGTCACAATACAAACACGCTCTCACCTACACCACTAAACATGTCACAATACAAACACACTCACACAGACACCACTAAACATGTCACAATACAAACACACTCACACAGACACCACTAAACATGTCACAATACAAACACACTCACACAGACACCACTAAACATGTCACAATACAAACACACTCACACAGACACCACTAAACATGTCACAATACAAACACACTCACACAGACACCACTAAACATGTCACAATACAAACACGCTCTCACCTACACCACTAAACATGTCACAATACAAACACACTCACACAGACACCACTAAACATGTCACAATACAAACACGCTCTCACCTACACCACTAAACATGTCACAATACAAACACGCTCACACAGACACCACTAAACATGTCACAATACAAACACACTCACACAGACACCACTAAACATGTCACAATACAAACACGCTCTCACCTACACCACTAAACATGTCACAATACAAACACGCTCTCACCTACACCACTAAACATGTCACAATACAAACACGCTCACACAGACACCACTAAACATGTCACAATACAAACACGCTCTCACCTACACCACTAAACATGTCACAATACAAACACGCTCTCACCTACACCACTAAACATGTCACAATACAAACATGCTCACACATACACCACTAAACATGTCACAATACAAACACACTCACACAGACACCACTAAACATGTCACAATACAAACACACTCACACAGACACCACTAAACATGTCACAATACAAACACACTCACACAGACACCACTAAACATGTCACAATACAAACACGCTCACACAGACACCACTAAACATGTCACAATACAAACACGCTCTCACCTACACCACTAAACATGTCACAATACAAACACGCTCTCACCTACACCACTAAACATGTCACAATACAAACACGCTCTCACCTACACCACTAAACATGTCACAATACAAACACACTCACACAGACACCACTAAACATGTCACAATACAAACACGCTCTCACCTACACCACTAAACATGTCACAATACAAACACACTCACACAGACACCACTAAACATGTCACAATACAAACACACTCACACAGACACCACTAAACATGTCACAATACAAACACACTCACACAGACACCACTAAACATGTCACAATACAAACACACTCACACAGACACCACTAAACATGTCACAATACAAACACACTCACACAGACACCACTAAACATGTCACAATACAAACACGCTCACACAGACACCACTAAACATGTCACAATGCAAACATGCTCACACAGACACCACTAAACATGTCACAATGCAAACATGCTATGTGCACCTGAACACACTCAGACCCCCAAACACACACATCAAGACCCCCAAAAATTCTAACACCAGGACCCTCACATAACACACCCTGCCCCTCACACACAGACCCCCCAAATGCACTGTACACTTAAACAGACACCCCCAAGTATGCACACACCACACACACACACACACACACACACACAGGTAGAAATATGATGCAGAAAAACATCACAAAATTATATGCTTCCCCTTCCCATCAATTTACCAGCTGAAAAAAATAACTAAGTATTTATTAATGCAAGACGTGACAATTATGATTCTTGCATAATTCCTACGAACACCCTCTTCTGCTCAGTAGTGTGTATATTAGACCAGACACAGCCAGAAGTTACGTATGAAATACTGAGCCACACCAACACTCAGTGGAGGGAACATGAATGTGCAGATACCCAGGTGGTCTCCTATTGATGATGTCACAAGCAAAGCTGAATGAGCCGTTGGCACGGAAACCAGCTCTCCTTGGCTGGTTTCCCAGCTCCCACCACACACCCGTCAATCAAGATCCGTGAGATTCACTGACTCGCCCAATAAAAACTGAGCCGCTTTTCCCCCGGCCGCTCGTTAACGGCGGCGTGGTGCGGGTCCGTTGCGTTTCCCGAAAAAAGCCCCCGGCCACTCACCCGCCCTTTTTTTCCGCTTCCCGTGTAGAGGAGTTCCACAGATTGTGCCTCAGCGGGGCGCCCGACTCAGGACGCTTTCCAGACGGGGACCGATCGAACCCCCCCGGGCCCAACGATTATGACTTCAGCATCAACGGCAGGTGGCCTCACCCCAGCAACGGGAACGGACCCAAACTGCCCCCTCCAGAGTACGGTAAGCGGGCTTTGGAGCTATCCCCTGAACTGATCTGAGGCTCACGACCTTACATAACCTCCTGAGGCGCGGCAGTATTTATGACATAATACAAGTGTCTTGGATGACATGAAACATGTTGCAGTGAAAGTATTTTCAAAAATATCCATTTTTATTGAATGTAACTTGTAGTGTAGACTCAGGCATACAAAGTTAAATATTCTTGTTAAATTAACTCTTAAAGTGTACATTAACACTGGACATTTTACTGTGTCGTACAGTGGTAGCCAACCCTGTTCCTGGAGATCTACCGGTCTGCAGGTTTTCACTCCAACCCTAACCGAGCACACCTCATTCAACAGCTAGAGATCTCACTGAGCTGCTAATTAGCAGAATCAGATGCACCAAATTAGGGATGAAATGAAAACCAACAGGACAGTAGATCTCATTGTTGCAGTAGAATATTCCTGAGAATAACACCAGAGTCTCATATCCCATACAGGGGACAAAAATTAATTGGCAGGTCTTAAGAGGTTTTAATTGGCTTTCATTAGTACATTGACGTGGATATGAAGCCGCTGCCTTGGTTAAAGCCTGATTAAACATGCTGATTTTTCTACAGCCACCTTGAACCAGACGGTGGACATTTGCCAGTTGCTGAGCAACCTGTGTCTGAACGGCCGCTGCATTCCGATACCTTCCAGCTACCGCTGCGAGTGCAACCTGGGCTTCACGCAGGACGCCCGAGGAGAGTGCACAGGTAACGTACCTGCGCAGGTAAAGCCCCCTCACGCCCAAGACCCGGACATAAGTAAAGCCTGTATGGGCTTAATAACACAGGTGCAGAAATACTTGTGTGACGCTCGCTTGTGCAGGTAGAGCCTATGCTCAGGTCTCTGTACAGGTAAGAAATCCCATCACAGCTATTGTTCCGTCACAGGTAAAACTTGAGTTAATAAAGGAATCAATCACATGATCAATAATACCTGCTGAGGTAGAGACCATACACAGGTAAACGTGTAACGTTGCATAGTCAGTTACACTATCAGTAGGTGACACAGGTACTTTATGTACTTATCTAAAGCCCATACACAGAGAACACACCTGCACAGGTAAAAACCTTTTATGTGTGTGTGTGTGTTTGTGTGTTTGTGTGTGTGTGTGTGTGTGTGTGTGTGTTTGTGTGCATGCATGTGTATGTGTGCGTTCAACCAACAGATGTGGACGAGTGCGCGTCTGACCCTTGCGTCAACGGAGATTGCGTCAACACACCCGGCTCCTATTACTGCAGATGTCACTCTGGCTTCCAGAGGACCCCCGCCAAGCAGACCTGCATCGGTAAGACACCCCCCCTTTCCACAGGGTCTTCCTGCGTCCGTCCCCTGGCCCCGTCTTGAGGTTTTGGTGATTTACGCAACCCTGCAGTACGGGACGCATCCCTGCAGTACCCCTGCAGTACGGGACGCACCCCTGCAGTACGGGTGGTAAACATTATAAAAACAGAGGCTCATTTGTGCAGGATGTACTAATTCAATAAAATGAACAAACAGGGAAGTTCTGTTCATCTGAGGCACAGTCTGCAGCGATACTGGACTGGAGGTTTGCTTGTACCTCGTCTTGGGATTAAGGGTCAAACAAAATTCTTCTCTGACTGCCATTTTTCTTGTTCTTATTGCTCGAGGGTGAAAGAGAGCTCTTGGATATGAGCATACTGCAAAGCGAATTCGAGCATACGTAAAGTTCAAATAACGGTCTATTAGACTGATAACAAAGTTAAAAAAAATAGTGTACATTTTCCCGCTCAAGCAAGTATTATTACATTCAATAAATTAGACAATTATACCAGGAGAACATTATCTATTTGTCAGTCTTTAATAAAAAGCATTGTCCTGCTTTGACCCCCCTACTGCCTGATAAGGAAAATCGCTCAGTGCACAAGATTGGTTATTTTCTGGGTCTTCTCTTGGCTATTAAGGGGCGATAGAGCAGCAGTTTTGCCAGGAAGATTAGTTGTGGAAATTCTTTGTGCATGAAATCATTTCCCAGAGTGAAATCTGTACCAGGATTGGCTGATTTTACCATGATAGGAGAGCAGTCTGGGGGCAGTGTAAAATGGCCGCCATTGCTTGCCTTCTCTCCTCTCAGACATCGACGAGTGCCTTCACAACGGTGTGCTGTGTAAGAACGGGCGCTGCCTCAACACGGACGGAAGCTTCCAGTGCATCTGCAACGCAGGCTTTCAGCTGACCCCCGACGGAAAGAACTGCGTCGGTGAGGCTCCGCCCACATACTCCTCATCGCAGCGTTTCCTGGTTTCCTGGAAGCCGCCGACATTTGGGCCAACCGCTGATGAGCAGCTGTCAGGGCTCTGACTGTACACGTGCTATGATGATGACAGAATTGGAACTAGGAAAAGCCATATTTCTTCATTCTCTTTGTCGATGTGACTTAGCAGACCTTACTGTGCGAGCAGTGGCTATTTTCTCTATATATGTGGATACTGATATAGGCCAAGCTGGCTACCTTTCCCAAGGTGGCCCATCCACGGATGTAAACTTGCAACCTCCTAATTAGAAGGTGATTGACAGCCGGCCACTGTGCCACACAGCTGCTGTCTTCATTGGGTATTTTACTGGGTTCTGTTGCATGACCGAGGCATCAGCTGAACATTCCATTTCCCAGCAGGCAGCATTGGAAGTCTTCCAAGCCCCCCAAATAACGAAATTATGTATTTACATCTTCGTACAATTTTTGGAGACAAGATGGCGTATTCAAGATGATATGTACTGTATGTAAGAGGAGTAGTTAAAACCTTCCAGCTGTCTAAGAGCACTAGTTTAGATTGGGGTGTTCAGGAGGGAAATGATCTGGTGGGATGTAAGGTTTTTTGTGTGCTTGTGCAGCGCTAACTTTTGCGCTTGTTGAACCTCAGCTCTTGTTCTCTCGTCTCCAGACCACGACGAGTGTGCCGCCACCAACATGTGCCTGAACGGCATGTGCATTAACGAGGACGGCAGCTTCAAGTGCGTGTGCAAGATAGGCTTCACCCTGGCCTTCAGTGGCCGTTACTGCACCGGTGAGCCATTGGCCCGGCACCCCTCGCTGGGCCCGCCTCCTACACTGGCTCCGCCTTCTTCTGCAGCCAGGGTTTTTCCTTTGTTCCGATTAGAGGATTTTTCAGCAGAGAAACCACAGCTGCGTCCCACGTGTTTCCCATACATGGTGGACGCAGTGATTGGCGTTTGAAGAATTTCCTGTTTTTCAATTATTACCTCCAATGAATCATTAGACAATCATTTGAGCTCTTTCGGCCATAAAGTCTAGAGTGTTTTGAGTCAGAGTTTCAGTATAGCTCACTGTTGCGCCTCCCACTTGGAGATTTTATTTATGGTCGTTGTTATTGCTCTCTGTAGCCTTTATTCCCCTGGTATTCAAATCACGTTCCTCGAGGGCCGAGAACTGCGGGTTTTTCACCCTCCCTTTACCTGGGAGTCAGGTGTGAAGACCGTCTGGCCAATCAGTAGCACTAATTGTACAGTTAATTACCTGGGAGAACGGAAACCAGGGCCGGATTTGGATTCAAGGTCTAGATTTGAATATCCATGCTCTATACTTACTCCAAAACATCCAAATATCAGCATTGCAGCATTGCAGCATTGT
>CM056392.1:3557795-3590295 GCA_029718625.1 Synaphobranchus kaupii
GACTTGACAAATGTCACAACATTTCTTAAGAACAGTGCCTCCGTCAAACAATTCGTCGAGCCTGGTTGTAGCTGTTGCCTCTGAGACACACACACACACACACACACACACTCACTTCCCCTTTTGTTCTGAGCAGACATCAATGAGTGTGCCCTGAACCCGGACATCTGCTCAAATGGCGTCTGCGAAAACCAGCGCGGAGGATACCACTGCGTCTGCAACGCGGGGTACGAGGCTGACCAGACGGGCAGGCACTGCGCGGGTGAGTTCGCCACCACGAGCCGGCGTGGGTCTTCTGACGTCAGGATCCCCCTCCCGCCCGTTTGATTGGCTGAAGTCTCAGAGTCCGATTGGTTAATCAGAATGGGATCCAGATCCTCTCCCCGTCGCTGCAGCGACAGCACAGAGCCCGCCATTGTTCCACGGTGGAGATTGCAGCATCGTAATGTGATTGCGCTCGCGCGAAGCACAAACCGATGGGGCAGACGGCGCACGCTAATGTTAGCGCAGCCGAGCTGTCCGCTGGTTTATATTAAAACCCTTTGAAGAGTAGACTTTTTTTTGGAATGTTTCTCAAAATTCCAAGTCAGTGTTCTAGAACTCCATTGCTTTCAATTCCCAGTAGTGATGGTTACATCAGTAATAAGAACATTCTGATCACATTTTTGTGACCTTACGCCTTAAAGGGTTAACTGGTCTTAACCCTTTAATGGCCGGTCAACCGTTTGGTAGAGCACGTTTTGAGTCTTGATATCTTGTTGAAAAATATGCTGGGCTTAACTCCACCTGATTGAGCCATCTCTATCGGTGTACGTGGTAGAGATGGCTCAATCAGGTGGAGTTAAGTCCAACATATTTTTCAACAAGATATCAAGACACGAAAGAGTGCTCCACCAAATGGTTGAGCGGCCATTAAAGGGTTAATCTGCGCGGCCCTTTCCCCTCTCGTGAGTCGGACCCGCCGAGGGAGAGCCGCTCTTCTGCGGAGTAGTTCTCCTCGGTGGGCCGTTTATCTACCGATCAATATGTATTTTATATAATAGCAGTCACAACAAGCTTCTCTTTGGACAGTTATCTGAGGGATTCCAACAAAAGTGCGGGAAAAATTTGGGGTAAGGGAATAACCAGAAGATTATTCCCTTACCCCCTCTAACAGACGATTGAGCTGAGCTGTTGGATCGCACTCAGCTGACTACAAAGAATGTAAAAAAGAAGAATAGCACATTTGGACGCTGAACGTAAACAGATGTAAATAAGAAGGAGACAGAGCTTAATAAGTATCGTATTAGTTACAGGCTCTGGAGCCATGTTTACTGGCCTCCTTAAATCCGTGTCATCACCGTTCTTCAGCAACAAACACAGCTTTGTTCAGTGTCTGAGAAGGTCTGTAGAGAAATATCGGCACACTCGGTTGAATACCTTCAGGAAACACCGTGGTGTTGGGTGGCAGACTTGTTACTGGTCTCAGTTTTTACAGCACAGACTCTCCCAAATGGACCCCCCGTAGAGATGTTAATTTACTGAACGGGGAAACTCTCAACAGCAACAACAATTTTTCGAGGAGAGCTTACTTCTCTGGCGGAGAATACGCGTTGCTTTAAGATGCCTCTGAAGTCCTCGTAAAAACGTCGCTCGGTTTATCTGTCTCGGGATGTAGCCGTGTAAATCACTTTGAGTTCCAGGAAAATAATCTCTTTCAAAACCATGTTTTCATAATGTAGTCCTCTCGGGTGAAAAGAGCGGCAAAACAAACCATGTGGTCGCCACAGTCAAAGCATTTGTGCTCTGCTGTTTTCATTGTGCGTTGAAGCTGTGAAACCAAGACTCGTTTCATAGCCGTACGTACTCAGAAAACTCAAATGTCACTCAATGTGCGATTGAAATTAAGAGTTAAGACATTCTGGCCAGATGAGGTTTTTCATGTTAACATTTCTATTTTGCTCTCAGCTTGTGTTGAATTGCGGGCACTAGGCTTCCTGGTTCCCAGATTAAGAGAGGCTCACCGCTGACTGCCTCAATGTTTTGACTTCATATGGTCTAAACATTTCCTGTGCTGCTTTACACGATGTACCCCAACAATCTACTGCGACCCATGCAGTGTACACACTTATATGTACATTTTCTCTTCGAAGATAAATTAGCAGCTTCATGCATATTTTAAATGACGTCATGCCTGTAATTGGCAGGAAAGGAAATACAGGAAGACAAATTGGCAAAATACTGACGCCAGATTGGCTGCCAAGGTCGTGTGGATCAATGGCAGGATGTTGGGAGTGAGAGAGCCGGGCCAAACAGTCGACTTTTGTTCCCATAGTGTCTCCGTCAGCCGCCACAAAACCAGCAACCCGGAGAAAGGAGGCACTTTGTTTGACCTTCAATTTTTGGCACGGCTGCCTAAACGACGCTTTTCAGCTCCTTCTCATATCAAAGCTTTGATTATTCAGGCCAAGAGAATTAGCATTTTTCATGATTGGTTCATCAAAGCTGTAGGCTAATGGCAGATGATATACTCCAGAATGTTTTGTTTTTGTCATTTCCATGTGTAATTTCAGGCTGGTGGCCTGATTCTCTGTATATTCAGTGAAAGAGTTCATGGGAGGACATTTCTATCCAGTAATTGTTATAAATTATATAACTTCACTTTGGGTAATATTTCTAAAATATTTTTGTGGTGGCAAACCAACCCTAGACTTGAGGCATAAAAGCATGGTTTAGCATCCATTATGGGAACAAATTACCTGCAGATTAGCATGGTTTAGCATCCATTATGTGAACAAATTACCTGCAGATTATAATCTTACCTGTGATTATTTTAACTGTGTTACTAACCTGCAGATATTTTACCTGCTGTTCGTAGGTGTGGTTATGTTACCTGTCGTTACCTTTCCTGCGGTTTACCTGTGGTTATTTCACCTGTGGTTATCTTACCTGAGGTTAATTTATACTCCACTGTACTAGACCAATGTGTGACACACAGATAGTGCTTCTATGATGGGATATAATGATGGCTGTTGTGCACTGAAGAAGGCAATGTTTATAGACAACAACATCCCCTGGCTAATGGCTAAACATTATACTGGGTGATATAAAACATGCTTATGTAGGAAGCTAGGCTAACTGTCACACATCTGGCATAACACGTTGCATAAGAAGGTGTTATGTCACCCTTTATGAAGCATGACATTTGCTTATGTTTGTTTTATGAAGCCATTATGTCTCCTTTATGAAGGCTTTGTATATAAGGCCTCCATATGGAGACTTAGTTTAAAGTGTGACCAAAACAGCTTGATGTTTCAGACCATTACTCCAAATTCAGCAGACTGGGATAATGTGTATTTGCGCTTGACGGCGTAGACATAGACAAGTGGGCTTCTTGTTTACTTTAAGGAGAGCAAAGTGAACAGGGAAACAGACTTGAGTTTATGTTTCACATATCAATGTGGCAAATTAATTGTTGTTTAACTGTTGTTTATCTGTGGTTCAGACCTAGATGGGGTGAACGGACTGTCGTGTTGACAGATTGTTGTCGTAGACACTGATTTCAGTCACTAATGAAATCACGGTGAATAGAGTATTGTCTTGTGTTTCATACATTAATGGTGAACAGTCTGTTGTTTTAATGTTGATTTCTTAGATACTGATGAATGCACGGCGAACAGACTGTTGAAGTATGTTTCAGGCATTCATGGTGAACGGACTGTTTTATTTGTGTGTTTCAGACATTGATGAATGAATGTTGAATGGACTGTTGCATTACGTTTCCTGCATTTATGGTGAACAGACTGTTCTTTTAATGCTTATTTCTCTGACACTGACATACTGTTGTCTTATGTTTCATATGTTCATGGTGAACAGACTTCCTTTTTCATCTTTATTTTCAGACATTGATGAACAACTGGAGAGCAGATTGTTGCATTATGTTTCATACGGTCATGTTCAACAGACTTTCCTTTTAATGCTTATTTCTCACATTGACATACCGTTGTGTCATTTTTCATACATTAATGGTGAACAGACTGCCTTCTCAAGCTCAATTTTCAGATGTTGATGAACGAATGGTGAACAGACTGTTGCGTTACACGTGTTTCAGACATCGACGAGTGCATGGTGAACAGGCTCCTCTGCGACAACGGCCTTTGCCGGAACATTCCCGGCAGCTACAGCTGCACCTGCCCCAGAGGCTTCCTCTTCAGGCAAGACTCCGAGACGTGCGAAGGTGAGAGCCACACCCCTAAGTCATTTTGGGGGGGGGGGGGGGGGGTGAGCTAAAAGCCCAGGACAGGCTGGAGCAGTGGAGAAATGGTGACTTTTTGAGGTTTAATTATTTTGATGTGATTTCCTAAAGTAATTTTTTTTTTTTTTTTGTCAAATGCTTTGAGAGTTCCGTCTGTCTTTGTTAAACACGCTCGCTCGCCTCGGCCTGGTTCATGTCGAAGCTCGTCGCCACACCATAAATACCAGGGCTGAACCCCGAGACGTTCTTTAAGGACCGAGCGGTCTTCAGCGACGTCAGATTCCTGTGTTGGATTCCTGTGTAAAAAAAAACATCTGTGGTTAATTTCTTGGTATATTTCTCACCCTTCTCAAAGAGATTTCTCCCAATTGCCTGGAATGGTGTTTATGTTCCGACGTCGGCCATTGCGTCCAGATCCTCTTGGCCAATGCAGGCTGGGCCTACGTGCACTTAACAGTGATGCAAGCTCCACTCTGAACCACATGCCTTTTGTAGTTTATTGTCCCATATGTGAAATACCATATGCTGCCTTCTATTGCTAGCAAATGATTTTTAGCCTCTCCTCGTCTGAACTACACAATCCCCCAGAAGGTTGATATATAGATCCACACTAAATTTAAATTTCTACCTCAAGTGCTGTTTTAGGCATTTTAGGTGACATTTGGAGTCAGTAACACCTCCTTTTCGTCTCCACCAACCATAGAGCTACGATGATGGACGTAATTATTACCGATGGCAGACTCAGCCATCATTAAACTTCAAAATGGGCAGCGCTACTATGTGCCAATGACTCACTGATTTGAGCCAATCATTTTGCTTTTCTTTGGAGAGCAAGAGCCTTTGATTGGTTTAAGCAAGTACAATGATTGACAACGCATTGAAGCTCCACCCATTATCAAGGTGATCAAGGAACCTCCCTCTCATCTCACTAATGTAGACTAGTGACTATCCACAATTATCAAAAACCACTCGGTTTAATCTTCCTAGTAGCTTGCAATGAACTGAAAGAGTGTATAAGTCCACAGGCTGACTGGCCACCATATTGTACATCCGCGCTGGACTCGTGGCCCCATGTTCTGAACGGAGGCCCGCTTTGGCTATCGTGACAAGCTGCTGTTTGAACGCTGCCAGCCGGTGAGAAGGAATTAGCTAATGCGCCTAATTGAGCGTACGAAACGAGCCCCTCTCGAACCCCACAGGGGCGCCCCCTGTCTCAGTTGATGTAAATAAACGGCTCGATTTTGACGCCACTGTTTTCAGAAAGGCCGTTACTGTCATTACGGGGGGGGGGGGAGGGGTGGGTGGGGTTGAGTCACAGGGGAAAGCAAGGAAAGGCATCCCCCCCTAATTTACAGCACCATAAATTAGAGACGCACCCCCCCTCCCCACGGTGCTTCTGCGACGGTCCTCCCCACGGTTTCACCCAGGAGAAAAAAAAACAACAGGATGTTTGTTCCTGCGGAGCACACCCGGGGGGGGGGGGGGGGGGGCGTTTGGGCCAGGCCCCCCAGGCGGCCGTGGTGCGACCGTTTATCCGTCCCGGGGGGGACATGTTTCGCACTCGACAAGGTTCCTATACCTCGCCCCGGGGGGGGGGTAGGGGTTAATTACTGTCAAAACCCAACAGTCACAACATTCCTCTCAATACTGACCATCATGCGTCACACGCTACCCCCCCGCCCCCCCCCCCCCCGCCCCAGTCAGTCTACACAGACACCTCAAGAGCAGGAATCATCCAGTAGAAACATGATACACGGCAGTAAAATCTGTGAAAAGGGAAATCCCGCGCGTGTGCTAAGCTTGCGTTCAGGTATATCGTCTCTGTATATCAGTTGGTGACATTTTCACACGTCGTGGTTAATGCCTGTGTCGTGGAATACATATTCTGCCTGCGATTTCACAATGTGCATTACTGTGCATGTGTGTGAAGTACAAGGAATGGAAATTAGTTTGTTTAAAAACATGTGATTTAAAAAAAAAAAATGTGTTGTTTGTATTTTTAATCTCACACCACTCTCATAGCAGCGGAGAAAGACCTTGCTGAGGCGTAACCACGGAAACATTTTCCACACGTGTTGCTTACTGCTTATCTCAATAACAGCGTGTTTAGATTTTTTTTTTGCTTTGTTTTAATCGGTTTGTCTCGTTAAAAGCCTGGGAATCTCTGTAAACGTTACGACAGATTTTCCTGCTGTGTCGCAACCTTTTCTCTCTGCCCGCTTGCCCTTCCATTCATCAGAGATTACTGAGCCAAAACCAAAGCTAGCGCCGTTAATCACGCTAACTCCCGCGGAGGGAATTTGTAAATCAGACGCACTACATTTGTCCTGGATGCACGGTGTCGTATAACACAAAAAAACAAGCGAAAGCTGGAACGGTAACAGCGTGCAGCGTGTCATTGCGATATTTCAATGTTTTGTTGTTTCTCTGTAACACGTGTATAAGGAGACCCAGAGCACGCTACAGGGACGAGGTATTAAAGTGATTCATTGCTGGCTAAGGGCTCGTGGCCGTGATCTACGGGGATTACTTGGGCCTACTTGTGTGTCGATTCAGGAACTCGAAACGGCGATTATGAGCTCCGCGGACACTGGATTTTGTGAGAGAGAGTCAGAGCGAGCCCAGCTCTTACAGGCCCAAGTGCCTTTGCGGCTTGTGGGATATATTAGGAAATATGTTTTTGTATGCTGGTTCTGCTCGCAATTCAGAACCGCTGTCTGAACAGCTTTTACGTTGATCAAGTTGTTCTTGTGTTACTCTAGTTTGCAATACATTTAATATTATTTTTAAAACTGATTGTGTATATGTGTATGTTACAATTGTAATAGTTTTTTATTACAATTGTAATATCCAACACACTCGCCTATGAGTCAGTGACCATCAATCGCAGTGGCGACCACACAGTACTACAGGAGAGCAAACACTTTGAGCAGTAGGTAGGCTATAACCCTGGCCTACTTAGCCTCCTAAAACCCAGCAATTTATTTTTGTCCCCTGTAGGGGACATGAGTATCTGATATTAATCTCCAGAACTACATATTCTACTAATAAACCTACATGACAATATGTTTTTATAATCCAAGACACTCGTATCATGTCAAAAAACGTAAATAATTACTAGAGGTCCCAGTCTGTGCTCATGGTGAGGATATTAAACTCCTGAGCCACTTTATAAAAATAGAAAATGTATTGTTTTTTAATCTAACCTAGATTTCACTTTGGGTTAACCGCTGGTACAGGTCTACGGGGGTATTCATGTTGGACTCATTCACGTTAGACTGTAATTATTCGGTATGAAATTATAGAAGCTATTTTTCATTGTACACATGAGCGTGTGGTAAATTGTAGATTGCAGCTGTGCTGGAATAATATTCAAACCAAAGTTACTATAATTAGGAAAAATTATAGTTTTTGGTCTCTGTGCTGAATTCAAACTAAGTATTATAAAATCTGCTTTTGCATTAATTAGATTTACTCTCGTGCATTGTGTGCACTCCTTTTGGGCCTGTCTTTATTGAATAAAGTCCTGTACTTTATTGGAGAGAATTGGAGAAACCTCTACTTTTTCATTTAATACACCATTTCATTTAGTTGTATATTTATGTTTTTCAAAGGTAAAGCAACATGGAAATAATAAAATATTGCTTTAGTTTACAGAAAGTTGTGCAGAGTGAAAATAATCACATGCTACAGAACATCTAGTTGAACATCTAGTTGTTGACGTGTTCGCAGTGTTCAGCTGTTCGAGAATCTTTGAGCTTCAGAAGTTCACCTGAATGAAACCCACCTGTGGAATGCACTGTATGGCCAGAATGTTCTGGATGCCGTTGAGTCCTGTCAAACAGACTGATGTATGTCTCTGTGGTTTAAATTTTCAGTTGCTCTTCCATTTTAAACAGAGTAAAAATACATCTTAGTGCATGTAACTGGTGAAAGAGACACCACAGCTAAAGCAGAAATTCAGTGTAAGCTTTTACATTTGTGGGCGAAATGAGAATTTTCCTTGTGATCGTGAATAAATCAGATGTCACACTATATCTCTTTAGAGATATGATATGAATTAATGTAGAAGGTTCACTGTTATAAAGGTTTCTGTTATGTTGTCTTTCCCCCCAGTTTTGGATATTAATAAGGGTGAAATGTTCCATTTTGTGTGGGTGTGTGTTACCCTCTATATCTTCCCACTGGTTTCAGACATAAGGCATAAGGGGTAAAGGTTGCCTTTTTTAATTATGTGTGTTACACTCAATCTCTCCCCCCTGGTTTCAGACATGAAGAAGCATAAACGGTTCCCATTCATAGCACTGTGTGTTGCACTCAATCTCTTCCCCTCTGGTTTCAGATGTGAATGAGTGTGAGAGCAGTCCCTGCATTAACGGGGTGTGTAAGAACAACGGCGGCTCCTTCACCTGCGAGTGTTCCCCCGGGAGCAAACTGGACAGCACCGGCTTCATCTGCATTGGTAAACACTGCTTCTCAGGTCATAAATTTGGGCCTTCCTTAAAAATCCAATACTGGCTCTGTGAAGGGTACTGACAAATCCAAAAACCAAGGCTTCGTCTTGGCATTTAGCAAAGATTCAATACCGGTCAATATAGGGCCCTTTACTTTCCTGTTCAGCTAGCGACACTAACAGCATTACATTAATATTACAATTTTTATTGAAAAAATAAACCGTCTGCCTTGTGCGAATCAGTCAGACAGCACGTTAAATTAATAGCATAATGTCAGCGCCTCAACAGTGAATCACATGTATAGGCTTTCAAAAAAGAGCAGTGTTATGAAGCAAAGAAGCTGAAGTATCTCAGACACCTTTGCCAGCATTAGGAGAGAGTGCTGAACCTTTGCCAGCATTAGGAGAGAGTGCTGAACAGGCAGGGGAAGCAGATGTTGTGCTGTAAAATCTCGCTGCTACATTTCTGTGGGATTTTTTTCGAAGCAGTTTCCTAATGCAGGCAAGCTTGAGTACACAGCAGTTATTCCCTAATAACCCAGGCCCATAACTCAACACCCATTTACTGAATGGCCTGTGTTCTGCAGCCCTGCCTGCAGCTAAACGTGGCCTATTCCCTGAGCACCGGGGCCTTCTGGTAGGGTTCTCCCAGCATGCTTTGCTGTTCTCCCATGATGCTCTGCTCTTTTCCCATGATTCTTTGCTCTTATCCCATGATGCTCTGCTCCTTTCCCATGATGCTTTGCTCTTTTCCCATGATGCTCTGCTCTTTACCCATGATGCTTTGCTCTTTTCCCATGATGCTCTGCTCTTTACCCATGATGCTCTGCTTTTCTCCCATGATGCTCTGCTTTACCCATGATGCTCTGCTCTTTCCCCATGATGCTTTGCTCTTCTCCCATGATGCTCTGCTCTTTACCCATGATGCTCTGCTCTTCCACAGACAGCCTGAAGGGGACGTGCTGGCTGAACGTGCAGAATGGCCGCTGTGAGGTGAACATTAACGGCGGCACGCTGAAGTCGGAGTGCTGCGCTACGCTGGGCGCGGCCTGGGGAAGCCCCTGTGAGCAGTGTGAGATCGGTAAGCCCTGCCTTCTGGCTCCGCCCTCGATTGATATCAGCCCCACCCTCCTGCTCGCTCCCCCTGAATCCAGGGCTGTGGCTGAATGAGCACCCTTCCATACTATTAAGTAGGCTTGTTCAATAGCAACAAAAACTGCATGTGGCATGGTCGCGCAACGGTGGGACGTCTTACGACACTTCCACAGTACGGTTGGAAAATAGTATGGCGGATTTTTTTTGCGTACTGCACATCGCATACTAAACAGTGCACATTAAACAGCACACATCTGCCAGTACACTGTACACAGGAGATAGGACGCAGTAGAAAGGGCTCTGATTCGGTGCTTGGCTACATTGACTGCAGCTAAAAGTGGTCCAGTTCAGTTCATATGTAACACAGTTCGGATGTCCACAGAACAGTGTAGACAGCAAAAATTAACAGAT
Source organism: Synaphobranchus kaupii (assembly GCA_029718625.1). Lineage (NCBI taxonomy): Eukaryota > Metazoa > Chordata > Actinopteri > Anguilliformes > Synaphobranchidae > Synaphobranchus > Synaphobranchus kaupii. The sequence goes on from CM056392.1 coordinate 3,567,989, forward strand.
GGATCCACATCATTTCAGTTCCGATTTGTGCGACATCTGTGTGTGGATATTAGTCTGATACGTTGCCATGCGACTCGTATGCGGACGAGCGAGCGGATGCGTAAGGCTAGAGCCGCGCGCTGGCGTTGGACGTCTGAAAGCTGAGGGTTTGGAGAGTGATAAAGCAGCAGGAGTGCAGATGTCTGTTTCAGCAGCACGCCGCTCTGGTGAAGTCGGGCGCTGAATATTTGAAGCGTTTGCCGTGTGCGTGACACAGGTTTGGCCCCCTGCCGCGCGACCGGGGTAGGCAGAGCTCAGGAAAATGGCAAACCGTTAATTTAAAGGCATCGCCTGGGCAACGATGTGGAGCAGACCCCCCCGGCCTCCGCTACTGTTTTGTGTGGTCTGAAACCTTTCCAGAGTTCTCTCTCCCTCGCCTTCTTTCCCTCTCTCTCTCTGTCTCCCTCACTCTGTCTCTCTCCTTCCATCTTTCTCTCTCTCTCTCGCTGGTTTTGCCATTTCCCCTGTGGAATTCCCTGACGGTATTGCTTTCACGCGGTGTTTTCTTTGCGAATTTGCGGTTGTATATATACCCTTGCCATAACGACTTCTCCAGGAGCGTTTAATAGCTAATCCAAGCCACAACGGCTTTATTTCATGTCTGACAGCTCCTGAAAAGCAAAAAGCCTTTGTATTTTATGCTCGGGAGTTCTTGAAGTAGAAGCCTCTTCTTCGATGTTTGGCCTGGTCTCTAAAAAGTTGTTTATTTGCCTTTTCATTTTAATGGTAATGGTATTCCTCATATGCTCTGGGTCAGTAAAATACATAGTGAACATTTTTATTGCTTTTGTGAGCATGTATAATTCCTACATTACCACAACATTGCCTTTTTATGAATCATTCATTATAAGTTGTGCAGGAATTTTTGGCCAGAGGGTCGACCTTAATTTGTGTGTTTGTGACATTCTTCATGAAACACTGTATTTATTTACAAATAATTTATAAAGATGTTATGTGTTAACGACTATTAAATTATTTATAAAGGTGTTATAACATGTTAACGACTGTGCTATAAATGGTTTGCGTTAGGAAAATTAGCTTTGTTTACAGTGTGAAACTTATATTGTAAAAACAACTCTAAACACAATCTTCAATCAGGGCAAAGGGCATGCCCTTTTACACTTGTACATTTAAAATGAAAGGTTTACAGGGTTAATCAGTGCTATAGTAACAGTTATAAGTTACTTTTTTCTGCAGATACCGTCTGTTTAAGGGGATATGCGCGGCCGAAAGGAATCGTGTGCGAAGGTAAGGTTGCGCTTGCTTCAGACACACTGGGATCTGTTCATCTCAACTCTCTACCTCCCATTGGCTGCCGGTTCATTACTGAAGAAGAGCGCCAGTCCGTCAGGTCCCAAAGGGCCCTGTGAGCGTTAGGTCCCAAAGGGCCCTGTGAGCGTCAGGTCCCAAAGGGCCCTGTGAGCGTCAGGTCCCAAAGGGCCCTGTGAGCGTTAGGTCCCAAAGGGCCCTGTGAGCGTTAGGTCCCAAAGGGCCCTGTGAGCGTTAGGTCCCAAAGGGCCCTGTGAGCGTTAGGTCCCAAAGGGCCCTGTGAGCGTTAGGTCCCAAAGGGCCCTGTGAGCGTCAGGTCCCAAAGGGCCCTGTGAGCGTTAGGTCCCAAAGGGCCCTGTGAGCGTCAGGTCCCAAAGGGCCCTGTGAGCGTTAGGTCCCAAAGGGCCCTGTGAGCGTCAGGTCCCAAAGGGCCCTGTGAGCGTTAGGTCCCAAAGGGCCCTGTGAGCGTCAGGTCCCAAAGGGCCCTGTGAGCGTCAGGTCCCAAAGGGCCCTGTGAGCGTTAGGTCCCAAAGGGCCCTGTGAGCGTTAGGTCCCAAAGGGCCCTGTGAGATTCCCAAGTTAGGTCCCAAAGGGCCCTTCTGAGTGACGTCAAAGTCTCCCACTTCTGCGGTAAACTGCAAAAAGCAGAAAATAAGTCAATCTTAACAAGCATTTTAGTCTTCTATTTAGACGTAAAATCTTATTTATATCACTTCATTGCTGAATAAGACAAAGATGTGCCAATGAGGTGAGAGTTTTACTCATTGCAAAATTTGCCAGTGGACTCAGATAATTTAACTAGTCAAGCAAAAAGTAACTTAAAATAAGCTAATATTTTCTACTTGAGAGAAGAAAAGATTTTATGTTTTATTATAAGACTAATACACTTGTTGAGACGGACATTTTTTGCAGTGTCGTTTGCTTTTCTCCCATTGGTCAGAAGTTGCTTTTCTCCCATTGGTCAGAAGTTGCTTTTCTCCCATTGGTCAGAAGTTGCTTTTCTCCCATTGGTCGGAACACAGCGGTCCCTCAAAAGGATGAGCTACTCAAAAAAGGAATGATTCAAAGTCTGAATCACTTAGAAGTGTCCATCACTTCCGCTGCCAGTCAGCTTGTATCTCAAAGCACAGCTACTGGTCCGGTGTGCTGGACATGACCTCACGCCAGGCCTTTCCTCAGAGGTCATGTGGCTGGCTGTGGAGAGTTTTCCCGCAAATGATGGTTCTGGTTTTTTTTTTTTTTTTTTTTAACGAATCAGGTGTCATATGCTGTGATTTAAGCAAGGCATGTGAGGGTTACATTATTACATTACAATGCATGTGAGGGTGTTTACACGCTCAAAAATAGACTGTAGGAATGTGGCAAAACAAACTCACAGTCTAAGGTGAGCGCTCACAAGGTTGAACTGTATATGTGCCAGGGATACTCAAACCTGCCCCTGGAGGCCAGACGCTACTGCTGGGGTTCATTCTTCCCCTCTAATCAGGACTGATTTAAACCTGGGATAAAAAGAGTATCCCTCTTACTCTCTCTACTTCCAAAAATAAATAAGAACTACTTTTATTCACACGGGTCCGTCACTCTGTGGAGTGATTCAAACTGTGGAGGCTGTATGCTGCTCCCACCCATGGGCTAATACGTAAAAAGAGGCCGTAGTGCGCTCAACTTGAGGCTGTAGTGCGCTCAACTTAAAAGTTTGATTAGTGACCGACGGGTCCGTCACTCTGTGGAGTGATTCAAACTGTGGAGGCTGTATGCTGCTCCCACCCATGGGCTAATAATATTTTTACAAAAGTCCTGCAGCGTAGCTGGCAGGCACCTGCAGCGGACCTGGCAGGTATAATATCACCCAGAGAGAGAGGCTGTACGGTGCGTAGCAGATTGCAGGTAGCAGGCTGTTTGTGGTAGGAGTGTTTGTTGGGTATTTGTTTTGTGGGCCCAACCAGTATTGCGTTTTATTATAACTGTTTTAACTTCTTATTAACATTGTTTCAATTCTAATTTACTTTTTATATAATGTCTTTCTATGTCTTATGTAAAGCACTTTGAGTTGCCTAGTGTATGAAATGTGCTATACAAATAAACTTGACTTGACTTGACTTGACTTAAGACCTTGGAATGGGTGAACGTATGATTGGCTGTACATCTAATTAATCACATCTGGTAACTGTGACTGTGTTGAACACTGAGGTAACTGCGACTGACTGTGCGGAACACTGAGGTAACTGTGACTGATGTGTGCGGAACACTGAGGTAACTGTGACTAATGTGTGCAGAACACTGAGGTAACTGCGACTGACTGTGCAGAACACTGAGGTAACTGTGACTGATGTGTGCGGAACACTGAGGTAACTGTGACTGACTGTGTGGAACACTGAGGTAACTGTGACTGATGTGTGTGGAACACTGGGGCAACTGTGACTGACTGTGTGGAACACTGAGATAACTGTGACCGACTGTGTGGAAAACTGAGGTAACTGACTGATGTGTGCAGAACACTGGGGCAACTGTGACTGACTGTGTGGAACACTGAGGTAACTGTGACTGATGTGTGTGGAACACTGAGATAAACTGTGACAGTCTGTGGAGCACTGAGGCTCTTGTTTGACTGTCTATATTTTGCATAGATGTGAACGAGTGCGAGGTGTTCCCGGGCGTTTGCCCCAACGGGCACTGCGTGAACACCCAGGGCTCCTTCCAGTGCCAGTGTCCTCAGGGGCTGACGCTGGATGCCTCCGGCCGTGTCTGTGTGGGTGAGTACCAGGGAAAAACACACAGAATAATCTCAGTGTATTAAATACAGGGCTGTGCTCTCATTTCAGCCCTTTGAGTTATTAACACAGCTGCACGGACCTAAAGATTTAAGTAACTACTTTCATAAAAGCCATTTTCAACATTTTTTATCTGGGAATCAGATTTGACATAATACAAACATAAATATTGTTATGAGCTGATTGCCTAACTGATAGGCTCACCTATAAAATGTCACCACAGGAGTACAGGGTAATTAGAGAGGAATTGGCTGTCAGAGCCTCTGTTAAAGATTGTAATTAACCCTTTAGGATGTAAGATCACAAATATGTGATTAGAACGTTCTTAACTGAACATTCTAAATACTGATGTAACAATCACTAATGGTAACTGAAAGCAATGGAATTCTAGAACACTGACTTAGAATTTTGAAAGAACATTCCAAAAAACCTACTCTTCAAAGGGTTGTATCATCCCTGTCTGTGAGCGCAGTTGCTGTAGTGACAAAATGACGTGGGGGTGGGGTTCTGGCTCCCTCCCACAGACGTGCGTGCGGAGCACTGCTTCCTGACGTGGGACGAGGACGCGTGCGGGCAGCCCGTGTCTGGACGCTTCCGTATGGACGCCTGCTGCTGCACAGTGGGCGCGGCCTGGGGTTCGGACTGCGAGGCTTGTCCCGAGCCCGGCAGCCGCCAGTACGAGGCCCTCTGCCCGCGAGGCCCTGGCTTCGCTAACCGCGGCGACTTGCTCACTGGGAGGCCGTACTACAAAGGTGAGGTCAGAAGCCATCAGCCCAACCCCTTCATGGGGTTCAACACAGGTTCAGACTTACTGTTGTCATTATTAAATTATTCATTAGGAATTTATTTATATACTTATGTGATGGGGACAGACTCATATTGACATAGATATACATATATGACATGTACGTATACATACAGTATGTTCTTAAATATAAACATTACATTGTACCATAACACTTGGAGCTTGCCAAAATATCTCCTTATGAATATATTTCTGTTTAAATTTCGCATGAGTGTGTTAAGTTGTTTTTGTACCGGCTGGGGTCTGTCTGTGGCAGATGTGAACGAGTGCAAGGCGTTTCCCGCCATGTGTACTCACGGAAAGTGCCGGAACACCATCGGCAGCTTCAGGTGTCGCTGTGAGAGTGGTTTTGCCTTGGACATGGAGGAGCGCAACTGCACAGGTGAGCTATAACTGCACAGGTGAGCCATAACTGCACAGGTGAGCTTTAACTGCACAGGTGAGCTTTAACTGCACAGGTGAGCTATAACTGCACAGGTGAGCCATAACTGCACAGGTGAGCTATAACTGCACAGGTGAGCTCTAACTGAACAGGTGAGCTATAACTGCAGGTGAGCTCTAACTGCACAGGTGAGCCATAACTGAACAGGTGTTTAGGTATGTGTGGGTAAGCAGACACTGGTATGGCACATTAGATATCTCACTAACGATGCAGGGTGGTATCTGTAGGCAGTTGAACTGAAATGTATTGTACATGTTCCAAATAGTATTGCACATTTCTCCGTCATGTTGCCGTTTCATTGCTTTATCCATGAAAGATGACATTTTCCAGCAGGATGGGTGTATGTTGTCTTTATGAGAAATAGAAATGAAAAAAAGCCGTATCTATTGGGGGGGTCATTCTCTTGGTAAGCAACAAACAGTAAGCAGGTGGCATCTGTCTGTCTCGTGTGTGTGTGTGTGTGTGTGTGTGTCCAGACATCGACGAGTGCCGCATCTCGCCGGACCTATGTGGCAGCGGTGTGTGTGTGAACACCCCCGGCAGCTTCGAGTGTGAATGCTTCCCAGGGTATGAGAGCGGATTCATGATGATGAAAAACTGCATGGGTGAGCATCCTCTCTCTCTCTCTCTCTCTCTCTCTCTCTCTCTCTCTCTTCTTCCTCTCTTTCTGTCTCTCTTTCACTCTCCTCTCTCTCTCTCTCTCTCTCTCTCTCTCTCTCCCTCCCTCTCCACCCTTCTTTCACCTCTCCTCCAGTCTCCTCTCTTTCCCAACTCATTAAACACTGCCCCCTAGTGTTGATCAAGTGAACGCACTGACAGCAGGTTTGACCAAATCACCACAAGATCTTATAAAGAATTAGATCTTCCTGATAAATAAATAAAAAACAGCAGTATTTTATTCAGGGTTTATATTTTGGCTCTTGGTTAGCATAGCTATCTTTCATTCACCTTTATTTATGTTACATGTAGGCTATACTCGCAAGCCTGGAAATGCTCTTAGCCACTTCTGGCACTGTTGCTTATATAAATCAGGTGAATGCATATAAGTTCTCCTGCACTTGTAAGCCACTCAGTATAAGAGTGTAAAGTGTAAAGTACTGCAGTGTGATGTAATGTAATATTCATCTCTTATTTTGGGTTTATGAAGCTACCATACCATGTTGATGGTAAAAGAAACTTTAAAAAAAATTCTGACACTTTGCCATACGGTATGTATTGCATGATATTACATTACAATCACTTAGCAGGCGTAGAGTAGTGGAGAACATCAGTGTTACTCCCAGGAATACAAAATTGCCCTATCTCCAAGAAGGCAAAAAAATATATATATATTTTCATACACATATGCCCTCTTGTAGTGAAGTGAAATCTTGCATTAACCAGTGATGGTTTCACACTGTAGTAACATTTGTGTTTTTGTGATGGTCCTTTTTATGTGCCATCATTTAGTGTTGCCCTCTAGTGGTCGGGCAAAGGATCAGCACCCTTATACTGGGCTTGTTCTGTTAAATATTGTTTGGCATTGTCTTACGGTCATAATAAAGCTATTGTGTACTGTTGCCTTGTGGTCATGTTTAAGATACTGTGTGCCATCTTACCTGTGTTATCTTACCTGTGTTATCTTACCTGTCAGACATCGACGAGTGTGAGCGGAACCCAGCGCTCTGTCAGGGGGGGTCCTGTGAGAACACAGAGGGGAGTTACCAGTGTCTCTGCACCCCCGGACACCAGCTCTCCCCCGATGGAGACTCCTGCATCGGTTAGTGAGGACACTGCCCCCTGCTGGTGGGGAGTTTAACTGACTGAGTAATAATAAGGAAAAACACACACACACACACACACACAGTGGCCCTCCAGGACTGGCCTGACACTGTAACACCCGATTCAACTAATAAGTCATCAGACTTGTTGAATCTTATTATAATATAATAATAAATATAATTATATATAATATATAATCTTAAAATATTTTTTATTTTATTTTTACTGAATATCCATTGTAGCGTAGGTTTCAGCATAGTAGAGCATATGGTTCTTGAGATTAAGACCAGAGACTCCTATCCCCTACAGGGGACAAAAATGAATTGCCTGGTGAACTCCTTATTTCAGAGCTCTCTGTATGAGTTAAATTAGCCGCTCCCATATGTTTTGCACGACTCAAAAGGGCTAACAGCACAGCCACTGTTTTCAGGCATGGCTTCTCAGTGTTGCCATTTAACCACCAGTTCCTCTCTAAGATCACAAATATGTGATTAGAATGTTCTTAACCAAGCATTCTAATGCTGATGTAACAATAACTACTGGTCATTGAAAGCGATGGAGTTCTAGAACACTGACTTAGAATTTTGAAAAAAACATTCTAAATGAAAACCTACTCTTGAAAGGGTTTTATTGGCTCCCCCATGCGGACGTGGTCATTCAGTTGTTGGCTTTCTATTGGCTCCCCCCGCACAGACGTGAACGAGTGTGACCTGAGCAGAAGCCTGTGCCGGCACGGGACGTGTGTGAACGTGGTGGGCACCTACCATTGCTCCTGCGATTCGGGGTACCAGGCCACGCCCGACCGACAGGGCTGCACGGGTACGAGCCCCCCCCCCCCCCCCCCCCGATTTCCTCCTCACACGCTTGTAGCCAAGCCCGCCATGGGCCTCGTCCTTGACCCTGCTGAATGTTTCTGGGCCATTTTCAGACATCGATGAGTGCACCATTGAGAACGGGGGGTGTGACTTCCTCTGTACAAACTCAGAGGGGAGCTACACCTGCACCTGCAGCGACGGCTTCACCCTGATGCCCGACGAGAGGACGTGCACAGGTAAACAAACATCATACACAATATATGAAATATTCTATAGTGCATAATAGACTACATGGCCAAAAGTGTATGGACACCTGCTCAGCCTACATCTCATTCCAAAATCATGGGCATTAATATGGAGTCAGTCCCCGTTTGCTGCTATAACAGCCTCCACTCTCCTGGGAAGGCTTTCCACTAGATACTGGAACACTGCTCATGGATTTGTTTCTATTCAGTCAGAAGAGCATTAGTGAGGTCGGGCACTGATGTGGGGCTATTAGGCCTGGCTCGCACTGAGCTTTCCAATTGATCCCAATGGTGTTTGATGGGGTTGAGGTCAGGGCTCTGTTTAGGCCAGTCAAGTTCTTCCACACCGATCTCGACAACCCACATGTATGGACCTCTATTTGGGCACGGGGGCATTGTCATTCTGAAACAGGAAAGGGCCTTCCCCAAACTGTTGGCACAATATTGGAAATTCAGAATCGTCTAGAATGTCATTGTATGCTGTAGTGTTAAGATTTGCCGTGACTGGAACCAATGAGCCTTGCCTGAACCACGAAAAGCAGCCCCAGACTAAGGGGTGTCCACATACTTTTGGCCGTATAGTGTATGTAGGATGCATTTGTTTGCAAAGAGCATCCCTTAGAATCCCTGCCTTTGCATCTGAATTTATGTCTTTGCATGCATTGCCCCCCCCCCCCCCCCCCCCCCCCCATGGTATAGCACCGATCCCATTTCCAGTGCGATCCAGGTGAACGGCGTTCCTCTAATGCGGAAGGGCCTGTTTAACATCTGTTCCACCTTTTCTGTTCCTCTGTGTCAGACGTGGACGAGTGTGAGGAGGAGCCTGATATATGCGACGGCGGACAGTGCACCAACATCCCCGGAGCGTACCGCTGCCTTTGTTTCGACGGATTTATGGCCTCCGTGGACATGAGGATCTGCATAGGTAAGGGCGGTTTGCACAGGTCCGTATGGCGGCGAGCCTCTTTTTAATAGACGGCTGGAAACCATGTGTTAGCATTTTAAACTCTTTATCTCTGAGTTTGGCCCACAAGTCCAGATTTTTGACCTAGATTCGTGCAGTTCCTCCAAGGCCGATCCTAGGTGTAGGTGACATACCGTTGCCTAGGATCCATCCGTCTGGAGGGGGCTAACTGGCTGGGGGCCCCAAATGAAGGAGAAATTTTTTTTTTTTTTAATGAGTTGTGTCCATGATATTAGGTCAGGGGTAGGGAACCCTGGTCCTGGAGAGCCGCAGGGTCTGCTGGTTTTTGTTTTCACTTTAAATACAGCAACTACTTAGACCAAAGAAACCTTCATTGAAACCTTCAATTTTGTACGTAGGAGGCTGTAGCTCACTAACTCATTCAAAATAGCTACTGAACATAAGATAAAATATCACGTCCCTGTGCATTCAGAATTACTCTACATCCCACCTCTGGTTTTACTCAGTGCATGTAACCTTTGAGCAGAACAAGATTAATCTCAGTGACTTTATGTCCTTTTAATGCCTGTATGACCTCTACCTGATTTTCCAGGCTATAATTACAATGAGATGCCACTGCTACAACTTGTTCTTGTAAATAATGGATTTTGGACAAATCTAATTTAGGCAGGCTGACCTTGGGGTTTGTAGTTTATTGATGTAATCGAGTTTCCAGAAGAAGCCGTATTATAGGTCATACTTTATAATAGAGGAAAGAAGCAGGCTCTAGGTAGTCCAAGTTGCACAGAAAAACAAATACCTAACCTAGCTCTCTGTAAGGTACATCTCAGTATGTTATGCCTCGTGCACCTTGAACACATACTTTGGAGTTTTCCCTGACGCACATTTGGAAAGTATTCAGAGTAATGTGGTCATTAAAGATCCCACGGCACTTATTTAATGGAATTTTCACCGGCATGTTTTAAACCCCAGTGTCCTGGTCAAATTCCTCCACTGGCTGTCCAGTCTGGTCACCTGACCGCCACCTCTTAGAGCTGATTGGCTGCTTTTCCTTGTTCCCCAGGTTGTGTCTGCAAATGAGATATTAGGTCTCCAGTCAACATTACTTGGTAATTGCTATGCTTACAGAGCCTCTTGGGCAGGTCTTTGTTGTTAGAGAGACTGTATCCTCATCTAATTTACTTCTTAAAATAATAAACAAAGATTCCTAAAAAATGTTTCCTCTAAAAAAGGCGTAGAGGAAGAATTTTAAGTCACTAACTCAAAAGGACATGAATTTAGTGACAGTTTGAACTAATGGCAATCATGCAGCATGTAATAAAGGATTATTTTATCTGTTACTGGATATTACCACAGATTCTGTAAACCCACCAGATACCCAGCTCTGCATTCTTGACAGTCGATGTTCTGTATCCCCATTGTTGAAGCGGGAACAATATAATTTTATGCACTTAAATTCCATAAGGCCCGTTCTGTACTGTAACACATTCTGTACAGGAGACTCCTGTTATCAACCATCTGTGGTTTAGGACGAGGACGCGGATCTCATTTCAACTTTGGTGGGGGAACAAGCAGGAGATTTTCTTTCAAATTAATTATTATTTTTTTTGGCGGGAGGACTATTTGATGTTTTCCCAAAGTTGGAGGAGACGACCCCCCCCAGGACCTACATCCCCAGTTTAGAATCAGAGAGGACAGAAGAACACAGGAGCCGAGTATATGTCCAGTCTAAAGAAGCTTTGATATTGCGGCTGCGGGTAGCTCATGGGGTTCTGTCGCCAGGGCAACCGCCAGCCAGTGTGTCTGCTTCAGCTGTCGTCCCCTCTCTCTCTCGCAGACGTGGACGAGTGCGAACTCAACGCCAACCTCTGCATGTTCGGGGAGTGTGAGAACACCAAGGGCTCATTCGTCTGCCACTGCCAGCCTGGATACTCTCTAAGGAAAGGGATGACCGGGTGCACAGGTGAGTCTGTCCCAGTGACCGGGTGCACAGGTGAGCCTGTCCCAGTGACCGGGTGCACAGGTGAGCCTGTCCCAGTGACCGGGTGCACAGGTGAGCCTGTTCCAGTGACCGGGTGCACAGGTGAGCCTGTTCCATGGCACAGTGCAGTACCACTGTATGTAACATGTACCGTTGTGTGTATTGTGTACCATTGTATGTAACATGTACCTTTGTATGTAAAGTCTACCATTGTATGTAATGTGTATGAGACCTGTGAGTCACTGCAAAGATCCACCATTTACTTTTGAGAAACTTAAAGAAAGTTTGAGAAACTAAATTAGAACATCTGAGAGGAATTGTATTTTTCACAATGCACTTGTACCCAAAATGAAAAAGCATGCTATCTGTCTCCCGATATTAGACAGTCTGTTAGTCAGTCACTCATTGCATCTGTCAGTCAGCCTGTCAGTGTGTATGTAACGCAGAGTGGTGGGGTGGGCGAGCGTAAACGAGGTTGTGTGTTCTGCGCAGATGTGGATGAGTGTGAGATCGGGGCAAATGACTGTGACATGCACGCTTCCTGCCTGAACACGCCGGGTGGGTTCTACTGTTCCTGCCGCGAGGGCTGGGAGGGCGACGGGGTCACATGCGTGGGTAAGCGCCGCCGCCGCCGTCACGCGCCTTCTGCCAGACACGCCCCCCCTCCCACAGGCCACGCCCAGCTGGACACACCCTATGCCCTGCTTTGCCCCACCCACCTATACCCGCCCTGCTATACGCCACCAAGCCCCACTCCACCCCACTATGTCTCATGCAGTAACTGTTCATTGTGAAAAGGTTCCCTGTCAGCGCTGGGTTTTGTGTGTTGAGATGTTCTGTCTTCAGTCAGCCTCATACAGGGACCTTCTGCAGTGCCAGTAATATTTGGTTACACACACAGGGTCCAGCACACAATAAGCCTGTTATGCTGCTCCATGCTGTGTGTGTGTGTGTGTGTGTGTGTGTCTGTGTGTGTGTGTCTGTGTGCTCCAGCTCCAGCTCCCCCTGGCCTCTGTCTGTCAGGAGTTTGGATCACTTACTTTGAGCGTGTAAATGACCAATGAGATCACAGAGAGAAACTGAATAAAGCAGGTCTGTTCTGCCCTGGTACAGTGTGGGCCCCTCTTGCCCCTTTTGCAAATGCGGGAGCCCATCACATACCGCTGTTTGCCTTTTCCAAACGTGAGAGCCCATCACATACCGGCGTTTGCCTTTTCCAAACATGGGAGCCTATCACATACCGGCGTTTGCCTTTTCCAAACATGAGAGCCCATCACATACCTCCGTTTGATGTGCTTCGATCGGCACCATCGGGATGGTGTGGGTTTTGGCCCTCGTTGGGCTCAGCATGGGGGCTGACAGACAGTGAAGCCGGAAGGGGATCAAATAGCAGCGGCCATCCATAGGGCGCAGGGGTGGGGTCATTAATGCAGGTTCAGACAAACACAGACAGAATGTGCAGGAAAGAAAGAAAGAAAGAAAGAAAGAGAGAGGCAGACAGATAGAGAGAGATGGAGAGACAGAGAGAGAGAGAGAGACAGACAGACAGACAGACAGATAGAGAGGCCCAGTTGGGGGTATTATTTTATTGTCATTCCTCTTTCTCCTCTGAATAGGCAGCAGTGGAGTGAGTCTGAAAGGTCCTCATCATTAAACTCACAATGCAGTTCAGCTCTGTGTCCGCAAGAAGAAATCCGCCCGCCCTGAATCTGCCGAGAGAACCACTGTTCATGCAGTGATATTATACTATATTATATTACATTCTGGTGTTATATATTATGAAATCTTATTATTACATGCTATCATAACAGTTCCCTGATTACAGGGCACTTACTGGGAAAGGAAACTGCAGGAAAAAGGGAGTGGCCAGTGGGTGAGAGAGAGTGTGTGTGTGTGTGTGTGTGTGTGTGAGAGGGGTGTCTGTGTGTGTGTGTGTGTGTGTGTGTGAGAGGGGTGTCTGTGTGTGTGTGTGTGTGTGTGTGTGTGTGAGAGGGGTGTCTGTGTGTGTGTGTGTGTGGTCATGTGATCCTCAGCAGTGGTGTGTGGTGTCCCCTATAGACCTGGATGAGTGCACTAATGGAACACACACGTGCAGTGACGACGCCAGGTGCCTGAACACGCCCGGCTCCTACCGCTGCTCCTGCCTGGAGGGCTACGCTGGTGACGGCTACACCTGCTCAGGTAAGCCCCCCCACCACACCACACGAATTTCACACGGGTTTTGAAGTTTAGATTTCTACCGCATCAGGTATAATTAAAGAAAAAAAAGATGAAAAGAAAGGCAATACCCCCACATGCTGGCAGCGGCCGTTATTGCAATCGATAATTATCGTTACGATATATCGCCCAGCCCTAGTCTTGTGGAGGGTTTAGGACTGGTTTAGGCTGTGTCTTGTGGAGGGTTTAGGACTGGTTTAGGCTGTGTCTTGTGGAGGGTTTGTGACAGGTTTAGGCTGTGTCTTGTGGAGGGTTTGGGACAGGTTTAGGCTGTGTCTTGTGGAGGGTTTGGGACAGGTTTAGGCTGTGTCTTGTGGAGGGTTTGGGACAGGTTTAGGCTGTGTCTTGTGGAGGGTTTGTGACAGGTTTAGGCTGTGTCTTGTGGAGGGTTTGGGACAGGTTTAGGCTGTGTCTTGTGGAGGGTTTGGGACAGGTTTAGGCTGTGTCTTGTGGAGGGTTTGGGACAGGTTTAGGCTGTGTCTTGTGGAGGGTTTGGGACAGGTTTAGGCTGTGTCTTGTGGAGGGTTTGTGACAGGTTTAGGCTGTGTCTTGTGGAGGGTTTGGGACAGGTTTAGGCTGTGTCTTGTGGAGGGTTTGGGACAGGTTTAGGCTGTGTCTTGTGGAGGGTTTGGGACAGGTTTAGGCTGTGTCTTGTGGAGGGTTTGGGACAGGTTTAGGCTGTGTCTTGTGGAGGGTTTGGGACAGGTTTAGGCTGTGTCTTGTGGAGGGTTTGGGACAGGTTTAGGCTGTGTCTTGTGGAGGGTTTGGGCTGTGACTTATTGGGGGAGGGTTTGGGACTGGTTTGGGCTGTGACTTGTTGTCGAGGGTTTGGGACAGGTTTGGGTCGTAACTTTGGGGTTCTCTTTCATGGCGCACTCTGTTGACCTTCTCCCCCTGGCCGCGGCACACAGACGTGGAAGAGTGTGCGGAGAACGTGGACCTGTGTGAGAATGGGCAGTGCCTGAACACGCCGGGGGGGTTCCGCTGTGAGTGTGAGATGGGCTTCAACCCCGCCTTCGACAGCAAGTCCTGCCAAGGTGAGTAACGTCTGCATGACACCCTGCTCTCAAACAACTACTACTACCCCATAGATATAGAACCATAGATGTGACATATCATGTAATGTAATAGTAATTTAGAATTCTCAAATGGAACAATTTGGCAGCCATCTTATCTGGGTACAGCTATAATGGGAACCTATGGCAAAGTGTCATGCACTTTCTAACCCACTGTGATGTCATAATCGGTTCTCAGAAGCCAGATAGCAGATGATTGGCTCATAGATATAAAACCATGGTTACTGGCCACCAACTTACCTGGGTATGGTCTCAAAAATTGTGCCACTAACTATGACATATGTCATATCTATGGTTCTATATCTATGTACTACCCAACAGCCAAGTGGAACTCAACAGCAAAGAAGATGACGACTCTCTCGTTAAGTGGAGATAATAAAATAGGTTAAGGACAGTCGCAGTGTCAATATAAGCAGAGTAAACAGAGAGGAGCTCCACCAATCACAAAGTGTGTTGCTAGCAACCACTAGATCAACACCGATAGTGATCATTGGATGCTCTTCTGGGTATCCAGGAAGTAGTGTCCAACATTTATTGTCCTCATTCTTCAGTAAGGTGACATCATAGCTGTGGTAACAGTGTTTTATTATCCCCGATGTCCAAGAAGTGGGAATTGACCCTAGGCTTCATCTCCCATCTTTGGTTTAAATTTAAAGGTTTCAGAAAATTTTTCTGAAAAGGTTTCGGAAAAATTGGAGATTTATGAAACTCGGCTTGGACTTTTGTGTTAAGACTAAGAGTGTAGCCCTATAAGCTTTGCCCCTAGTGGTTGAGACATATGCGTCTCAATTACAGTATTCATGTTTGTCTGAAATGATAAACTACACCTTTAACACCGTAAATTTTGACGCAGTATTTGTTAAAAGGGTAGCCGCTTGCGAAGACCTCAGCTTCACCAGTTACACTGCAGTGCCATAAAATAGGAGGGTGTTATCAATAGCCCAAAGCGCTTACGACCCTCCTCTCGCCACAGCCACAGACTGTAAAATGCATAAAAAGCAGAAAATGCACCGTTTATACACGCTAAGAAAATCATGTTCACGTATAGAAACAATAATATTTTTTTTAAACGTACAAATGAGCATTCACCGTTTTCCCTTGCTTTCTGTACTATATACAGTACCTGATGCACTTTCGGTTTAGAAGACACCTACTTTTTTTATCCAAAATCTCTCGTATAAATATGTTTAGGAAAGCAAGTACTTACCAGTATATTCAGCTACAGCTGTTTTCTGATTAACCCGAAAGAGTTTATCTTGTTACATTTCGCCAAAGTCCTGTACAGTAAACATTTCCACAGCGACCACCCGTCGCACTTAGGTCTGAAATATGTTGCTGTTCTTGTGTAAATACACACGCGCTTTTGTACGTTTAAAAAAAAAAAAACGTATTTAAATACATTCGGCGACGTATGTTATGGTTATTATATATATACTGTATGTGACTATTCAGAAATAAATGTATTATGTTGCAAATTTCTGAATGATACAGCTTCTTCTTCAATTCGAACTTTAAACCATGGATGTGCAAGGAATATTTGTTGAGATATTGACATTTAAATAAACTAGTAGAAACCAGGTAGAAATTGCCTCTGGAGGGCCAAAGTAAATAGGGTTAAAACATTCAGTCGTCGCTGCATGAACTGAATTCTGATGGTTGTAATATTTTCTATAGAGCTGTGTCTTACCAGAGAGGCTCTGTAAGCGTTCTATGGGGAGGTATCTTCCATTGCGGCGCTCCTAGACCGAGGTGTTTAGTTATGTCGGGAGGTAAATGGAGCGGGAGAACATAATGTGCACGGCGTTCAGCACACCTGCTGAGGAGAGAGGGAGGTGATTGGCTCTCCCCGACCCCATCGCCTCCTCCGCAGTTTAACACTGAACATAGGAGCACACAGCGGCTGCCTCAGGCATCAGGCCTGCAGTCACACTAAACCGATACGAGAACATGACCTCACACATCTTAGTGTGGGAGAACATGAGCTTTTACAGAGAGCTCACACTGTGTGGTATATTTGTGCATGTGTGTGTATATATATCTCTGTGTGTGCGTGTGTGTGCTTGTGTTCATATGTCATGGTATGTTTGTTCTGTGTGCATGAATGCATGGGTGCATTTTAATCATGTGCAACTGCGCACATGCCTGTGACTGTATGTGTGTTCATGTATGTCATGTATGTGAATTTGTGTGTGTGTATGTGTGTGTGAGAGAGAGTGTGTGAGATGCTCTTTAGTCCAGTAGAAGTCTCGGGAGAACACTGGCTCCAAGTAAGTCCAGCCAGTTTAGCGCATTTGACACTGGATTTAAATTTAGCCGTAAGTACCTTGGCCTGTGTGCGCTCTCCCATTGAGCCAGAGGGCCAGTCTGTGGAGAAACTACCAGCAAAACATCCTCACATCCAAAAACAGCGCAAGACTGTTTCCATAACCTGGTCCAGGCAGCCTGTCAGCCATTCATTCCACCGGAGGCCTTTAGCTGTTCATACCACACAGCTAAAGGCGTGGCGGCAGTGTAGTATAATGGTTAAGGAACTGGACTTGTAACCGAAAGGTTGCAGGTTCGATTCCCAGGTAGGACACTGCCGATGTACCCTTGAGCAAGGTACTTAACCTGAATTGCTTCAGTATGTATCCAGCTGTATAAATGTAATAAGAAGTTGTGTGAGTCGCTCTGGATAAGAGCGTCTGCTAAATGCCTATAATGTAATGTAATGTAACTTTCATACAGTCCTGAATGACAGTAGCATGCTGTTGGAGATGCATTTTAGATGAATATGAATGAGTGTCCTTTCAGTTTATTTAGTTAACTTGTGCCACTTAACAAAATGAGTGGCAAAGCTGGAACCAAAGCCAATATGTTCCTAAAAGGTCTTTCACTCTGATTACAATGGTCATTGAGAAATTAATTTTAATAACTGTTGCTATTTCATCCATTTTTACACAATATTTGAACTTGTGATGATGCGTGAATATACATACTATGGAAAAATGAAAGTTAAAATGCTTGATTTGTAAATTATAGTAAAGGACCATGTGCAAAGTGTCCAGGTTGGCTCATTCTTTCTTGCGCTCTTGCAGACATCGACGAGTGCTCCTTCCAGAACATCTGCGTATTCGGCACTTGCAAGAACATCCCCGGAATGTTCCGGTGCATCTGTGATGAGGGGTACGAGCTGGACAGATCTGGAGGCAACTGCACAGGTAAGACCGCCTTCACATGCAGGTAAGATCACCTTCAGAGACTCATTACCTATAACTCTAAACTCCTCATTTTACCCTGCCAAAGGCTTAATAGACTGGACCACGTTACAGGGGTATAAAGTTTCCTTGGGGGAGGAAATGACCCCATGGTTTTAAAAACTCTGTCTTTACGAGAAGCAGAAGGTTAGGATTTTCTACGCTTCACCCTGCGGTGAAAGGCTCACAGAGGCCAGCCTCTTACTAACAGTTTACAGTTCCTATTTCCCTCTATTACATTATTTATACATCGATAAGAACAAGCCAGAATGTAGAAGAAATTCTAGTCTGCGTCTCTGACACTGAAATGGCACAAGAACTGCACTCCTTGCCCTCATTTGAATTTATTCTTTGGAACGCCTTAAAAGTAATATTCTTTACTTTTGTGTTGTGGTAAATGGCAGTGAAAGCCTAGCTCAATGCTAATATTCATTAGTCGAGAGTGAAGCAAGCACCAAATGGCAATTCTGCAAAAGGATCCAAGAATATTGAGTTAGCCGTTGTCTTGAAGCATTGTGTTTTGTATTGGGCAGATGTGGATGAGTGCCTGGACCCGATTAACTGCGTGAACGGGCACTGTGTGAACACGCCTGGGTCATACGTGTGCGACTGCCCGCCGGATTTCGAGCTCAACCCCACGGGCGTCGGCTGCGTCGGTAGGTCCAGATGTTCTCTCCACCTTCAGAAGAACTTTGCACCAAGCCTCTTTGGCAGGTGCGCAGAAAACCCGCTGATATTTCATTTTGCCTCTTCGGAAAGAGACGTCTGTGATGTGGTGAGCCGCGGTTTGGTAAGACGTTTACTCAACAAAGTGGGAATTCGTTGATTATTGACTGGCTCTTCGTTGACCTTTATTAAAACTGTGTGTGGGAAGGGATTGTCAATTCCATTTGTTTCCCAGAAACTTCCTCTGGATCACAAGTGATTGATCAAAATTTCCAGTGAGCTGTGAGCTAAACTCGACCACATGTTCTCTCTCTCTTTCTCTCTTTCTCTCTCTCACTCTCTCGTACTCTGTTTCTCTTTTTCCATTTCTTTCTCTCTCTCTCTCTCTCTCTCTCTCATATACTCTGTTTTTTTCTCTGTTTCTGTCTCTCTCTCTCTCTCTCTCTCTCTCTCTCTCTCTCTCTCTCTCTCTCTCTCTCTCTCAGATACGCGGATGGGGAACTGCTTCCTGGACCTGGGTCGCCATCCCAGCGGGCAGCTGGCTTGCAGTGTGGAGGTGGGCGTGGCCGTTAGCCGCGCCTCCTGCTGCTGCTCCCTGGGGCGGGGTTGGGGCAACCCCTGTGAACTGTGCCCCGCCCTCAACACCTGTAAGACCCTTTACTATCAATCTGCCTCACCCTAAACACCTGTGCCCCGCCCACTACACCAGTAAGACCTTTTACTTAAACTCTGCCCTCTATACCTGTAGGATGGGCTAAGTAGCCTTCGCACTCTCCTGCAGTCTAATTCCTTTTCCTCAGACATCCCACTCAGTAATATTGTGTGAATTTTACTGTTACTTTACTCTGTTAAAAAAAATTTGTTTATTATTTTACATATATACATAAACATTATTGCTTGTGACAAAGTATAATTCATGTGTGATTTTTCATCACTACACACTATCTTGACTTTATTTCCACTCAGAGTAATGGAGAATCAATGGAACAATGTCAGACAGTATGATAACAATAGGTTGGACAAAACAACAGTGTAATATTGATCGTGATATTGCAGTTGGCATACGATATTTCTCATGTGTGGAGATTCAAAGACCCCTCGTCTACTGTGTGATATTATGTGGAACAGTTTTGCAGTTACTCGCCAAAATTTTGCAAAAATGCTTTTCCTCTCTTTGCAGCCGAATATAACACCCTATGCCCGGGAGGAGAGGGGTTCAGACCCAACCCTATCACCATCATACTGGAGGGTAACACACCCCCTCAGACCCCAGCACAACAGTCCCACAGATATGAGCTCAACATGTTTACTCTCGGACTGCGTTGGGTTCATAACCCTACGTGGGTAAATGGTGGAAAAGGAATCCGTTTTTTTCTGCTCTTCCAGAAAAATCCACATTTTGAGATGCAAGTCTTTCTACACAACACTGACAAATAATTAAATATACAGCATAAATGAAAGTGGATTTGCACTGCACGCTGATTTCATTATAGCCACTATATTTGAGACAGGAAAATAAAACCATAACTTATAATAGTGAAGTTTAAGGCCTTTGACAGGCCTTTATACGCACAGTGAGTATATCACAGTACGTGTTTGTGTTTGCCTGCGCAGACATAGATGAATGCCTGGAGCTGCCTGGTCTATGCCAGGGTGGGAACTGTGTCAACACGTTTGGGAGCTTCCACTGTGGCTGCCCCCCGGGGTACTACCTGAACCAGGACAGCCGGATCTGCGAGGGTGAGGTCGGAGGGGTCCGGGGTGTCGACTGTCCTCCCAAAATGAAATCCAGTGTCTTCACAGTTTAGGGCTTTTCCCCCCCATTGATGTCAGTCATTTGAAGTGATGTCATTTACATTATTGCCTGTCATAAATAGGATCCACATAAAATGTAAGAGGTATTTATAAGCCATAGTTAAATTTAAAGCTTAATGTACTCCTAAGACCCTTTACTGTTTCCACCCACTATACCTGTAAAAAAAAAAAAAGCAATTCATTTTTGTCCCTTGTAGTGGATATGAGTCTCTGGTCTTAATCTCAAGAGCGATGAATATATGCATTATGTTTTTGTCATCGAAGACAAAATGTATAATACTTTTAAACTTTTTTTTTCTTTTTCTGGGATAGACCAGTAATATCAGATCACACAGAATTTCTCAACAACAATACAAGTTATTCTAAATTTAAGATGAAATTCACCTGGTTTTGATTGGCCGGCATGTCGCTGAGCTGCTTTTCGCTGCGTTCCAGACATCGACGAGTGTGTGACAAACACTGCGATCTGTGGGCCGGGCACCTGCTACAACACACTGGGGAATTACACCTGTGTGTGCCCTCAGGAGTACCTGCAAGTCAACGGGGGCAACAACTGCATGGGTGAGTCATGCCAGCTCGACTCCACAGTCTGTGTCGATTGGTTGGTTGGTTGTGATTCCCATCTGCTCGCTGTGCTGATTGGTTGGTTGGTTGTGATTTCCACTTTGCTTGTTGTGCTGATTGGTTGATTGTGAGTACAGACTATACTCTGCACTCTGTGTTGATTGGTTGGCTGGTTGTGATTTACACAGTGCTTGCTGTGCTGATTGGTTGATTGTGAGTACAGACTATACTCTGCTAGCTGTGTTGGTTGGTTGGTTGGTTGGTTGGTTGGTTGGTTGGTTGGTTGGTTGGTTGTGATTTCCACTCTGCTCACCGTGCTGATTGGTTGATTGTGAGTACAGACTATACTCTGCACTCTGTGTTGGTTGGTTGGCTGGTTGTGATTTACACACTGCTTGCTGTGCTGATTGGTTGATTGTGAGTACAGACTATGGGCTGGGCCCTGAGGCTGGCCCTTGAGGTACACCAATTTCCATTCCCAGACATGAGGAAGGGCCAGTGCTACCGCACCTACAATGGCACGGTGTGTGAGAATGAGATGGGGATCAACATCACCAGGAGGCTATGCTGCTGCTCCTACAACGTGGGGAAGGCCTGGAACAGACCCTGTGAGACCTGCCCCACACCTGGCACAGGTGGGTCACAGACACACACATACAGATGCGCGCACGCACACACACACAATACCTAGTGCACTGTGTCTATCTCCTCTTTTTCACCACCCGATTTCTCTCCCAGTCTTTTCTCTCTCCTTTTCTCTCTCCTTCTGGCTCACTGCGCTGCTCTAACCATGAGGAGAGGCATAAGGTAACTCACTATTGGTTCACTTAGTTTTAGGCACTTTGAGATTATTATCAAATACAGGTGGAATGCTTCTCTTTAAGGTCGAGTGAGGGTAATGTGCTCCTTAGTGTGACTTGCTAACTGAAAAGAAAAAAATGTATGGTTTAGATTTAAATTTTAATTACCTGTTTAACCAGGATTGTTAATGATTGTAGATATGATTTCAGTCATATCACAGTGTTTATAAAGTCAGTTACGTGGTATATTTACATATATTATTTGTAATTTGAATTTGAGCACAGTGTTGCTTTATTTGCGTGCGTTTTCCAGGTGGCTATCGGACACTCTGTGGAAACCTGGTCCCGGGGTTCAAGTTGGACATTGAAACGGGGAAACCTGTTGGTAAGTGAGGGTGTATATTCCTCCTGCACATTGCTATTAATGGCTTCATTCTGGGCTTCCCTGTAAACGTGACCTGATTAAAATACTAAACACACAAAAAAAGAAGAATTTAAACTGTGGCTAACCTTTAAAATGAGCTCTGTGCCATTTACCCCCATTGGTACACATCTGGATAAGTCAAAATAACCGGAGATGTGACTACCATGCTACATTATTTAGATATTAGTGTATTAGAAGGACCACACAAATAGTCACATGTGGTTTATCAAAGACCAATCGCTGGGGCCCGGTGTTGCTTGCTGATAAAAAAAGAAACTTAAAAAAAATTACAAAAAATAAATGTGGTTCACACTCCAAGAAAAAAAATCTTTAAAACGGCTTTTGTTTGTTTGCTTTTTTAAATTTTGCAACAGGGGAAAAAAATAAAATGAAATAAGGGCCAGGATTAGCTCAGCATGGAAAAAATAAACGTGGTTCACACTCAAAGAAAAAAAT
>CM056392.1:3595295-3601370 GCA_029718625.1 Synaphobranchus kaupii
AAGTCCCCCTGTGAGCTAGGGTGAGCCACAGTGAGCCGCAAAATTGGTGAACCGATTTTCTTTTTGTTTTGCTTTCAGTGAAAAGAAAAACAATTTAAACACTTGTCATATTTTGCCACAGATATTCTGGTTAATAGTAGATCACAGTCAGTGATTGACAGTGTATGGTAGCTCCAGCCTGTATGGGGGTTGATAAAGCCTCGCTCTGCCTCACTCTTAAGAGCAGGGGATGGAGCTCTCTCATTATGGGTTGCCTCTCTTTTACAGATGTGAACGAGTGCGACGAGGACCCCAACATCTGCCTCTTCGGTTCCTGTTTCAACAACCCCGGCAGCTTCGAGTGCGTCTGCAAGCCCGGCTTCGTGCTGTCCGAGAACGGACGACGCTGCTTCGGTCAGTTACCCCATCGCACATTAAATGACACATTTAACCCTTTAAGGTGTAAGTGATTAGAACGTTCTTAACTGAACATTCTAATGCTGATGTAACAATCACTACTGGTAACTGAAAGCAATGGAGTTCTAGAACACTGACTTAGAATTTTGAAAAATAAAACGTTCCAAAAAACCTACTCTTCAAAGGGTTAATGTACTTTTAAGGCTCCAGGGTACAGATCCGTACAGATTGAGCATATTTATGGCACTAGCTGCATGTTCGTATTGATTATCCCAGCTAAGCAGACATATAGATTTATTTCAGCTTTGTGTGGATATCCTGTGTACATTTTAATGAAAGTAGCTATGTGTGCATATTGATTATTTTAGATATGTGTGCGTTTATGACTCTAGCTCTAACGATTGCGCACGTATTAACGGAGGCTGACGTTCTCCTCCCCGGCTCTCCCCAGACACGCGCGAAAGCTACTGCTTCACCAGGTTTGAGAACGGGAAGTGCTCCGTGCCCCAGGCCTTCAACACCAGCAAAGCCAAGTGCTGCTGCAGCAACATGCCCCGAGAGGGCTGGGGAGACCCCTGTGAGCTGTGCCCCACCCAGACCGAGGGTACGGAGGAGGAGGAGGAGCCTTTACACCTCTCAAACCACACCCACAAACTCACATAAGGGGGTGGAGCTTTTACAACTCTCAAACCACACCCACAAACTCACATAAGGGGGTGGAGCTTTTACACCTCTCAAACCACACCCACAAACTCACATAAGGGGGTGGAGCTTGTGCACCTCTCAAACCACACCCACAAACTCACATAAGGGGGTGGAGCTTGTGCACCTCTCAAGCCACACCCACAAACTCACATAAGGGGGTGGAGCTTGTGCACCTCTCAAGCCACACCCACAAACTCACATAAGGGGGTGGAGCTTGTGCACCTCTCAAACCACACCCACAAAATCACATAAGGGGGTGGAGCTTTTACAACTCTCAAACCACACCCACAAACTCACATAAGGGGGTGGAGCTTTTACAACTCTCAAACCACACCCACAAACTCACATAAGGGGGTGGAGCTTTTACAACTCTCAAACCACACCCACAAACTCACATAAGGGGGTGGAGCTTGTGCACCTCTCAAACCACACCCACAAACTCACATAAGGGGGTGGAGCTTGTGCACCTCTCAAGCCACACCCACAAACTCACATAAGGGGGTGGAGCTTGTTCACCTCTCGAGCCACACCCACAAACTCACATAAGGGGGTGGAGCTTGTGCACCTCTCAAGCCACACCCACAAACTCACATAAGGGGGTGGAGCTTGTGCACCTCTCAAACCACACCCACAAAATCACATAAGGGGGTGGAGCTTGTGCACCTCTCGAGCCGCACCCACAAACTCACATAAGGGGGTGGTTATATATGCCATGGAATACAATGCATATGATGTGATGGTGGCCATTTTGATGTAAGGATGCCGTGTATAATTAACTGTTTTTTCTGTTTTTGTCTCGTTGTATTTCACAGCTGCCTTCGTGGAGCTTTGTCCGTTTGGACACGGCATTATCCCAGGGATCGGAGACACGCGCATAGGTATGGTCTCTGGGTCAGCCTGTGTCCTGTGTAACTGTGTGTTATCTCTGTGCTTGTCTGACTGTGTACCGTCTGCTAGTAGTATGTGTTTCCTTTAAAGTAGGGGTGTCCATCTGTCCAATCTTATCTGAAAAGGGCCAGTGTGGGTGCAGGTTTTTGCCCCAGCACTAAGACACCTGATTCAACTAACTAACTAATGATGGTCTTCAATCAAGGTAAGTAGACCTGTAAACCTTGATACGTAGAATCGGGTGTCTTACTGCTGGGCTAAAACGAAAACCTGGCCCGCATTTTGATTACTGAAGGGAGTAGGAGCCATAATTCCACAGTGACTAGAACAGTGTACAGATAGCATGCACTGGAGCAGCTGAGGTAAAGTGCCACAGCCCACAGGAGAACCTGCAAACCTTTATATCCCAAAGCGCTATACTGTTTTAGCCAATCACAGCATGGAGGTTTGTTTGTAAGCAGTCAATGAGGGCCCCCTGTGTGTCTCAAACCCCCAGATCTGAATGAGTGTGTGGAGAACCCCGGGATCTGCTACAACGGCCACTGCATCAACACGGACGGGTCCTTCCGCTGCGAGTGCTCCATGGGGTACATTCTGGACTACTCCGGGGTGCACTGCGTCGGTGAGGAATGCCGCTGTTTACCTGCCGTGCAGGTGTCCAACACAGTGCCTGTAGGGTCATGTTCACCTGCTTTGCAGGTTTCTAACTCAATGCCTGCAGGGTCCTATTCACTTGCTGTACAGGTGTCCAACTCAATGCCTGTAGGGTCCTATTTATGTGCTGTGTGGGCATCTAACTCAATGCCTGCAGGGTCCTATTCACCTGCTGTATGGGTATCTAAGCTCCTCATAATGACAGAGCAAACAGGCAAATAGCTCTGGCTACACCCAGTGTCTGCACAAGCTAAGCACACAACGCATATGAACTCACAGCCAGAATGTGGGTGGCTCGCCTAATTAGTCCACTCACTCAGTTTTCAAAACACATGATAAATGCTCAGTTAGATTCTGTGTTGAGTCTGTGCTCTGGGCCCCAATAATCTTTCTTGTTTTGTAATGTAAATTTCATACGGCTGTACGATACTAAACTTATTAAGGGGGGCCCAGTCGAGCTTGGGATAGAATTATAATTGAAAATAAAAACCCAAGCAGCCCTTGGGGTTATCTGTTTTTGACTTCAGCATCTTGTTGGGTAAGAGGAGTGTTTTATTCATTAGTTTTATTTAAAAAAGGCTGATGGCTTTTGCATGATAGCACATTACGGAACATGTGAAAAAAGGGTATTCATAGGGGGGGGGGGGGGTTAGCTACTGGAAAATAGCACAGAAATATCAAATGAATCTGAATTAGCAGTCAGGAGTGTTTATGATAAAATACGTGAATTAGCGGGGACAGACATTCATGATATAACACATACAGTATGCAAATTAGCCATCAGATATGTTCATGATTAAACTAGTATGTTATTTAACAGTCAACTGTGTTCATGAATAAACACATATGTGAATTGACAGTCGACTGTGTTCATGAACAAACACATATTTGAATTCACAGTCAACTGTGTTCATGAATAAACACATATTTGAATTGACAGTCGACTGTGTTCATGAATAAACACATATGTGAATTGACAGTCGACTGTGTTCATGAATAAACATGTAACATGTTGTATGCTGCTTCTCTGTGTCCCTGACAGACCTCGACGAGTGCTTGATCGGGAACCCGTGTGGGAACGGGACCTGCTCGAACGTGATTGGTGGATTCGAATGCAACTGTGAGGACGGGTTCGAGCCTGGGCCAATGATGACCTGTGAGGGTAGGTTGGGTCCTTCCAGCTCCTCCCACAAACCAGCTATTGGCCTGCATGAGCTATGAAGATGGCATCCAGATAGGGGAGCAGGGCAGTCCTGATTGGCTCTGTCAGGGTGGAGGATAGCCAATCAGATCACTACCACTAGTCCCTGAGTACTCTGTAATATAGGCTGTATGTGAAAAAGCATTTTGACTGAGGCTTTTCCATTCCAGTCCACATATGTTTGAACCCAGGTGTGCCTGTTAATTACTGCAATGTTACCAGTCCCAGTGGCAAAATGTTATTCCCAAATACATGTAAGGATATAGCATTTGTTTTTTTTTTGCTGTCATGGAGACACTTGTTCTCAACATTACTCCTTTAAACCAGAATGTGTTAGTGAGTTTAACTTGCAAAACGTTTCTAAATTGTGCTGCAAGAGGGATTGCAATTCAAGGTTTTAAAAAATATTAGTATACACTGTCCAAAAAAAATAAATGCAAATTTAACTTTTTAAACATTTAAACTTGTAGACTGCTGGGCGGAGTCTGCTATGCAAATGACACCAAAATAAGGACAATGACTGGTTAGCGTATCCTCTCACCCCTGCATTGAATGTCCAACAAATTAAACAGGAAGTGTGGGGAGTAACCGTGGGCGTGTCTGTGTGGGGACTGGGAGTAAACGTGGGCGTGTCTGTGTGCGGACTGGGAGTAACCGTGGGCGTGTCTGTGTGCGGACTGGGAGTAACCGTGGGCGTGTGTGGGGAGTAACTGTGGGCGTGTCTGTGTGGGGAGTAACCGTGGGCGTGTGTGTGTGGGGAGTAACCGTGGCCGTCTGTGTATTCTGGCTCAGATATTAACGAGTGCGGGCAGAACCCTCTGCTCTGCGCCTTCCGCTGCGTCAACACCTTCGGAGGGTACGAGTGCACCTGTCCGGGCGGGTACACCTTGAGACCGGACGGGAGAATGTGCCAAGGTAAGCTCACCTGAGAGATCACAACTGCCCCTCCCCCTGCTGGGCCTACCTGAGAGATCACAACTGCCCCTCCCCCCACGCGTAGCAGATTTTACAAATAACACATGGGGCCCTATCTTGGCGATCTTGGCGCTTAGTCTAAGCGCATGGCGCTAAGTCCATTTAGGGCGTGTCCAAGTCCACTTTTGCTATTTTAATGGTGTGTTTTTTTTGGCGCTAAGCACGGCGCATGGCGCAACTGGGCTGAACCTAGTCGCTTCATTAATTATAGGTGTGTCTTCGGCGTGACATTCAATAAACCAATCAAAATGTCATATCCCATTCCCTTTAAAAGCCTGCTTTTCCTCCTTGGCGGATTGCTTATGATGGCGAAACAGACATGCTCGTGCGTGTTTAGTGTGATCAAGGAATAGGCTAAATGGAGTATGATCAATATTATTCGGATTAACCATTAGCCTATGAGTTCCCGGTAATTCCAGACAGGGCTGTTATTTTACAAAATATGTGCGGTTAAATTTCGTTAAAAGGACCTGCAACAGCTGAGAATAAGCTATCAATGGCTTCAGTCTCACCTTAGAAAACGCCAAATTAGCCTGCTTGTTCAGCGAATTTCGTTTGATTATGCAATGAAAGTGTCAAACATCAATTCCAAGAGGCTGTTCTCATGGAGTTCTCGAAGTTCAAGCTTCATCCAAAGTTCATTAGGCTACCTGCATAGTAGGCTAATATTGATTAATAACATACATACCGTTATTTTGCCTTAATGATGACACTAAATAGCCATACAATAAAGCTGTCAGGTTCGCAACCCATAAGTTCACGCATATTTCCCCTTGTTTAATAATGTCCTGTATATGGAAATGTGACCAACCTGTTTTACTCGTAGCGTAATCCTTTAAAACAATCCACTTTCCCAGGAAGACCGTTAAACGTGCAGAGAATGGCATTAAAATTAATTGTGAATTAATTGTGTAACGTGCTGCAAATTTGTTTTAGTTTCTAATTAGACGCTTAGTTCTCTTTAAAATCGTTTTGTTCAGTTAAGGAATAACGGGTGAAATCAGCTGGGTTTTAAACGGTGAGAGTATGGAAACCTGGTCACTGTCATTTAAAAAAATATGAAGGACGAAGAATAGCTAAGGTTACAATTTAGTTAACATGGTGACATCTCCGTTTTTTAACCATAGGCTATCGAAAAAAACCTTATGCACAGCGAATTCGCTGTAGCCTAGGCTATTTGAAAAACAATAAATGCAATATTCACTGGACAAGGTTTTGAACTTTTTTCAGTCACAAACCATTCTATTTACTTACAG
>CM056392.1:3601870-3621870 GCA_029718625.1 Synaphobranchus kaupii
GCTATCATGCCCCCCCCCCCCCAGTGTGGTCTCACTGTGGCTATAAAATATGGGAGCCTCTCTCACTCTCTCACTCTCACTCTCTCTCTTTTCTGCAGAGGTTTTTAATGAGAATGGTTTTGTATGACGATGTAAGACGGTGTGTGCGTGTATGAATGCGTGTGTGTGTGTGTGTGTGTGTGTGTGTGTGTGTGTGTGTGTGTGTGTGTGTGTGTGTGTGTGTGTGTGCGTGTGTGTGTGTGTGTGTCTGCATGGTGTATGTTTGTGTGTGTGCATGGTGTGTGTGTGTGTGTGTGTGTTGTGTGAGTGTGATCCGGTCTGTCAAGCTCTCGAACCCAAAGTGCCCCCCAGTCCTCGGCCTATCTCCCCATCACTGGCGGGGCCCGCTCTCCTCCCCGTACCCTCTTAAAGGGGCAACACAAGGGGCGGTCCTCAGTGATTTACAGACAGGGCCGCTACCCACCCACAGCCTGGTTACTGACGGTCCCAGAATTAAATTAAATAGGAGTCTGTTAGAACAGAGCAGGCAAGGGTAGAAGCAAAAAAGAAAAGGACTGGGTGAATGGAGAAGAGAAATAAGCGAGAGAATGTGGAGAGGAAGGGTTGGAAGAACAAAAGGAGATCTGAAAACCTTATAAATAATCACAAAGCGATTACCCACATTCACTAGTCCCTCCATTTCTAAAGCAAAGGAGAGAGAGAGAGAGAGAGAGAGAGAGAGAGAGAGAGAGAGAGAGGGGGGGGTTCTTCTTGTTCTCAGTTTGATAGATTTTGAACTTGTTTTCATTTTTTATCATTAGATAAGTAAAAGCACAATGCTGATGAGCATGGGAGTTGTAGTTTTTGATTTATTCCGGTTCGGTGAGAAAAGCAGGATTTATGAGCGACTCTCACTTTATAATCTTCAGAGAGACAAGAGAGAGAGCGCTGGGAAGAGTATCCAATGTAGCACTTGGGAACATTCTGTCCCTCCTCATCCTTCTCTCTCTGTCTATCGCTCTCTCTCACTCTTCCCTTCTCTCTGTCACTCTTTATCTCCTCTCTTCATCTTTCATTCCTCCCCCTCCTTCATAAGAAAGTCCTTCGTTTTGTTCATTGTCTCATTTCCAATTATCCGCGGATATATTTCAGTTTAAAATTCAATCTCAGTGCACTTGGTTTTATTGCATATGCTGAAGTAATAAATATGATTAACAAATAACGCATAGAGCTAAAATAATAACACAGATTATAGAAAATAAATCTATGCTGCGTTTATATACGCATGAAAATACATTCTCTCTAAAACGACGATCTCTCAATCGCAGCTATATCACCGGAGTTATTAAGCCTGTTTTTAATTGTGTGGTGTGTGTGTGTGGTGTGTGTGTGTGTGCGCGTGTGTGTGCGAGTGCACGTGTGTGCGAGTGCACGTGTGTGTGTGTGTGTGGTGTGTGCACGTATGTGTGTTTAGAGGAGAGTTTGTGTGTTTTCCATTGTGTGTGTGCATACCACCACGGCGTAACGGGTGACACACACACACACACACACACACACACACGCTCGAACACACACGGTTAAGTCACCCCGTGTCACTGAGGACACAGCCCTGAGTGGCAGTCCGCTCACAGATCTGGCAACCCTCCGGGCGTAGCGGGGGAATTGCTTTAAATCAGAACAGGCCTTGTTCAGCAGGATTAGACCCGTCCGCAGGATTAACCCCCCCCCCCCCCCCCCCCCCCGGCCCCCAGCCCCCGGCCCCCGGCCCCCTAGGCCTTGGTCAGCAGGTTAGACCCTGTCCCAGGATTAACACCCCCCCCCCCCCCCCTTTACACTGGTCACAGCGTTGACAGATACCGGTGAACGGACACCCAAGCTTATGAACGCATTAGCATTAGCATTAGTGCACAGACAGCACTCGCCCGTATGCTAAGACCGTAATTCACGTCAGCCTTTTACACAATTCACAACAGCTTTTAACGCCTATTCCACAGCATGGGACATAGCATGTTCATTGATGGCCGGCGTATACGTTTATGAATGCTTACAACCGTGCTTATGAGGGTTTATATCATGCGGTGGTTTTATGAAGCATGCATAACACCTTTATTAACATGATATTTTCATATTTAGGAATAACACATAACGTGTTTTTTAGGTCACAACCATATGTGACTTAACATATGTCACTCGACATAAGACTCAAACTTCTGGTCACAATTCCGGCACGATAGGTTATGAATGATTTATAGAGATGTTATGCAGTGGTAATGAATGGTATTATAGGTTATGAATGATTTATAGAGATGTTATGCCGTGGTAATGAATGGTAATATAGGTTATGAATGATTTATAGAGATGTTACGCAGTGGTAATAAATGGTGTTATGTTTCCTTCATAAAGAATTTAGTAATACACACATGTACTGTGCTGTATACAGGGTAGTGTGGACCATCTTAATATGCCCTGAGTCTCAGACCACAATATTAAATATTCCTGCTTATGGAAATATGTTGCAGTATTTAAACATACTGCAATTACTGTTACTTGTTCATATCCAATTTAATATCCAATTTAATATGTATTTGTGTGTGTGTGTGTGTGTGTGTGTGTGTGTGTGTGTGTGTGTGTGTGCGTGCGTATCTGTGTGCGTGTGTGCGTGCGGTGAGTGCGTGTGTGTGTTTGTGTATGTTACAACACATTCTTACTATTCCTTGGATTTTCAATTAATTGCACCTTCACAATGGTATTTCAATTTTGTGTTAGTTATGTTTTGAATTTCTGATTTTGTGTGCACTGACACACAGTAAGACATTGATTTGTGTTGTATTTCATAATTTCCTGTGCTGTAATGTATTTCCTGTGCTGTAATGCTGTTCTGTCGCGGCACATAACTCGCGTACGGCACAGCTGGCGTCTCTCTGACCCTCTTAAGGGGGAAACGTGGGACTGAATTGATTCAGGGCAGCAAAACTAAAGCATTATGTTAGCATCCTTTCTGCACTAAATTAAATATATTCACACCCCTTCACGGTGAACTGTGTTGTGCAGAGATCCATTGGGTTGGTTAAAACAGCAGTGAAATCCTGTCCCGGTTTGTTTACAGAACACAACAAAGTGTCCAATTGATTGAATGGAGTTTAGGTTGCAGGATGTTTGCTGCCTTCAGATTGGACAGAAATCAATAGTGAAATTCAAAACCTTACACATACATGTGTACACACACAGTCAGACAGACAGACAGGACATACACACCCACATACACACACGCACACACACACAGACATATCCAAAAAACAAATTAACTCAAAATATAAAAAATAATAGGCCAGGGTAGATGAGGACAGATTAAACTAATAAGTAAAATAGTAATTTATGTTATTAAAGATATTGTTTGCCTATCTTAAAGTAGCGATAAACATCATAGGTAGTGCCCTGGAATTTTGCCCTCTTTTAAATTAGATCTTTACATTTTCTGACCAGGTTAAAATGTAATGTAAAACAAAATAAGAAATTGTTACATTCATCACAATACTGTAAGGCAACATTCTTCATGTGAAAACATTCACTGAAATAATAACTGGGGGGTTTTTTTTATTATCAGGCCGGGTCAGCCGAGGGCTTTATTAACTTGTTTATGTTTGTTCTGCAAGTACACCTCTTGTGCTGGATGTGTAGCAAGAGAACGAGCCTGTCTTCTTACCAGAACAGCAATAGGGCGACCAAAGAAAAGTAGAGAAAGAGAGGAGATCAGGAGAGAGAGAGAGAGCTCTGACCTACTTGCTACTTTTTTCTTTAAGTGGCTGTATTACCCACTCTAACATAGTTTTGTATACATTAGTGTACACTGTGTACACAAAATTGCTCCAAATGAAGATGTATTGCAAATTACATGCCCACTCAAACTAGAGTCAAATTCCACCGATGAGCCTTGTATTCGTGTTGTTCCACCCACCTAAGATCGATGCACTGTTACACCATGTAGTCTGAGCAGAGACTGGTGTGGTTAGGCTAACGGTGATGCTAATGTATGATACACCATGTAGTCTGAGCAGAGACTGGTGTAGTTAGGCTAACAGTGATGCTAATGTATGTTACACCCATGTAGTCTGAGCAGAGACTGGTGTGGTTAGGCTAACAGTGATGCTAATGTATGATACACCATGTAGTCTGAGCAGAGACTGGTGTGGTTAGGCTAACGGTGATGCTAATGTATGATACACCATGTAGTCTGAGCAGAGGCCGGTGTGGTTAGGCTAACGGTGATGCTAATGTATGATGACACTGTAGCAGGTTGGGTAGACTCTGTGTGTGAGCACACAGGTTTCCTTTTGAATCCTGGGGAGGAAACTGTTGCACCATTTCCCATCATTCCCCACCCTTACATCAGAGCTTTCAGAATATCACGTGCACACTCACGTGCCCGCTCACGTGCATGCTCACGTGCTCGCTCACATACTCCCTCACATGCACACTCACGTGCTCGCTCACATACTCCCTCGACGTGCACACTCACGTGCTCGCTCACATACTCCCTCAAGTGCACACTCACGTGCTCGCTCACATACTCCCTCACGTGCACACTCACGTGCTCGCTCACATACTCCCTCACGTGCACACTCACGTGCTCGCTCACATACTCCCTCATGTGCACGCTCATGTGCTCGCTCACGTGCCCGCTCATAAACTCACACACCTGCCCACTCACGTGGCCACACACCTTGGGGAAAGATAATGGCCACATTCAGACAGGGGAAAAATACAGTATGAAGTGGCTCTTGAGATCACGTGCTTCAGAGGAGAGTATGTGCTTATCTACACTCTCCGGACCGATAGCTGGGGGTCCAGTTTAGGGTGCTCATATACGATTGGGCATTGCAAATTGGGAAAATAAAATAAAAAATTTTAAAAAGGAATACACATCAAGTCCAAGTCAAATCACCAGTCATCCATCTTCAAGTCCAAAGTCTCAAGTATTTTTTTTGATACATCAAGTTGTAATTAGAAGTAATTGAACCCTTTAGACGCCACTGAAATAACTACAGATTGCTGACAATGTTAAAAGAAACTTCTAGTCTCATCTGTAGTCAGAACAGAATCCTATTTCAAAGACCCAGGTCTGACCAGAGCAAACCTTAACAGAAGATTCTGCTCATATCATAGATCAGGGGTTCATAGATCGGGGGGTTTCAACCTTTTCTGATGCAGGGTCCCCCACCCAGGATTGTGGACTGGTTGGGGGGGGGGGGGTTAGTTGGCAGCATTGTGATTCTATCTGTGCATCGCCAGCAGGCCAGGGGCCAGGGACCCCATACAGTACTTTCAAGGGCCCCCCTTCAAGGGCCCCAAGTTGAAAACTCAGGTCATACGTCACTATGCTTTCAGCCTTTGGAATTGATAAGAAAGATAATGATGAAATGTTGTATTGACAGCATAATGTCACCCAGAATGTCCCTCTGTCTCTCGTGCCAGTTAAGAGCGTGTCTAGGATGCTCTTTGTGTTACTCCAGAAGGACTTTCCCTCTTGTGAAATTGTGCACTTTAAATCTGCACCATTTATATCTGGAGCCAAATGACAATTTTTTCAGCAGAGCACTAAATTATGTAATGTTGAGAGTTTGGCTTATAGAAAAGTTAGACATCTCAAACTTGCTAATTGTTTCTGCAGGTAATTTGGAACATCAACCTCATTTGGGTTCCTAAGCTTGAATGAGTTAAAGTCCTGTGAGATTATTATGGGTTCGGTTAAATCATTCGGTCTCACTTCAACTGTGGATTACTCAGGGGTAGTAACACTCAGGGAACAGTCAGAGATCTCTACATTTAAAAGCATTCTGAGTGCACTAGGGCCAGCAGGAGTGCTGCCCTCTCTCTGTGTAACACGGACCTCTTCAGATGAGAGCTTGAGCTTTGAAGCTGTAATGTGTAAAGAGTAATGTGTATGCATGTGTGTGTGTGTGTGTGTGTGTGTGTGTGAGAGAGTAATGTGTGTGTGTGTGTGTGTGTGTGTGTGTGTGTGAGTGTGTGTGTGTGTGTGTGTGTGTGTGTGTGTGTGTGTGTGTGTGTGTGTGTGTGTGTGTGTGTGTGTGTGTGTGTGTGTGTGTGTGTGTGTGTGTGTGTGTGTTGTGCGCATGCGTACCTCATTCCTTACAGCAGCAAAGCCTGACAGAGATGACAAAATAAAAATCATAGAAATTTTTTACCTGCATAAACACAACTCAGTACAAGTCTGAGGAGGAGAGGAGAGGGGAGGGGTGGTGGGGTGGGGTGGGGTGGGGGTGGGGGGGTATTGTGGGGGTGGGAGGAGTACAGGCTGTATGGGCCTTAGGGGACAGAGGGGTTGTTCAGCTTCTCGGTTTTAATATTTTAGAGTTACAAAAATTCCAGCTGAGACCCATGTCAATAGAGAGAGACAGGAATTGATCTGTCCATCCTTATAAGAGAGAACTCAAAAGCAAAGGAGGAGAAGAGAAACGAGGGATGATCAGCTCAATATTTCACACCTGCGCCTGAGAGAGGACACTGTCTGTCTCTCAAAAACAGACCAAACGCCCTCCAAACACCTTTATCCCGTCCTATCTTACCCTGCGTGTATTAGCAATCACATCCTTTATCCCGTCCTATCTTACCCTGCGTGTATTAGCAATCACATCCTCTTTTTATAAATATCAGGGGTGAATCGCTTCAGTGCAAAGACTGAGGAGCGAAAGAGAAAAAAAAACATGAACTAAAGAAGGAAGTTGGAGAGAGGAGAAAGAGAGGGATTATCTGGTCTAACATACAGTGAGAAAGCAGCATTGTTTGATTACATTACCGTGACAACGTGCCCCACGTCTACAGGCGAATACCAACCGGCCATATTTATTAGTCATCCATCAGCATGTTTTTATGTAATTTGCTTTGTGGGCAGACGCTGGAAAATTGCACGCACGCACGCACGCGCACACAGAGACAGAGCGGCTTTCTCACCTGGTGCTGCGATGACGAGTCTTACTCTGACCTCACTTCCTGTCTAACTGACGCAGAGTCTGCCTGGAGGGGGCACAGTGTCTGCAGGTTTAACTCCAGTCCTGGAGGGGGCACAGTGTCTGCTGGTTTAACTCCAGTCCTGGAGGGGGGCGCTGTGTCAGCAGGTTTAACTCCAGTCCTGGAGGGGGCGCTGTGTCTGCAAGTTTAACTCCAGTCCTGGAGGGGGGCGTAGTGTCAGCAGGTTTAACTCCAGTCCTGTAGGGGGCGCAGTGTCTGCAGGTTCTTGTCTCCCTGTCCTCAAAGCTATAACATTCCAGTGTGATGCATATGAAAATGAATTCAGGACGTTCTGTCCTGTGATACAGCACCGGAAGCTTCCATATCTGTTGTAGTGTCAGCCCATTAGGATTCAGCCCAAAGGGTTTGTCCGTAGGTCGGCCGTAGGCAGAAATGTCCGTCCGTCCCTGGTTTGTACCCAGCGTCCAGCATTTACTCCCCTATTCAATCTACATTGTCATGCTGTATCCATAGTAACCTAACGCACGGCTCAGACCTTTTCTCCGGAGTTTTGCGCAAAGCGCATTGCGGTTATATCGATTCGCAGTGTTGGTTTGTTTCGTTTTTCGTTCGCTCTCCCCACTTCTGTCTGCCTGGACTGGCATCACCACAGATTCTATAGACCAGGGGCCACATGTATAAACAGTGCTGAGCAGAGTTTTATACATGGCCCCAGGGCTCCAGGGCTCCAGGGCTCGTCCAATCAGAGGCCCTCCAGGCCAGTAGTGCCGCTGGCTTTCTCTTCTACCTGATACTTATTTGATGGATTAATGCCACCGATTGGCCAGAGATTTAACTCACCTGGTGTCCCAGGTTTAAATCAGTCCCTGATTAGAGGGGACGAGTTAAAACCAGCAGTACTACTGGCCCCTGAGGGCCACATTTGAGGATCCCCGCTATAGCTGCTCATCAGCTCCATATTCTATTCCCTACTGTTGAATCCGATTTGTCTCGTGAACCATATCAATATTAATAAAGGACAAACACTGTGGCAGTGTACGCTGGGTACGGTTAATACAGCACCGGAAAAGTCCTGTTACCGAGCAGAACCGGAGCGGACTGAAGAGGCACAGACAGAACTTTAGCACCTGGAGGCTGTAATAAATCCGCGCCGGGTCATCCTACGACCCCAGGCCTGGCCCTGGGCCTCCCCCCGTCCCGCTCGGAGCCCGCCACATGTTTCCCAGAATGCACTTAGCTTGTTGCCAGGGCTCAGAAGCCGCGGCAGCGTGATTGATCTCACGAGCGGTCTCTCATTGGCTGACAGCAGCGGCGTGGCTGCCAAAGCTTTTAAAACAATGCATTATGCAAATGAGCTCCACAAACCCAGCGGCCGGCCGAGCCGGGAGGGGACAGAGCTGCACCCTAAACACATGAGCTAGCAGCTTTCTTACACACACACACACACACACAAACTCATACACACACACATACATACACACACACACAAACTCATACACACACACACACACCCTCACACACACACACACACACACACACAAACTCATACACACACACATACATACACACACACACAAACTCATACACACACACATACATACACACACACACAAACTCATACATACACACACACACACAGACACATACACACCCTCACACACACACACACACACACAGACACATACACACACACATACATACACACACACAC
Source organism: Synaphobranchus kaupii (assembly GCA_029718625.1). Taxonomy (NCBI): domain Eukaryota; kingdom Metazoa; phylum Chordata; class Actinopteri; order Anguilliformes; family Synaphobranchidae; genus Synaphobranchus; species Synaphobranchus kaupii. Next base: position 3,610,548 of record CM056392.1, read on the forward strand.
AGACACATACACACACACACACACACACACACAGACACATACACACCCTCACACACACACATACACACCCTCACACACACACACACACACACACACACAGGCATGCACACACACACACTCACACACACTCACACAGACGCAGTCACACACACACACAAACTCATACACACACACATACACACACACACACACACACACACAAACTCATACACACACACACACACACACAGTCACACACATACACACACACGGCTCATTCTGTCTGTCTGTCAGTCTCTCTCTTTCAGTTTCAATTTCAAAGTGCTTTATTGGCATGACAAATACAGGCAATTGTTGCCAAAGCAGGGGTTACATAATAAAACTATGTACAATATGGATGATAGATTATGGATTATAGATGTTCAAAAAAAAGCCTTTAACAAAAATTACAGTAAATGATGCTAAAAATGTAAAAGAATGTGTGAAAGAATGCTCAGGGAGAAAGCCGTAAATCTGCTTTCGCAACGTTTTGTATTTTCTCCCTCTGCCTTTCTATCACGGTGTTGCCATATCACACTGACTCCAAACATCGCGTACGTATGGTGTCCAGCGTGTGCAGAGGTACACACGGTGTCCAGCGTGTGCCGAGGTACGCAGGTTCTCTTATGTTATACATCTGAATTTATGCGTGGAAACTGGCTTACGCAGTTTTCTGAGGGCATTTTTCTGCTCAGCACTGTTTATACATGTGGCCCCAGGTGTCTTGTCAAATGTGTGTTGTCTTTCTCTCTCTCTTTCTCTCTCTCTCACTCTCATTTTTCTATCATTCTCTTTCAAGGATTCAAATAAAACATAATTCCCATGAAAGGAGATACTCAGTGTTGCCAAATCATTATTGAAAAGAACATGTAAGACTAACACTACAAGTACAGAGAGACACAAGTGCCTCCTTTCCTTGTTTTTAGTATCCCCCCCCTCTCTCTCTCTCTCCCTCACTCTCCCTCTTTCTCTCTCGCTCTCTCCCTCACTCTCCCTCTTCCTCTCCCTATCCCCCTCTCATTATAGATAATGAGATTTTGGAGCGCAGAGAGCCACAGTAACATGTAGTTGAAGCACTGCAGGTTGTGGGTTGCAGGATGGGGTGGGGGGTTCACAGAAGCTCTCAGTGATGTTTTTAGGGGGTATGGGGGGGGGGGGGGGTGAGAGACAGCTCTATGCAGCCTGGGCCCCTGTCCTTCCCCACATGTGAACCCCGTTATTGAAGGCCGTACGAGAGACGGTGAGATCACACAGGAACTGAGGCTGCCGCCGTTCTGTTTGGCTGAAACTAGGACAGCAAGTGCAAGTGCTGAATGATAATGATTCAGCTAAAACCTCTATGGTAGGACAACCACAGAGCGTTAGGAGGACTCCCTGCTCATTGGGTGTCCTTCACCTGCGTGAAACATCGGACTACCCCCAACACCTCCCCTCCCCCCACTCCCCCCAAAACAGCTGTGTGATAAACAATACTGAGTGTGGGGACCGGGGGGGGGCTTTCCTTGTCTTTCACTCAGCAATTTTCCCATATGGGCCCAGATTATGTGTGTGCGCCGGACGGGTTTGTGTGGGTATGACTAAATTACTGGACCGCCACCCACAGCGAAAACAGTGGAGCCTATCAGAATTAGGCCCTCAGAAGAGAGGGAGGAGCCTATCAGAAATAGGCCCTCAGAAGAGAGGGAGGAGTCACGCCTGGAGACTGAATTCTGTTTCTTTTTTTTTGTGTCTTGCGCGTTTCTTTTTGCCTTACCCTGTATGCTAGTATTAGCATTTTAAACGTTGCCTGTGGTCCGCCGCTTTGCTGAGACCGTACCAAGCTGAGGGTGGAAGAGACCCCCCCTCCTCGTCGCCAGGTTACGTAACCGAGGGCAACGCACTCGTCTCTCCCTGTAATGAACTTTGCGTATCGTTGCGAGCTTCCGCAAAAAGAAAAGCAGCCGCACACGCGTGTGCGAAGTCGCGTGACCGTTTATGGTTCGTGTTTACACGCGTGTGTGTGTGTGTGAGTCTCTCGGTGCCGTTGTGTGATTACACCCCGTTGTGTAGAATCAAGCGGGAGAACCGTGTGGGCCCAGCAGCAGAACCAAAGGGGATCTCTATTGCGGCCGCGTGTGCTGCTCAATACTGCCATCTACCTGCGGCTGCAGTCATGACCGCTCCGGCAGTGTGCAGCCGTCCGATCCTAACCAGGGAACCTAACCTGATCCAAGGTCCAGAAATAAGACCCAAAAAAAAGAGCGGAGGCACACAAACATATTATTATTTCACTGGGGAGTCGGCTTAGATAAACCATCAACAAATACAGAGCATTTATATCAACATATGAACAGTTAGGCATGGTATGCAAATGACCATATCTGCAGAAAATATTGCCAATATATATCACGCACAGTGCAGTAGATATGTGCTGAATATTTTTGTGCATATATATATATATATATCATTCAGAAAAATATGAAAGCACCCAAACCCAAAGGTATTTCAATCATGAGCAGACAAAGGGGAAATATTAATATATATTAATGCTGAAAGCTGGGTTCACAGGCTATGGTTTAAGCAGCACAATGTATATATGTACACACTGTCCCCTTACAAATAACTACTGTCTCAGTCAAAGTACTATATGTGAGGATCAGCTGCAGAAATACCCAGAGGGGTGAAGGGGTGGGGGTGGGGGGGGGGGGGGGGGGGGGGGTGTAGGTGGAGTGGGATGGGGGGGTGGGGTGGGGGAGGGGGGGGTTAGGGGGTCAGATTGATACGGTGACCTTGTGTTACTCCCTGATCTATGTCCTGATCTCTCCGTCTCACAGAAATGTGTTGATGAATCGCTTGCTTGCCCCCCCCCTCTCTCTCTTTCTCTCCTCTCCCCCCCTCTCTCTGTGTTTCTCTATCTCTCTCTCTCTCTCTATCTCACACTGAGCAATTTATCTCAGCTAATGTTTTTAATGTTTTTTGATACATTATTTATTTGTTCAGCCTGCCGGGGTGGGTGGTGCCGTATGATGGGGTGGAAAAAAAACAAAGAGTGCATGAGAGAGGAGAAGAAAGAGAGGGAATGAGAGAGGAGAAGAAAGAGAGGGAATGAGAGAGGAGAAGAAAGAGAGGGAATGAGAGAGAGGAAGAAAGAGAGGGAATGAGAGACAGGAAGAAAGAGAGTGAATGAGAGAGGGGAAGAGAGGGATTGAGAGAGAGGAAGAAAGAGTGAATGAGAGAGAGGAAGAAAGAGAGGGACTGAGAGAGGAAGAAAGAGAGGGAATGTGAGAGAGGAAGAAAGAGAGGGAATGAGAGAGGGGAAGAGAGGGATTGAGAGAGAGGAAGAAAGAGTGAATGAGAGAGGGGAAGAAAGAGAGGGAATGTGAGAGAGGAAGAAAGAGAGGGATAGAAAGAGAGGATGGGTAAAACCCTGTAAGAGATGTATCTGTCAGCGTGGGGGATGGTGGTTCTGAGAGAAAAAGAGAGAGAGAGAGAGAGAACAGCTAAGAGACGACTGATAAGCATTTGTTGAAATAAAGGACAATTATTACCCGTTGTTATTCTGATCTGTCTGTTGTGTGCGCTGCAAAGGCTCGGGCGACGCTTCAATTAACTTGTCATTCTAATAAAGCAAGATTTAAATTTCAGAGAAAGAGAGAGAGATAGAGGGAGAGAGAGAGAAGGAAAGAAATAGAAAGAGAGAGAGAGGGAGAGAGATAGAGAGAGAAAGGACACCTGCCGAGCAGCAGAAGGAGTATCACACGCAAGTGTGCTACGCTCGTTTGGACCATCGACGCAGCGGGAGCGTAGAACACACACAGGCGCGCGCGCACGTCTCAGGAAACAGGAGAACGCACTACGCAGGCATGCAGCCTGATCATCCGCTCTCTCTCAAATTCAAATTCAATTTTCAAATTCAAATGTGCTTCATTTGCATGACAAGTAAGCTTGTGTTGCACAAGCATTGATACATATATGACAAGCAACAAAAACACACCCCCCCCCACTCAAGAAGGAGGGAGAATGTAACTCCCTCTGTCCCTCTCTCTCTCTCTCCCTCTCTTTCCCTCTTGCTCCATCTCTCTCACACCATCCTCCCACCCTCCTCTCTCTCTCTTGCTCCATCTCTCTCACACCCTCCTCCCACCCTCCTCTGTCTCTCTTGCTCCATCTCTCTCACACCCTCCTCCCCCCCTCCCTCTCTCTCTCTCTCTCTCTCTCCTCCCTCTCTCCCTCTCTCCCTCTCTCCCTCTCTCCCTCTCTCCCTCTCTCCCTCTCTCTCTCTCTCTCTCTCTCTCTCTCTCTCTGACCTTTCGGGGGCTGTAATTAAAATCCCGGTTGAAGCTGTGCCCATAGCCTCTGACACTGCCCCCCCTCAGCTCTCTGGCTGGCGCTGTGCATTACACAGACAGATTGGCCAAGCGTCCCGCTGGGCTGTAGGAGGGGGGCCGGGCGCAGGGAGGGCACGTCCCAGAAGCGCCGCAAACCGGGGCGTGCTCCCGACACGCGAACCGCGAGCGTTCGTGATTGTGTGTGTGTAGACACTTGTGAACCGTGCGTGAGCACAAGCGACGCGTAAACCTTGTGTTAGTGATCCACAAACCCCTTCACACTGCCTGCCCAACAAAGCCAACCTCCCACTCCCCCCCCCCGCCTCCCCCACACAGCCCCACTCTCCTCACCCTCTGCCTCTCCCTTTCTGTGGGGCGATCAAAGCACAGATTCTCTCCCTCTCTCTCTCTCAGTCCACCCTGTTCACTTCCTGTCCTTCTATTTTTACCTCTTATTTTTCCTCTCCTTTCGTCTTCCCTCCATCTTCTGTTCATGCCGCCCCCCCCCCCCCCCCCCAGCCCTCCCTCCTGCCAGAGCAGCGGGTGATTGGCATTATTAAAAATTGATTGGCAGCGGCCATTTCACAGCGCTCATGTATTATTGAGCCGCGGTCGTCGGGGGCGACCCGCCGCGATTGTCGGCGGCAGAAATGAAGCGATTGAAGTGGCGGGAAAAGGTTCCGCAGGGTGAGCGAGGAGGGGGAGGGCTCAGAGACGGGCCACGCCCCCCGACTGACTCGACCTCGCCGTCTCCTCTGTATCCGTATCCATATCCGCGAGGGATTTCGTATTTTTCCCCTCTCCCTCTCCCTCCATCTCTAACCCCACCACCCACCAGGTTACGCCTGTTTCTCATGGTAGCGCATCTTAACCCGCCAAAACGGCCCCGATCCGCTGTTACTCACTGTAACAAACACACAACCACTTGTAGCAAGCATGAGTCGTAATTGTTTTTTCAGCGGATCAATCCATTAATCTAACTGTATTTCCATACAGAGCCGTTTACAGCCAGTTTGTCACACGCTGCTTCATAACAGACTTCATAATTTTCCTGAGGGAATTAAACAAAAATAAATAAATAAATAAATAAATAAATAAAATTTAATTCAAAGATTTCACTCATTGTGATAAATCCAATGCTGCCGAGAGACCAATCAATCAATTCATTAATTCAAGTTCCTTTGAAGAAATAACTGTGAACAAGTATTTCTTACGCAGTAAACATTGTTATATTGCTGATTGTTGATTTATATTTTACATAAATTAAACTGTGACAAGTGTGGTGATGCTAGTAAATCATATTTGAATTTCACTAATCCTCCCCTTCTTTCTTTCTCTCCCTCCCTCCCTCCCTCTTTCTCTCTCTCTTTTCCCATACAGATGAACAGACCGATCCAGGTGAAACCGGCGGACAGCGAGAGCAGAGGAGGTAGTGCTCTACTTTTTACCGTTTTGCTTTCGCCTCAGATTTGCGCGGCGATGATCAAGGCCCGGGCCGGCGGGGTTTGTGTCCGTGTTCAGCTCCCCGGGTTTAATCCCGGGTTTGATCAGGCGCCGTAACGCGAGCCGACAAGCCGGCAAACAAACCGATGCTCGGGGTCGTCTCTGTCCACGCGCCACGGACGGCGTGCGTGCCGCGAACGCTCTCTACCCGAGCTCCTCTTCCTCATGTCCCTCCCCACTCTTCCTCCTCCACAGAGCCTGAGTGACAGCACCTCCTTTGTACTGAAAATAGAGCGAGAGACGGAGAGAGGGAGAGAGAAAGAGAAAGATTGCCGTACTTCCCCACGCGCTCAGTCTGCCGTTCGCTAACGGTGATTGATGGATTCACACGGGGAAAGAGACAATCACGCCGTGGGCTTAGGAAGGACATATAACTTTCTTCCTCGCCTTCTCTCTCTTTCTGTCACCCTCTCTCCCTCTCTTTCTCTCTCTCTCTCTCTCTCGCTCACGTTTACATTCCTTTTCATTCTCTACAGCCAATCAGCGTCTGTTCTTGACTCAATGCAAAACAAAACAACAGGCTGGTTGGCAACAAAAAAAAACACATGCAAGACCTACTTTTTATTCAAAACAGAGGAACGGTTAGCCTTCTTAAGAATGTTATAAGGAGTAATAATTTAGGAAGTTGATAGCTCTATATATGGGGAATGAGTGTAAAATGATCAGATATCTGATATGGTAGCCAGATCTGGTAGCCAGTAGGACATGTTGTGATGTTGTTAGTGAGCACGGTCCCCTGTGTATTCCAGTGCCTGGGCTTACATGAGTCCCATCTCTCTCTCTGCTACAGACCAAACAGTCACAGCAGAGCGCTGAGCGCAGGGTCAAAGGTCAGGGTTAAAGACTGTAGCCACAGCAGGGACGAGAAGCACGACCTGCTGTCAGCCAATCATTTGAGGTCAGGGTCTGTGGGCGGGAGCGTCGTTACTGCAGACAGGACCCAAAGTCTACAGCTTTAGGGACACGGGGGGCCATCCCTACTTCAGGGACACAAGGGGTCACTCTGCTTAAGGGACATAAGGGGCCATCCCTACTTCAGGGACACAGGGGGTCTCTCTGCTTAAGGGACACGGGGGGGCCATCCCTACTTCAGGGACATACAGTGCCTTGCGAAAGTATTCACCCCCCTAGGCATTTTTCCTATTTTGTTGCAGTACAACCTGTAATTTAAATAGATTTTTATTTGGATTTTATGTAATGGACCAACACAAAATAGTCCAAATAGGTGAAGTGAAATGAAAAAAAAAACTTGCTTTAAAAAATAAAAATAAAATAAAAAACTGAAAAGTGGTACGTGCATATGTATTCACCCCCTTTGCTTTAATGTATTTTTAAAGTATCATATTTAATATTTGGTCGCATATCCTTTGCATGCTGTTACTTCCTGAAGTCTGTGACCCATCAACATCAAAAGACTCTCGATATCTTATTTTCAGGTACTGTTACAAGCGATACTATAACCTCTCTGCATTTGAATGGATCTCTATGGGAATTGGGGGGTGAGACTAGATTCAGATGTAAATTACGCTGGTACAGTATGGAACACATGACTGGCTAAATGGCTGTAAGTCATCAAGGGTCTAAGGTATCAAACGAGCCCCAAACCATCACTCTGCGGCCACATATGGAGTAGATGTGGATGGATCACTTTAAGGGTTTCTTCTCCTGACTTTTTTCCCCATAGAGTTTTATAGGAAAATGAGTCAGGAGAAATAACCCTTGCAGTGAGCCATCCACATCTACTCCATATGTGGCCGCAGAGTGATGGTTTGGGGCTCGTTTGATACCTTAGACCCTTGATGACTTACTGCCATTTAGCCAGTCACGTGTTCCATACTGTACCAGCGTAATTTACATCTGAATCTAGTCTCACCCCCCAATTCCCATAGAGATCCATTCAAATGCAGAGAGGTTATAGTATCGCTTGTAACAGTACCTGAAAATAAGATATCGAGAGTCTTTTGATGTTGATGGGTCACAGACTTCAGGAAGTAACAGCATGCAAAGGATATGCGACCAAATATTAAATATGATACTTTAAAAATACATTAAAGCAAAGGGGGTGAATACATATGCACGTACCACTTTTCAGTTTTTTTATTTTTTTTATTTTTTAAAGCAAGTTTTTTTTTTCATTTCACTTCACCTATTTGGACTATTTTGTGTTGGTCCATTACATAAAATCCAAATAAAAATCTATTTAAATTACAGGTTGTACTGCAACAAAATAGGAAAAATGCCTAGGGGGGTGAATACTTTCGCAAGGCACTGTAAGGGGCCTCCCTGTATAGGAAACACAGGTATCAGCTGAACCTGGACATTGAACATAAAACAAAGGATCTATTTCCCCATCACGCAGCTGAGGAATTCACTTGACCTGAATTGAATCTCTTCCGTAAATTTTCAAATGTATAAATAGAAACATTTTTTAGTTGTAAGTTACGTAAGCCGCCCCAGATAAGGGTGTTCACTGAGGAAATAAAGATTATGATTACATAAAGCGTTACAGCAATAATGCTTAGCTTAGCTTCAGAAGAGGTTAGGAAAGGGGCTTATATTTCACACAAAGGCCTGGCACACACTCATTACTCATTAGGTCAGTAAATAAGAAATAACACAAGCACTAAAATCCCACATGCCACACACAGTCCCGCAATATAACACATCCAGTGTTCACACATGTGCACACAGGTCACACACACACACACACACACACACATGGTCACGCTCTCTCAATCGGACGCACACACACACACACACACACACACACACACACTCTCTCACTCTCTCACTCTCTCACACACACACACACACACACACACACACACACACACACACACACACACACACACACACACACACACAGTGTTGGTTTCTGCTTGTCATCCATCATGAAGAGGAATGACTCTATCGGCCCATAAACTCTCCCTGTGTCCTTTCCTTTAGCAACGTCCTCCAGCGCACTCCCTTGTGCTGATCCAGGATCAGCTCAGCCATCCATAACCCTAACCACAGCGCCTAATCACTGACCCCAGATCAGTATACTACCCCATCCATAACTCTAACCACAGCGCCTAATCACTGACCCCAGATCAGTACACTCCCCCATCCATAACCCTAACCACAGTGCCTAATCACTGACCCCAGATCAGTACACTCCCCCATCCATAACCCTAACCACAGCGCCTAATCACTGACCTCAGATCACTAAATGTTTTACCATTAGTTGAGCCTACAACCAGGGCTGAGGTATGTTGTCCTAGATCAGTACCTGAGGCTCAGTTTAGCTTCCTTGCAGCTCTCATACATTTTATGCAACAACAAAAACAAACACTACTGCTTGGGCGTACTCTCTGTCAGTGCCACAGCCTGAGCTCGACAAGGTCTATTCCAAGGCCTGGGAAAACAAAGCACTAGTATGCTACACAAGTATGCTACACAAGTGTGCTTTTAAAGGCTTCTGGGACTGTGAGTTTTCTCCCTGAAAGCCCCAAAAAAATTACCTCTACAGAGTCATTACTTCTTCTTCTTACTACTTACTACTTTGCATTACTTGCTTAAATGTATGAATTCATTCCACAGGGACCTCCTAGTGTTCAGGCCAGATGTGCACATTCAAACCACTGACATTGTGCTGTTTGAAGGGTGGGCTAAAGTCCTTCAGTATGTCTTAAACTACAAATCTGTATAATATGTGTTTAGAACAATGTGGTACTAAGACCCAGCAATTCATTTTTCAGTCTCTGTTCTTGATCGCAAGAACCATACGTTCTACTGTGCTGAAACTGCACACTGCAAGGGACATTCAATAAAAACTAAAATAAATAACATTTTTGAAAATATTTTCACTGCAACACTGCAATGGTGAGGAAAGCAGAGATGCACAAAAACACTGAGGTCCCGATCGGTATCTTCCCAAAACTGCTTAAAATACATTTATCAGCATCCGCCTGATGTCAAGATTAACGGCGGATATGATGATGCAACACGCACGTGCCAGAGAGGAGGCGCGTTTAATCTAAACAAGCTGAAAATACTCAAACAATATCCCAACGATCGTCATCTCAACCTCTGTTTTAATTTATCCTTAATACAGCCAAATTCACAAGCAAAGTTATGCAGCCTCAGTCGCTCTCCAGGTTAGACCTTTGAATAGCAGGTTTTTTGGAATGTTTTTTTCTTTTCTTTCAAAATTCTAAATCAGTGTTCCAGTAGTGATTGTTACATTATCAGCATTAGAATGTTCAGTTTGGAACATTCTAATCACATATTTGTGATCTTACACCTTAATTAACAGGTTAATGATAAAGTAAAGCTTAAATGAATAGGCCAGGGGTTTAGGTGCCTGTAATACCCATCTTCTGGAGGTTGCAGTGCATATAGGTGTTTCTCCCCTGGGCTGCACCTCATTCTAAACCTGGGCTACTGTTGAAAAGCCATTATACAACAACATTTGTTGACAACATTTTAAATTGGATTATCAATATGATAAAAGACTCAGGGAGCTGAAATGTATTTATGAAAGAGCATTACTGGCCTGCGGGTAGCATATTTATCTAGGTGCACACAGGCCACCGGTGCCGTCATTGTGAAGCAACATTGAACTCACGTGTTTTGTCCATATTAGTCGTTAAAGCTATTTATTTATATTTATATATATCCTTTCTTTCCAAATTGCCTCACTGCTGGTCCACATAACACATTACTTGATAGCATCTCATTTAAATTTAATATCAAATGTTCTCTCTTGCCGTGCTGCTAACGGCTGTACACTACCTTAGATACCTAACTCTGCTGCCGCGGACATGGAGAACGGTTTCCCCGTTGCCAGGGCGATGTATTTTCTGCTATTATTGGAGACTGGCATGTATTTTAATTTGAGTGAATTTGTTCCTTGCTCTTGTTAACGACTCAGCGTCTAATGGAAATGCTACAGAGAGAAAAAGACATATCGTTTATACAAATAAAACTAGTTTATGTTTTTTTATTCATAAGTTCATATCTCTGCTCATCTAATTCCATGAACATGGAAACAGTCTGGTATCAGTCAGTTATCAGTCAGTTATCAGTCAGGTATCAGTCAGGTATCAGTCAGGTATCAGTCAGGTATCAGTCAGTTATCAGTCAGGTATCAGTCAGGTATCAGTCAGGTATCAGTCAGGTGTCAGTCAGGTGTCAGCCTGGTATTGGCCAGGTATATGGCCAGGTATTGGCCAGGTATCGGCCAGGTATCAGTCAGGCAAATAGCAAAGCATGTAGCCTACAGGAAACAGCTGGTAATTCTTCAGAGACTGGTTCTGAGCGGGGGTGGAGGTGGGGGTGGGGGTATTTTCATTTAGGCATTTAGCAGACTTATCCAGAGTGACTAACAGAGCTGGTATCCATTTATACACTGAATTAGGTTAAGAGCCTTCCTCACCGGGAGAGCAACAGTGCCTTACCTGGGATTAGAACTGGCAGCCTCGAGTTAAAAGCCCAGTCCCCTGAACGCAATG
>CM056392.1:3626870-3658354 GCA_029718625.1 Synaphobranchus kaupii
TCCCGTTCGAGGCCGAAGCGGAGATTTGTCTTGTTGACTGGGCAAGGACGTCCTGTCAGAGAGGCGGTAGAGATGGCGGCAGACCCAAAAGGCAGACGGGGGCTGGTTAATATCCCGTCTGCCCCCATCCATCTCCGCCTCCCCAACATGGAGCCCGCGCAGGGAAGGGGGGGCAGGCCTGCGTGAGGCCCATCATCCCAATTTACCCAGGATGTGCCCCGCTCTCCCCAGCAACTGGAAGGACAAATGTTTATTTAACACCTCTGCTTACTGTCAGAGGAAGAGCCGGCATGTACACCTGCATACACACACACATACACAAATACACATGCACGCGCGCGCGCACACACACACGCGCCACACACACACACACACACACACGCACATGCATATACATACACTCCTACATACACACACACACACACACACACACATACACTTACTCACACACACATGCATATACATACACTCCTACATACACACACATGCACACACACTTATTCACACACACACACACACACACACACACACACACACACACACACACACACACACACACACGCACACACATGCACACAAATTCCTGCATACACACACACACACACACACAATCGTGCACATAACCATGCACATACTGTATGCAGTCACTCACACAACACAAATACATAAAAGTATATACATACGTACAATATACATACATATAGACACACATGTACATGCATGCTCTCAGTTACACCAAATCAACCATCTGGTCATTATAGGCAGAGGCTACTTCTCCCATGGCAACAGCTCCAAGAGGAGGCAATCATTTCAGCACCATGGACAGCAGTATATTCCCTTTGGCCAAATTACATCCAGTTCTAATTGAAATTCAGTCTAAATCCAAATGCAGTGAAGCTCACTGGTTTCTGGTTCTCGAGATAGTGGCAAATGTTTTTAGTACCATGGAGAGAGATCGCTTCTGTCTGACTGGAATTTTCAGTGCTGAAAAATGAAAGCTTTGCACCATAACAATAATGGCGAAAAGAACAATTATAAAAACGACGAGCCTTTGTTGAGTAAATTTTGATGTATGGCTGTGTTTAACTACCATTCATAAGTGCCAAGGCGAAATCGAAGAGCCACAACAAACGAGCGTTCCACAGGCTGTAATCTCTCACATGATAAACGTTTCAGATTACCGTCAGTTATTAATAAGAATTATCTCTCTGTGCTGTTAGAATGCAGGAAAATCCATCGTTCCAGCATCGGGAAGCACCGTTTGGGTGCATTCATAAAAGTGCCGCTTAAAGGCTGTGGGGCGCCTCGTTCCTGCTAATAAACAGGGGTTCAGTGTTGTGACGAACCCCAGGATCTGCCATCGAATACTGGCTAATGCTGATTGGCCGGGAGCCCCGCAGGGTGGCGCGTGATTGGGTGTGTTGTTGCCCGGGGTAGCGAGTTTGCTTTAATTGACTGACTTGAATGGAATTGTCTCAGGTCTTTATCTGAGTGTAAACTAGTGGAAGAGGGCGTGGCAGTGAGACTGGGCGGGTAAATTGGCAGAAGGGAGAACACCAGGACCAAGAGTTTATTTGATGAATAAGTGAGCGGCGTAACCCTGGAAACGAAGACCAGGTAGCGGCTCCAGAGTGCAAACTCAACTGTCCTGGGAGGAAGGAGCGTGTTGCGTGTCACGCGTCGCCGTGGCGATAGAGAGTTAGCGCATTATCACCGGAGCGCTAAGTATTGTTTACCTTATTATAATCACTGTCGCGCAGCGGTTTCAAATGACCCAATTACGTTTAAAACGGAAAACTCATCAGCCTTTCTCCGCTACCCGCACCTGTCTGAGTCTGGCCAGGTGCTGGATTTTAGCGGTAATACAGAGGTGATGGCCCACCATGCGTCTCCTTAACGACATGCAAATCAGGAACAGGGGCCTTTTCGTCCTCGTCGCCACCTTTGACCGCAAATGCAAAAACTTCTGGCCATTTTCCCAGCATGAAATTTTCTTTTAAATCACGTTATCTCTGGTTGCGTGAGGTTAAACATCTTAATACATTTCCCAGTGTGCAAATATTCATAAGATGTTTTACACTCGATACTTTACACTGGCATATTTAAAACGTTTGGTCCCTCTTTGCCGAACCCAGACAGATCCAGTGTGCACAGGTGCGTATGAATATACATAAGACCATTAGCACTTGTTCTGATCCGGGTCTAATCATTATGGATATGAGCAGTATCCCGGTAACAGCCAATCACTCTATCAGAATACATCCCAGGCCCGCCTGCTCATGCATATTCATAAAGGGCAGAGGGAATGGGCAGTCTTTAACTGGAACAAATGTGGAAAGGGAGTTCCTGATGGTCATTAGTCTTTGCCCGTAGCGAGCCTTTAAAATCACGCTGTCCCTCATCTCTGTAAACACATCCCCTTAACTCCCCTTTCCCTGGTAACGACCTCCTTACCTCCCGTTTCCCCGGTAACGACCTCCTTACCTCCCGTTTCCCCGGTAATGACCTCCTGCTGTTTGTTTCAGAAGACAGAAAACTCTTCGTGGGCATGCTCAACAAGCAGCAGTCAGAGGACGACGTGCGACGTCTGTTCGAAGCGTTCGGTAACATCGAGGAGTGCACCATTCTGAGAGGTCCTGACGGAAACAGCAAAGGTACACGTGAGTGAACGCCGTGTCACAGTGCTCACTGTCGTAGGGAATGTAGTGAACATCGGCCACTTGGACATTGTCTGTCTGTGATGGGGTGTACTTGTGTATAATTTACTCTCTGTCTGTGATGGGGTGTACTTGTGTATAATTTAGTCTCTGTCTGTGATGGGGTGTACTCGTGTATAATTTAGTCTTTGTCTGTGATGGGGTGTGCTTGTGTATAATGAGGGTCGTTAAGATTTAATGAACCCTAAAAAGACTGTTCATAGTGTTATCAGTGATTCACCAGTGCAATTAATCAGTGACAGTGTTCTGCTGTGTAGGTGTGTGTTGGATGTGTATATATATATATATATATATATACACAACAGTTAGTTCCAACCGCACATTGTGATTGGCCGAGACAAATTCCACGAGTGCTGATACAGTATAACATCACTCGGACCTCATCACCGGCCAGGATCACTACGCTTTGTTTACATTCTAATTGAGTTCTGGGAATTTTGGTCAGTTGGTATGGCAACAAATGGAGACCAAACGACTGTCGCATTCCATGTAAAAAGCCATTCAATCTCCGATTCAAATAACTTTAACGAGCAGTGATGTCAAGTTACTAGAGCTGAGACACTGTGACGTTGTGTTAGCGTTGACTAAACACTATTGGCGACGATACTGGACAATACCAGCTGCTAATTTATCTAAACCTATTAGCCAGCTACTAGGCTAACACAGGTCATTAGTTTTGTAATTAAACGGTAGTTTATCATCTAACATCTGAGATAGAGTTGGAGTTTCATGGAACAGGCAACTTCCCTGCCTGGATCACCTAGATGGCGAATAATGGCGGCTCGCCTCATAACGCATAACGGACAACATTAACTTCGCAAGCTATACATTGTTGAAAAAAAATTTTTTTAAATGGAATTCTGAAGGAACTATATTTGTTGGCGGAGCCAAATAAACAACAAAATCATAATCTGTTGTCTCAGTTATTACATGATAGATAGTTTATAGGCTAGTATAACTGTTGTATGAAAGCAATATCATGCTCAAGGTCATGCTGATATACTCCCTCTTGTGTGATATTGCTTAAATATGTATGGGTGTGTGTACATGTGTGTGTGTATGTAAGTATGTGTGACACTGGCTCTCTCTCTCTCTCAGGCTGTGCGTTTGTTAAGTACTCCTCTCATGCTGAAGCTCAGGCAGCTATAAGTGCTCTACATGGGAGTCAGACCATGCCAGTGAGTACTGTCTCTCTCTCTCGCACGCACGCACGCACGCACGCACGCACGCACACGCTGGGGTAAAATTAGAGAGTGCACCCATAGTGTCCCCCTTTGAGTTAACCTGTTGCATGACTTTTGAGTGGTTTTTGATCTGATCAGGGCTGTGTGTGTGCGCGTGTGCGTGTGCGTGTGTGTGCGTGCGTGTGTGTGTGTGTGTGTGCGTGTATCGCAGGGTGCCTCCTCCAGCCTGGTGGTAAAGTTCGCCGACACGGACAAGGAGCGAACAGTGCGCCGCATGCAGCAGATGGCGGGGCAGATGGGAATCTTCAACCCCATGGCTCTGCAGTTTGGGGCCTACGGGGCCTACGCTCAGGCTGTAAGAGAACAAGCCAGGCACCCCCAAACCTCCAACCCCCGCCCCCGTCTGATCATCACCCCCAAACCTCCTCCCACAGCCCCGTCTGATCATCACCCCCAAACCTCCTCCCACAGCCCCGTCTGATCATCACCCCCAAACCTCCTCCCACAGCCCCGTCTGATCATCACCCCCAAACCTCCTCCCACAGCCCCGTCTGATCATCACCCCCAAACCTCCTCCCACAGCCCCTGTCTGATCATCACCCCCAAAACTCCTCCCACAGCCCTGTCTGATCATCACCCCCAAACCTCCTCCCACAGCACCGTCTGATCATCACCCTCAAACCTCCTCCCACAGCCCTGTCTGATCATCACCCCCAAACCTCCTCCTACAGTCCCGTCTGATCATCACCCCCAAACCTCCTCCCACAGCACCGTCTGATCATCACCCTCAAACCTCCTCCCACAGCCCCGTCTGATCATCACCCCCAAACCTCCTCCTACAGCCCCGTCTGATCATCACCCCCAAACCTCCTCCTACAGCCCCGTCTGATCATCACCCCCAAACCTCCTCCCACAGCCCCGTCTGATCATCACCCCCAAACCTCCTCCCACAGCCCCGTCTGATCATCACCCCCAAACCTCCTCCCACAGCCCCGTCTGATCATCACCCCCAAACCTCCTCCCACAGCCCCGTCTGATCATCACCCCCAAACCTCCTCCTACAGCCCCGTCTGATCATCACCCCCAAACCTCCAACCCCCGCCCCCGTCTGATCATCACCCCCAAACCTCCAACCCCCCGCCCCCGTCTGATCATCACCCCCCAAACCTCCAACCCCCGCCCCCGTCTGATCATCACCCCCAAACCTCCTCCTACAGCCCCCGTCTGATCATCACCCCCAAACCTCCTCCCACAGCCCCGTCTACGTCCGGTCATCCCACCTCTGCTCCTCTTTTTACCCCATCCCTCCTTTTACACACCTCCTGAATGTTACAATCTCTATAACTGTCCCTCCTCCGCCCACACACACACGCACACACCATTTTCTCCTCTATAACAGATTCTGTGTATGTACCCTTTGGATCTATCATTGTGTCTGATGGCCTAGCTCCCTCTGTCCCTCTCTCTCAATTCAATTCAATATGCTTTATTGGCATGAAACACATACAGTAAATTTTGCCAAAGCATTATATTTAAAAACTAGTTCAAATAAAACACTATCAAAACCATTTAATTATTAACTGTAGTTGTAATATTTCCAAGTTGAACAGATAACACCTTGTACTGTTTATCTGTACTGTGGTTATATTTTCTCTGGGTAGTTTACTCGCTGTCCCTCAGATTGTGACTCCCCCTCTACCCCTCTACCCCTCTCCCCCTCTCTCTCTCCCTCTCTCTCTCTCTCTCTCCCTCTCCCTCTCCCTCTCTCTCTCACAGCAGGCGCAGCAGCAGGCGGCGTTGATGGCGTCGGTGGGGCAGGGCGGGTACCTCAGCCCCATGGCGGCCTTTGCCGCCGCTCAGATGCAGCACATGGCCGCCATCAACGGGCTGCCTGGCGCGCCCCTGACCCCCACCTCAGGTGAACCCAAAACGCCCCGCTCTCTCCCCCGCCCCTGTCCCACCCCGACCCCCCCCGCCCCCCCCCTCCTCTCCTCCTCCTGAGCACAGCAGATCGGCCCTGACCCCCACCTCAGGTGAACCCAAACCCCCCCCCTACACCTGCCTGCTGTCTCTCTACACTCTCCTCTCACTCTGAGGCGCTCTGTCAGGACTGGAGAAATGGCCACACTGCTCTCTGTGAGGATCGTTCCAAAAGCGTGAACTGAATTCCAAGCGCTTCTCCCCGGATTGAAAAGGAGTTGACCTCGAATTGACATCTGTTATGTCCTCTCCTGGCCCTCCTCTCCATTCCGCCCCTCCCAATTTGACACCTCCTCTCCTCCACGATTGTCATCATCTACTCTCTACACCCCCCCCCCCCCCCCCGCCCCCGTTCTTCTCCACCCGACACTTATGCCTTCAGCTTCTAACTATCTCTCTCTCTCACCTCTCCACTGTTTTTTCCTTCTCTCTGTACCTCAAACCACTTTTTTTCTTTTTTCTTTTTACCTCATCCACTTTGAACTCCTCCCCTCTCAATTTAAATTGACATAAATTTTAACTTGCATATGACAAGCATAATTTTTGTATACAAGATAACTGAAATCAATGATAATGAATCATGAAATATGATAGCAAAACGAGAACAGAACAAATAAAGGGACTTATAGCTATTCCTAAAATAATAATAAGTGTGAATTTGTACTGTATAGTATTTACAATTTTGGGAAGAAAGTTTCTTTAATTTGTTTATATTCCCTCTCTCTCTCTCTCTCTCTCTCTCTCTCTCTCAGGTGGAAGCACGCCCCCAGGTATCGCCGCCCCCACGGTGACCAGCATCCCCTCCCCCATCAGTGTGAACGGTTTCACGGGTCTGCCGCCCCCCCAGGCAAACGGCCAGCCCCCCGCCGAGGCCGTCTTCACCAACGGGATACACCCTTACCCAGGTGAGACCCCACAAGCAGACGCACACGCCTCATCACCGCAGATTACAGAGAGACCACCCAGCTGTACGCTGTCTTCAAATACTTTAATGAGACCCCACAAGCAGACGCACACGCCTCATCACCGCAGATTACAGAGACCACCCAGCTGTACGCTGTCTTCAAATACTTTAATGAGACCCCACAAGCAGACGCACACGCCGCATCACTGCAGATTGACAGTTATTGTGAATATCTATATCTTCATCATCATCTTCATCAAATTTTCAGTCTGTATCATCGTTAGTAATACTGACCTCTTTAATTATTAACTCGTTAATTATGTTCATTGATAATTAATTTTAAGAATACACCAAAACATTTATAATTATCAATGATGATTTTATTTGAATACAGTGAAACTACTGGAATTAAGTTGAATAAATAAAACCAAATGGCCATTGTCACCGAACACATACACATTACCACAACTAATACCACCGTGACAATGACAGAACCACCCTTACTGTCTGTACCTATGAAAATATATGCTTTCATCTCTGGTTGAGTCTTTAAAACCACTAAAGAAGCACTGAAATAAGTGAGAAATGTCACGTTGGGAGCTTGGAAGATGGTACACCTCCACACTCTGCATTGCAGGGTTCATAGAGAAGGAGATGGAGATGGTGTAATCGTATGCAGATTGAGAAACCGCTTCCCTGACTCAGCCTGTTTGCTTTACCCAAAACCTTATCTGTCACAAAACCGCCAGCGCAATTGGGCATAATGTAATCTAAATGACTCTGATGTAAATAGTTTTATATTTCAGTCATTCATTACTCTCCCTCCGTGCGATCCTAATCACGGACAGCTCTAATATCTAAGTGCTTATATCGATCTCATTCCTGACGTGCGGTCGACGGGAGGGGGGGGGGGGGGGTTGATTACTGTCCGTTGCCATGTTTACAGTTGCCATGTTTACAGTAGCCCCCCCTCCCGGTAATCCACACCACATCTGTCATTAAGTGTGCCCCCCCCCCACCCCCCAAATCTTCTGATGTACCCCCGGAGCAGGAGGAAATGTACTCTACCAATGTCTCACAGTTTTACAGGAGATCATTTTTAGAGAGGAGTCGGAGAAGGGAGAAGTGGGCGTGGCTCAACGGAGTTGTTTTGGGGTTCAGGGGAGCTGCTTCCTGTCCTCTCTCACTGAAGGTACCCAACCCCCCCAACTAACATTTCTAAGCCCTAGCCTTAGTGGATGTCCTCACTCACCCGTTGTACCCTTTAGTGTCCAGTTGGTGGCAGTGTTGTTGCAGTCAGTGCGTGGTGTGACTATGGCGTGCAGTGCTGTCGGTTTCGCTGTGTCATAGCACGCTGTTGTGCTGCGCTGTGTTTCTCTGTCGTGCTAAGCTCCTCCCCTTTGTGGCGCTCAGTGGCGGGTCTAAAGATCGGCCATTCCGCGATCTTGCCTGCTCTTGTGTACAGCGGCTGCAGCCGAGTGCATGTGCGTACACCCGCTGTTCAGAGCAATGTTCAACACAGAACCCATTTTGTTTCTTTTTGTTTTTTTTAAATGGATGGAAAATCCTACTGGATGAGCTACTTCAAACTGTGCACACAATTCTATCAAAGTCAATGTGAAGAGTTGGTTTATGTAGTGATCGGAGGTATACTACCTTCAGCAGGACTACAACTGTAACTCCAGCTCAGCGTTAAGCTTCATCTGGGGGACAGCTGTAACTCTGGCCCAGTGTTAAGCTTCATCTGGGGGACAGCTGTAACTCTGGCTCAGTGTTAAGCTTCATCTGGGGGACAGCTGTAACTCTGGCTTAGTGTTAAGCTTTGCCTGGGGTACAGCTGTAACTCTGGCTCAGTGTTAAGCTTCATCTGGGGGACAGCTGTAACTCTGGCTCAGTGTTAAGCTTCATCTGGGGGACAGCTGTAACTCTGGCTCAGTGTTAAGCTTTGCCTGGGGTACAGCTGTAACTCTGGCTCAGTGTTAAGCTTCATTTGGGGGACAGCTGTATCTCTGGCTCAGTGTTAAGCTTCATCTGGGGACAGCTGTAACTCCAGCTCAGTGTTAAGCTTTGTCTGGGGACAGTTGTAACTCCAGCTCAGTGTTAAACTTCATCTGGGGACAGTTGTAACTCCAGCTCAGTGTTAAGCTTAATCTGGGGACAGTTGTAACTCTGGTTCAGTGTTAAGCTTCATCAGGGGACAGCTGTAACTCTGGCTCAGTGTTAAGTGTCTGGGGTACAGCTGTAACTCTGGTTTGGTGTATTGTGTTGGGGGGTGGATCCATATTCTCTTTGGTAAATTTGTATAAAGTTATTAAGCAGTTTTCTTCATTAGGGAAACTTTCTGAACTTTTTTGTTACTGTAGGAAGAAAGCATGAGAGAGCAGCTCCTCGCAGACACCTGCTCTCTTTCTCTCTCTCTAACCTCCCTGTTCTCTCTCTCTCTCTCTCTCTCTAACCTCCCTGTTCTGTCTCTCTCTAACCTCCCTGTTCTCTCTCTCTAACCTCCCTGTTCTCTCTCTCTATCTAACCTCCCTGTTCTCTCTCTCTCTCTCTCTAACCTCCCTGTTCTCTCTCTCTCTCTCTCTCTAACCTCCCTGTTCTCTCTCTCTCTCTATCTAACCTCCCTGTTCTCTCTCTATCTAACCTCCCTGTTCTCTCTCTCTCTAACCTCCTTGTTCTCTCTCTCTCTGCCTTCCTCTGTCCCTCTCTCTCTCTCTCCCACCCGCTCTCCCTCCCTCCATTCCTATGTCCCTCCCTCACTCCCTCTCTCCCTCTCTCTCTCCCTCTCTCTCTCCCCCTCCCTCCCTCTCCCTCCATCTCTCTCTGCAGCTCAGAGTCCCACAGCAGCCGACCCCTTACAGCAGGCCTACGCAGGAGTCCAGCAGTATGCAGGTCCGAGACTGTGTGTGTGTGTGTGTGTGTGTGTGTACATGAGTACTGATGCACTACTGGTGTGTGTGTGTGTGTGTGTGTGTGTGTGTGTGTGTGTGTGTGTGTGTGTGTGTGTGTGTGTGTGTGTGTGTGTGTGTGTGTGTGTGCATGCATACTGATGCACTGCCGGTGTGTGTGTGTGTGTGTGTGTATACATGAGTACTGATGCACTACTGGTGCATTGCCGGTGTGTGTGTGTGTGTGTGTGTGTGTGTGTGTGTGTGTGTGTGTGTGTGTGTGTGTGTGTGTGTGTGTGCATGAGTACCGATGCACTGCCGGTGTGTGTGTGTGTGTGTGTGTGTGTGTGTGTGTGCATGAGTACTGATGCATTGCCGGTGTGTGTGTGTGTGTGTGTGTGTGTGTGTGTGTGTATGCATGAGTACTGATGCACTGCCGGTGTGTGTGTGTGTGTGTGTGTGCATGAGTACTGATGCATTGCCGGTGTGTGTGTGTGTGTGTGTGTGTGTGTGTGTGTGTGTGTGTGTGCATGAGTACTGATGCACTGCCGGTGTGTGTGTGTGTGCATGAGTACTGATGCACTGCCGGTGTGTGTGTGTGTGTGTGTGTGTGTGTGTGCATGAGTACTGATGCACTGCCGGTGTGTGTGTGTGTGTGTGTGTGTGTGTGTGTGCATGAGTACTGATGCACTGCCGGTGTGTGTGTGTCTCAGCAGCCTACCCTGCTGCATATGGACAGATCAGCCAGGCCTTCCCCCAGCCTCCCCCCCTTATCCCACAGCAACAGAGAGAAGGTGAGACTGACCACACCTCCATATACATGCATTATACACACCCTCATACACACACATCATACACACCCTCATACACACGCATCATACACACCCTCATACACACACAGCATACACACCCTCATAGACACACATCATACACACCCTCATACACACAGCATACACACCCTCATAGACACACATCATACACACCCTCATACACACAAACATCATGCACACACAGCATACACACACCCTCATACACACGAACATCATACACACACAGCATACACACACCCTCATACACACAAACATCATACACACACAGCATACACACACCCTCATACACACACAGCATACACACCCTCATACACACAAACATCATACACACACAGCATACACACACCCTCATACACACAAACATCATACACACACAGCATACACACACCCTCATACACACACAGCATACACACCCTCATAGACACACATCATACACACCCTCATACACACAAACATCATACACACACAGCATACACACACCCTCATACACACAAACATCATACACACACAGCATACACACACCCTCATAGACACACATCATACACACCCTCATACACACAAACATCATACACACACAGCATACACACACCCTCATATACACGAACATCATACACACACAGCATACACACACCCTCATACACACACATCATACACACCCTCATACACACATCATACACACCCTCATACACACACATCATACACATGCATCATACACACCCTCATACACACGAACATCATACACACACAGCATACACACACCCTCATACACACGCATCATACACACGCATCATACACACACATCATACACACCCTCATACACATGCATCATACATGGCCGTCATACACACATATCATACACATACCATCTTATGTATACACAAACCCTCGTACACATCATACACACACCATACATACATATGCACCATGCACACATCAAATACACATATATACACCACACATCATACACACATTTCACATCATACACACATCACGCACACATGTAAATGCATAACACTCACACAAACACATATACATACACATGCAAGCACACACGTTTATGTGTGTGTGTAGCCTCACTCTCTTCTCTCTTTCCGTCTGTGTTCCCTCTTTCTCTTTCTCTATTGTATCCCCCTTTCTCATATATACACAACATCTCCTCGTCCTCTTCTTCTACTCTACCTCTTAATTCTCTTCCTTTATCCATGGCTCCCATTCACTCCTCCCTCTCTCCCCCCCATCTCCTCCATATCTCTCCCTCCCTCCTTCTCGCTCCAGGGCCGGAGGGGTGTAACCTGTTTATCTACCACCTCCCTCAGGAGTTTGGAGACGGCGAGCTCATGCAGTCCTTTCTGCCTTTCGGTAATGTCATCTCCTCCAAAGTGTTTGTGGATCGGGCGACAAACCAAAGTAAATGCTTTGGTGGGTAAAAACAATAAAAACCTGTAAAGATTTTTTTTTTACTAATAACTTTTTTTTAAATTTCATTTTGCTGCAGCTAAGATTTCAGAAAGAGAGCGAGAGAGGGAGGGAGGGAGGGGGGAGAAGGACAGGAAGGAAGAGAGAAAGCCAGATGATCCTGTGAAATGAACGAGTGAATGATTCAGAGGGAATGATAGATAAGAGATACACACGGCATGCCTGAGGATCAGAAAGCCAGTGGAATAGGGGCAAGGCCTGAGTTATGTGACAGAGACCCTAAACAGCTCCTAAAGTGTGTCACAGTTTATTGATGGGTGCAGTAACGTGATTGGGCCTGGGGTGAAAGTGGAATCCTCCGAACTAACCTTTCCTTCCAGAGAAAACGCCTCCTTTTTTGTGTACAGATGAGATACATCAATAATTGGTGAATAATTCTTAAATATAAGAATTATATTTAGATACTTATATATAATTTTTAGATATTCATTCAGTTTTAGTGTACATCCTCACAGTTTCAGTGTACATCCTCACAGTTTTAGTGTACATCCTCACAGTTTCAGTGTACATCCTCACAGTTTTAGTGTACATC
This sequence comes from Synaphobranchus kaupii, assembly GCA_029718625.1. NCBI lineage: Eukaryota > Metazoa > Chordata > Actinopteri > Anguilliformes > Synaphobranchidae > Synaphobranchus > Synaphobranchus kaupii. Next base: position 3,639,382 of record CM056392.1, read on the forward strand.
CTCACAGTTTTAGTGTACATCCTCACACATTTAATGTACATCCTCACAGTTTTAGTGTACATCCTCACAGTTTTAGTGTACATCCTCACAGTTTTAGTGTACATCGTCATAGGTTTAGTGTACATCCTCACAGTTTTAGTGTACATCCTCACAGTTTTAGTGTACATCCTCACAGTTTTAGTGTACATCGTCATAGGTTTAGTGTACATCCTCACAGTTTTAGTGTACATCCTCACACATTTAATGTACATCCTCACAGTTTTAGTGTACATCCTCAGTTTTAGTGTACTCTTCATTAAAGTGCTGATATTTATTGATTTTTTTTTTTTTTTTTTGCGAAGATTGCATGCATTCTTGCGTCATGTCTGCCAAACTACAATTCCCAGAATGCTCTTTGAAGCTTTGTGGTCATGCCTCTTCCACCTCTATAATGTGTCAAATAGACAGATGTCGATTCCTACTTCCACACGTCATGACTATTAGCACAGCTAGTAGTTTGCTAAAACAGACGTGAATTCAACATCCACTCAGAGCAATATAAAGTTGAATTGTTTAGACTACAACTACGACTTAGCATGGCATTTATAGTCTGAATGTACATATTTCAGTGATTAGGATTTTTTAATAAGTAGCAATTTGTTGAGAGGAAAGGTGGGGTGGAGCAATGAATTCTGGGATTTGTATGAGGGTTAGATAGAATGAAGATGGTTAAGAGACCAGAGAAGTATTTAAAATTAGCTTTTGTTTGTAGTTTTTAAAACAAATACACACATATTTTCAATATAGAAACTTTCTACATTAAATTTAAGGAGCAAAATGTCGATATTTCAGTGAAGTTACCCATAATGCCTATGGACTAATAGAATTACTTTCTTTTAAAACCTTTTTTTTTATATGGCAACTCTTTTCAAGACAACTGTACCATGTAATATTTCTGAATATAATTATTGATACATAAAAAAGGTTTTCAGCTGAACAATAATCAGCTCTAAAATGTTCAATGTTCAATCACTAAAACTCAAATTTTATATATTCCATATGCTTAAAAATGTAAGCACCTTTCCTCTATATGAAAAATACTTCTTCAAAAAATTCTTTAATATAAAATGTTACATTTTGACTTGACATTCATGCTGTTTGATGTTGTTTATTACTGCCCGGCATAAAATGAGGCATTCTTTTACCCAAATGCCAGTACTGTGAACACTGGTCAGCTCTGTTACCATGGCAACGTCACAGTTCATTGCCATAGGAACATTTGACCTTTATGTGAATGATGTTGTAATATTGTTACATGTCCAAGTCATCGAATCGAACTCAGGATTTTTTTTTTGTTTTATGTTTCGGGTTTTCTTAAATTGTTTTATTTTATGGAAAGATTAAAATAACTGCTGTTTCAAAGTGGTATTTCATAAGTGACATTTCTATTACCACGCCTAAATAACTGTGCCACAAATTCAAAAATCATGTGACTTGATAGAGTATTCCGCCATTCTGTAGTGCCACATATATCTGGTACCAGGGTTGACGGTGGACTTACGTAGTTCATATTTGTATAAGATCACATTTGCTAGTCCTGTGTCAGTTATATGAAGTTACACATGGTATGCATGCCACGGAGGGGCCAAGAGAAGAGTATGGATTGTCTGATAATACATTTCCCTGTTAAAATGTATATTTTACATTTAAATATAAACCAGAGATAGACAATGGCGCTCATCACTGCAAGTTCACTGGGATAATAATCCTAAATGATGAATATCTTGTATATATCTTTATTGAAGATGTGAATTATGATGATGACTGTATAATAAAGATACTCTCGTTGAGGATACAGTGCGTAGAGACGTTGATGAAAGATAGCAGATTGCTCTGTAGTACAATCATCACCAGAAATGAGTCTACTGACAGCAGACCTGGGTCAAATGCTTCCACATGTTTGGCACTAGCAAACGTTTGTTAAGGAAACTTCTATTTACACAGTGATTCAGAACTTAACTCTTCCCTCTAGTGATTGCACATTTTGGTTAGTGACAGTATCATTGAAAATTATCAACGATCTGCAAGAGTTTTCAAATGTCACATTTCCCAGCTGAAGCATTTCAAATACATATTTGGCCTAGGTCTTACTGACAGCCCTAATAAACAGTTTTTATTTGGCCTAGGTCTTACTGACAGCCCTAATAAAGTTTTTTTCAAACGTATTTGTTGAATGACCGTGGCAAGGCTCCGCCTATTTGATTTTAGCATGTTTTTTAGAATAGAAAACCTGTCACAATCCTCACAACCCTTCTTGTGGCCTATAAAAATGTTTGAATGTGCAACCTCTGTCAACATGTTCAGAATAAGTTCAATACATTTGCAGTGCAGGAAGCAATGGTTTTGAGCTCCCAGCATGCAAATCCACCACAAGAAGTCCAGGACATCCAAGCACTGGCACACTTGCTGTCAGAATTAACAGCTGGTCCCTTATGGAATTAAAATATACTGCAATATATCACAATATGTGTGTGGAATTAGTTTGGAAAATATAATGAGTATATTCCACAGTAGTATTTGGAATATTTAGGTATATTTTTTTTTTTATTTCAGTATATTGCAGTATATTCCATTTCCGTGAAGGAGTACTAGCATAAGCTGGAATTATCCAGTCTGGAAACTGAGTGATTGATTAACTGTGAAGAGCTAAGGCTGTCCTGAGAGAGAGAGTGGGCCTACCCCACTCCTGGTGGGATAGAGTGGGCCTACCCCACTCCTGGTGGGCTAGCCTATGACTCTGTCAGCAGCAGCCTGTTCCAAATACTGCAACTCTTTACATGCTGATTCAATTTGTGCCACTGACCAAACAAAATGTGCCACTGACCAAAAAGCTAAATCATACGAAGGAAGGATTGTGTTCTTATTACTGGTTAGACTTTTTCACTGTAGTGCAAAGCTGCAACATATTTCACTCAGGCCTGGTAAGCAGACAGTGAATGTATCTGTGTACCAGTGAATGTACGTGTCATACAGTATATGTGATGTGTGAGTCATGTGACAGTGCTGGTGCTTGCGTAATATATATATATATAAATTTGCATTTTGTATGATGTCATGTTGCACAGACCCAGCTGAAGTGAAATAGTCTGAGTCTCTGAAGAAACAGAATAAGCTCACCGTGCTTCCTCTTCTCTCTGTCCCTCTTCTCCTCCTTTCATCTTTCCGTTTTCCGCCCTCGCCCCTGACCCTTTCTGTTCTCCCTCCTCCTTTTCTTTGCTCGCTCCCTCTCTCTCTCTCTCTCTCTCTCTCTCTCTTAATCCCTTTGTCTCGTTTTTAACCTTGAAACTTGAATCATTCGACCTCCTCCCTCCTCTTTCCTACCTCTCCGTCTCTCTTTCACCCCACCTCATTCTCTCCCTCCCTCCCTCCCTCCCCCCTCCCACCCCAGGATTCGTCAGTTTTGATAACCCCGCCAGCGCCCAGGCAGCCATCCAATCAATGAACGGCTTCCAGATCGGCATGAAGCGTCTAAAGGTGCAGCTGAAGAGGCCGAAGGACGCTAACCGCCCCTACTAGCCCCGCCCCCTCCCCCCCTCCCCACCCCACCCCACCCCCCCCCCCCCCCCCAACCTTCGCCCTGCTGGCGAACACCGCTGGAGCACACGGGACAAACAGGTGAGCCCCTCCCCCCCCCCTATCGAACGATCCGCCGGTCACTCCCCCAAATGAAACAACAGCCCGTTTGAGTTTACAGAGCATTAGAGTCAGTGACTGAATATGATCCTTATTCCCTGCCCCCGGTCCACTCAGACCCCTGTGCCCTTCACTTTGCAAGCAGTGTGCAAAAGAAATCCTGCAACACTCTATCCATACTAGTGAGGAAGCAGTCGGTAATATGTCTCGCTCTTGTACCACAGACGTGTATACATGCTCGGTCTTGTGCTACAAGTTGTAGGTTTACTTCCTGAAATTGTTGGACGAGTGTGCTCCTAAATCCCCTCAACAAAACCCCCGGAAACAAGGGTTTCATCCGGGGGATTTTAAGTGCCCCCATTTCTGAAAAAAAGTCAAAAGCTTTTTGACGAAGTCGACTCAAATACGCGCCCTCAAAGGGGTGAAGGGATCACATTCGGTCACGGCCAGCGTCACCCCCAAAAAACGAATGAGGACTTAGGAGTCCGCAGAATAGAACTGCCTGCTGCTCCCGAGAGAGAGAGAGAGAGAAAGGGAGGGAGAGGGAGGGAGAGAGGGAGAGGGAGAGGGGGGCGCAGTGAAGTTCTAATGTCTCTCTCATCTCTTCATCTCTTCCTCTTTGTGATGGAGAATCTGCATAGCGTCATTTATTCTGTTCACAGGAGCCTATTTCATATTCATACAGCTAGTGGAGCATCTCGGCACCAGTGCCTCGCTCTGGGACTGCTCCTCTGTTTGTTTATTTATTTGTGAAGTGTTTTGTTTGGGAGGTTGAAGGATGGTGGCCTCAGAGCGGAGCATGAACCTGACAACCTTCTGGTGCTAAAGCCAGGGCTGTCCACCGCACAGTCATCCTATTTTTATTTTTTTGCATTATGTATGTGATGTGTTCCAGGTACTTCAGGACCAGCTTGTCTTACAAACAATCTGACTGTGTTTTCAATTAAATAGCAGAATTATAGTAGTTTTTTTTTTTTTTTCTCCAGAAAGAAAATGAGTTAAATGTGGAAAGAAACACAGAAAACTCAGCCAGTATGTGTTGATTATTGCAAGCAATTAACTGAAGAGAAATGCTGAGGAGCTCAACGATTATGTTAATGTACAAAATAACAGCTTTTGTTTGTTTACCACCCAGGTTTTATGGCGTCAGGATGCACGTTTGGCGACATGAAAAAAAGACCTTGAAATAAAATTTAAAAAACCAATTCAAAAAGGGGGCTGGAACACAACCACAACACAACAGAAATGAACGGGGATAAATCCAACCACAGAATTGTAACGCTGCTTTTGGATGTCAGTACTGGAATTCAGCAGAACACTGTGTGTAGCAGCAAGGGTGTCTCTGGACCTGGGATTACCCCACCCCCCCACCCCCCACCCCCCCAATCAACCTTTTCTGGACCAGGCGGGATCACCACAACAAAAAGACTGTCAGAAAAAGAACAAAAAACAAAAAGAAACAAACTAACTGACTGACTGACTCTCACAGAGCAGATGGAGAAGAGAAGACCTGAACAGTCCTGATGAATTTAAAAGAAAACTTTTTTTGAAAAAAGAAATCAAAAGACGTTTCCTACACTGAGTTCTGCGAGGGGGGCACCAACCCACAAAAGAGAAACGAAGGAGGCAGATTATGAACATTAAAGTCAACTGCTTTTCACAGGAAAGGAGCATTTTTTTTTTTTAAGGGGACGTGATATTTCAGGACAACAAACTCTTAGTGATTCGGTTTGGCCATCTTTACTTGGAGTGCCTGTCCGTTTCCAGGGGATACGGTTGCCGCGGCAAGCAGTGGCAACAGTGTCTAGGGAGTCTTACCCACCATTCCGCAGTTGTTTTAGGGACCAAATGACCAAACATTTTTATCACTTAAAGACTTGTAGCTGCAGTGTAACATACTTGGACCATCACATCTCTTTTGCTGTTTGAGCAGGCTTAAGAGTTATGTTTGAGAAAAAAAATGTAAAATGATACTATAAATATATATATACAATATATATACTGTATATACATACATATATATTGCTGGTATGCTTTTTAAAAATGGCAACTATTTCGGATCGCCTGTGAGAACACTCATTTCGCTAGTTTACAATAACTACTCACTATCAGAGTATTTATTTTTCTCTGTTCTTTTCACCTGAACCTAAACAAAACCCGATAGCTAAATGAACATAATATATGTGTGTATACAAAATATATGAACATGTTTATATTTACAGTACATATATATGTATAACATACACATGCAAAAAGTATTCGTATATATCTGCGCATATATATGAATACATATGTTACTCAAACTTATATATGTGTTTATATGCATATATTTTATATATATGTGTGTGTATATAGAACTGCTATTGAACCTAATATGTAGAACTGTAATTTTACTGTAGATTTTAGCTGGTCTCCAACACTGCTCTTGCCAAACTGCTTTGGACTAAACTGGGTAGAATCGCAATTATGGCAGCTCCCAAACTGCAAGCATTCCACTCTCTTCTGAAACATATGTGCTTACATATATATTTACATATATATATGTGTGTGTATATTGATATCTGTACATATGTGTATATGTTATTTGAAACCTGCGGGAGGCCAGTTCTCAGAGCAACAGGCTGTCTGATCTTTCCTTAAGAACTGGGGGCTGCCGTCATAAACGATCTTCCCTACCCGCTGCGTACACGGACACTGAGCAAAGAATCAGCCATCTCTTAAACTTGAACTAAAACCAACATATCATAGCCGTTATTTATCTCGCCGCGACGCGTGCACGTCTTGCAGCCGCGCCCTCTTGTGCTTCAGTAGGTGCCCTGTGTCACCTGACACCTGTCGCAGTAGTCCGTTTAGTCATGGGCAGCCCCTTTCTATTATGCCAAAACCACTATCAAGTCTAGTTCAACCCACAAGTATTGCTAATTGAGCCACTGCTATTGCTAATTGCTAATGGAAAAAAAAGAAAAAAAAAAGAAAAAGGACTGCATTTCGGTAACGAATAAGATGGAACGCAGGGTATTGAAGAAAGTGGTGGCGACTTGCCACCACGTACGCGGTCACAAAGTCGGAGATTAAGCCGGTAAAAACAGCGCGCCCATCCCCGTCTGGCTCATTTCCGGAATGCGGAATCCTGCATGTCCTCCACAGCTCAACCTGCAGTATATGACTTTAAAAGTTCTGACCCAACATTTTGTCTTGCAATGTAAGTGGTCTGAACTGTCCTATGAAAATTGTAGTGTAAATTAGGGTAGTACTAGGGCTGGCCAATATACTCGTTTGATAATTATGAAATATTTTCTTTGAGCACAATAACGGTCATTGCAACCATGTGGCGTGTTCCCTTTCCGTATGTTTTTCTTTTATTATACCTGATGCTGTAGTAAACATCCAAAATTCAGAGGCAACAGGAAATGCTTCTCGAAATAAATAACACCACTGATATCTATTAGATGTTCATAAGACAGCCAATCAACAGCAAGGTTGTACAGCTTCCATGTGATCATGTGATGTGTTTTTGCCAATCACATGGAAGCTGCAAAGCTGCATTACATCACATTGTGGTGATGACCATTATTGGGCTCGAAAAAATATTCAAATTAGTATATCGCCCAGCCCTAGGTAGTACTCTTAAGCCTTAATTTGCAGCAGTTCTGCCTCCTAAAAACAATGTTTAAAAACCGGGGAGTGGACTTTAACCAATAAATTTGACTCCAAGAAAGGACAAACCAAATAATCCAGATGGCGATGGGAACGCTTGTGTGTTCGGCGGCTTACGGATTCCCCCGTACTTTTCTGCGCAGACCCATCCTAAAACCAGAAAGGCGGAGTCACAGACCCCGCCCCCTGCTTGTACATCCAGCCCCAAGACAGACAGACCGAACAGATGTCTAACTCCTCCCCTCGCCATTACTGTCTATCAGCTCGGCTGCAACTGTTTACATAAAACGATTCAACAGAACAAAGTGTTTTAAAAAAATAAAAATTAAAAATAAAGATTGAGAGACAGAGCAGAGCTTTTAATATATATATAAATCAATGAATATATGTAAATGTTTCTTTTTGTTGCTCTGTTTTTCTCTGTAAATAGGTTTGCATATTTTATAGGACTTTTACTTCTACCTACAAGGACTGGGTAAAGAGCAAACTTTAAATACTTAAAAAAGACTAAGGGAATAAAAGAGTAATCAATAAAAAAAAACCAGGTAACAAGGAGTTCTAGGGGTCTATGGCATGAGTAGAGGGCGTGCAAATCCAGGTTTTTAACAAGAGATCTGTCAGGGAGTGCATCGAGTTCAATATAAAGAAAATCAGATTAACGTTTATTTTCACATTTATTTAAATGCACATTATTTATTTAAATGCAAATTTATTTATTTATTTATTTATTTCCTGGCATTTTTCTAGCAAACTGCCGATGATTCTTGCCTGTTGTGTTATTTATTATAAATGTTTGCTGAAGAGTTTGTGCTGGGGGTTATGCTTCTGTGAGCAGATGTGCTTTTTAATTATTTATTCACAATGGACACAAGAGGAATACTCTTCACAGCAGTAAATCCTCATTCCTAATGCATAACATCTCCTCAAAGCTGGCTTGAGCTTCATTTTCTGAATCGAACATTTACCCAAGCAAAGCTAAATAAAACGGTACAAAGCCTCGAGTAAATTCTGCCAGGAAAATATTATATCACCTGAATGGGCAACAGGTGCTTTTTTTAAGTTACAAAAAAGATTATGAAGCTGAACGATGAGTGAAGTTGATGTGCTATCATGTGGATGAAGCAAATCTGTGCTTGCTTGAGCATTCCAGACCAAACCCAAACCAGACCTAGCCAATTCTTCTACTTCTGGTGCTCTTGACCAACCTGAGTGGATTGAGACATTAAAACCCTGTCGGTACTTATAGTTTCTCCATAGACAGCTCTCTGCTCATTTAAATATGCACAGAAAACCATTTCTCAAAAATGTCCAGGGTGCAGTTTGTACACGGTGGCACGGTGCCCTTTCGGACATTTAGTGAAAAGCACATCTCACTCTTTTGAGGGATTCGCAAGCATCAGCTGTAGTTTTCCTTTTTTTCTCTCTCTTTTTTTTACTTTTTTGTTGTTGAATTGTCTTTTTCAGCCCAAATTGCGAAATGAAAAAAAAACAGCTTTCCCCGACAGATTTTTGGATTTCTCCATAATGAAAATCTGTGGCGGGTAAAACGCAGTCCTGTTTTTGGTCTGGGTTTAAAGGAAGCAGTCTGCCGTGATCACTGGTCCACCTAGCTACTGAGCACATACCGAAAATCTGCAGCTCTACTTGACCCTCAAGAGAGGGGATTACTACTTGATCCTCAACTCTAAGCTCACAGAACATATCCCAGCATGCTCTTGGTGCCAACAAGTACTGTGTACATTATGAATGCAACATGAACAGATTTTCACTTTCAGCTCTTGCTTGGGATTAACCTAGGCGATCCTCTTGACCTCTCTTTGCGGTCAGAGCACAAATTAGCCTTGACCCTCATTGTCTGCGGTGATTTACCGTTTTAATTTAATCTATAGCAGGACTCCCACACAAACCTTCGCTCCCACTAGAAACTGCACTAAACCAAACCCATGAATACATCAACAACTATTTGTTTGGCTCGTTGGGCACTTGACCATAGAGAAGGTACCCCCACCCAACATAACCCCCTTAATGGGGTCCAAAGTGCAAGCTGCTATCCCCTTGACTATAACCTGAGTTCCTCATCTTATCAGGCGCTGATCTGATGATGTAATTCATGTGTATTCATATACACACAATCTAACAGTGTTTTCACTCATTGTTATAGGTTGGGATGAAGCAGGATATGGTAAAATGTAAGCAGTTATGGTACACTGATTATAATTGGGACATTTATTTGGAGAGATTAAAAAAAAGCAATTTCAAATAAAAATAAAATGAAAAAAAAACTATGCAGGAAGGTGGGGGTGTGAGTGCCGTGAGTGTGTGTGCGTGTGTGTGTATGTATGGAGAGCCACCTGTCTGTCACTATGAGGCAGGCTTCTCATTGGACAGTGAGCTTCGCTGTTCCTGCCCCATCTCTAGACTGCCTAAATCTCTGGTCCCTGGACCCCATGTAATTTACTGAATGATGCGTTTCAGCTTAGCCAGAAATAAAGCACAGTGATGAATCACGGTCTCTGTGTGGTCTCTTCTCTGTCATCATTTACATGGTATCTCTGTATTTTGGATTTTTCAATGACCGCTTTATTACTGTACACAAACTTTTCTCTTTTTTCAGATTATTACAAGGTCATAAGGACACCCAGCCCCATTTGGATCATAACAAACATCTTGAGAAAGTGTAAAATTAACACAAATGAACTAGAATGGCACTCAGAGAGATGCTACACCCGCGTGTGTCGACCCTGAGCCTAACATGCATGGGGCTAAAACTGTGATCTTGCACTGTGAAGTCCGGCATTGACTGATTGGGGGGGAAAAAATGAGATTCAGGTCATTGCCCAACTGTCAACATTTCTACAAAGTTTCATCACAATCTGAGTAGAATTGTTTGAGTTATGGATGATAGGGACACAAACACACACAGACCTGAGCAAAAACAATACCCCCTGCTACGCGCACATGGGTGAAATTACACAATTGCTCACACATACACCTCGTTAACCAGCTAGAAAACTGCTGAGCAACATAAGTGATACAAGTACATAAGCTCACATAGTGTTTTCTACTGCATAAATAGCCAGTTAGTTATTGGGCTAAGAGCAGAAAGTTAAACAGATATTCAATTAGCGAACTATCCAACTATAACTATGAGCAAGAAGCACTGCTATTTCCATGACTGACAAGACCCGGGGTTGATAGCTAATATGGTATTGACAAGTGTGCGCATTCTGTAAGTAAGCAGTAAAAAGCGCATTTTTAATATATGTGCCGTGTAAAAAAAATTGATTTAGTGCTTTTCATGGTTCCAAAGAAAGTTTAGATGGCCTCTAGTCAAATTTCTCAAAATGCTAATTTTCAGAAGGCCACGGAAGGCCCGTTTCAAAATCAATATCTTTTCGGTTGAACAGAATATGACATACTAACACAATGATTCCATTAGTGTTAAGAAATAAGAAATACAGCTGATTCGGTTTGTTTATAACTGAATCAAAATGTTTTGCAACAAACCCAAACAGCTAGATATGAGTATATAGATATGAGTTTCGGCTTGGAGGCTGTAGTTCAGAGATGTTTTTGTGGTTAGAAAAGCATCACAGTAAGTATTCTTGACATGTAATAACATCTGTACATGACATCGATATTATGGCTCTGCAAGACAGTTGAAATTCATTCATTACTGTAAATGGATCCATGCTGGAGCACACCTGCCCCAAGAAGAAACTTCACCTGTCTCAGGTGAGCAAAGCCAAAAGCAACACTCTACAGGCAATTATTATTATTTTAATTCAGCTTTACTATACAGAAATAAAAAGCTTAAAGACATATTGAATCAAGTGCAGATACATTAAAAACTACACTAAGGGCTTGATTTACTAATTTACTAAGCACATGCAAAACCTTTTAGCACACGCAAAACCAATAACATGACCAATGATTGGTCATGGTATTTGTTTTGCACCAACCAATAATTGGTTGCGTTATTAGTTTTACACGTGCTAAAAGGTTTTGCACGCGCTTAAGGTCTTAGTAAATCAGATTCAATGTAATATGGGCCCAACCCGCTTTAACGTGGGTTTCCTGTCATACAGAAAGTATAGAAACAGTTCTAGAGGGAGAGAAAGGGTTTGCTTGTGAAAGCTTTTGAAGGAGGGTATAAGAACAGGACAGAAATAACAGTGAGGACGGTAGTCATGACAGGAACAGGATATTTGGCCATCGAATTTCTTAATTTACCTCGTCTGGAGAGACACAGCCTGGAGGTCCAGTGCGGCCCCTCCACAGACGAATCATGGCCCTTCTAACATTGACGAATCATGGCCCTCCTAACATTGAGGAGAGTTTATTATTCTTTTTTATATTCAAAATACATCACTGCGACTACGCGACTATGTTTGCGGTCCTCCCACAGGTGACAGAAGAATGAAGCTATTAATATTTCAAGACGTTGTCTTAACTTTGTTTAAACGTCTTTTTCATGCATTTATAAAGAGCACATGGAAAATGCATCACTCAACTTCTAACATTTGCAACAAAAAAAAAGATTGTGTGTGAACATATATGTGAATTCAACCGGATTATTGCAGCAACAATGAAATTACTACGGTTATCATGGAAAATCACTCTTTGAAATATACCTGTAATCAACGCTGCTCGCCGCTTGTGGTTTTCTTTTGAAATGTACATTCAGGGTCACCTTGATCAACTGGGATCAACCATGCAGGGCTGTGAAGTTATGGTCATGAGCCCAGCTGGAGAACCACCCCATTGGGTAAGTGTTATAAAGACGACATCAGAGAGAATGACGTGAAAAGTGTGCTAATTTACCTAGAAACTGCAACAAAATGTCGCCAAAAAAAATAGGTCAAGTAAAAATTTAGGCGATTAGACACAGTTGACCCTGATCTTTTGCGCCCCTTTCCTTCACACACTGAGACATTTCCACCGCAACATTTTGTCTCGTCAATGATACTGAATAAATGTGTATTGATTAGCATTAGCTAGCCCGATCAACGAGGTCCATGCATTCACACGGTACAACAATCTTCAGAGACGGACAAGCCTTAACGGTTCAGAGGAACCTTGTTTACTTGCTCAGTCACTATGATGCGATTAGACGGGTCTTACCGTGGTCCAGGGCAGCAGAACCTTGTTGGCTCACCATCACTGCAACTGGATTTTTGGAAACCAGTAAGACGAGAGTTGTGTTCATCCTTCATTTTCGTACCAAGACAGTCATGTCAGTTTCCTATTCATTCAACCACTCTTCAGTTTTGGGCACGGTTTGTGCTTCTTTTTCCGTAGAACATAAATATTTATATTCAGTCAGCATATCTTAGTGCCGAAGAAGGATGTGCTTGTGAATATATCTGTCACACAGCATTGTGGGTTAGGGCATATTCTAGGTGTACGCTAACAAGTGTATTTAATGTTTAATGTGATTGGAGAAGTACTTTGTCATTTTAGGCAATTGGCATAGAATTTATACACGCTCCTGAAGTGATTTTGGAAGCAATAATACTTGCGGCAGATATTTGAGTTTGAGAGAGAATCCTTGGTGTTGTTTTATTGTAGCTGACAGGCAGTTAAGAAAGAACAGACTGCCTGAGGGCCGCAGTCCAACCTTCACACAACAAACGCGTGAATCTCTCCAGTATCATTGAGGTGACAGGAAGCGTTTGGTGAAAACGTCCCGGAGACAAGAGGAAAGGCCACGCTGAAATTTTTTCACTTTGTGCTTCGTAAGATCAGGGTCAACGGGTACTCCAATCGGCCCGGTTTTTACATAACGAGTAATGTGACTGTTTTTTGGGCAAATGGCATCATTCGGTGGCAATTTCCAGCAATATTAGCAGGATTTTAAGACCGTTCTGTCCTTTATATCTTCTTTATGACACTTATCTAATTCAGCAGTGGGGCCGTTCTCCAGCTGGGGTGACTGGCCTTGAGCTTGTGCGTCACCTGCAAAGCAGCAAAACTCAACGTCTGTGAACCAATGGGAGTTTAACCGAGGAGTAACCGACCAATCAGGTCGGCTTTGGAGGAAAAAAAGACCTCCGGAGACACACGTTAAATAGAATTCCTTTATTTTACATCAGGCACAGGAATATGTTTCAACACAATATTCAATAAAGAAAGGTTTTTATGGCTTTCGTGATCTGGCTTTTTCCACTTTCAACCAAAAGACAGAAAGCAGGCATTAAAATTCAAGGGCAACTCAAGTGTAAGATGGATGATCAAAAACAATATTTACTTTTGTTTCTGTTTCTGTGTTTATACATGCTGTAGTGCAATAAGAGTTTTCCATAGGGGAGGGGGGAGGGGGGACGGGGGGGATGCTCACAGAAAGACACAAACTGCAACAACTTTCAAAGACACTTTGAGGCGCTCTCATCTTAAAAGCCTCTGGCTTCGCCCAAACCACAGCAAGGTCAATATTAATGAGGCTGGTTAGCATGGTGTGGCCCGAAGGGGAACATCTGTGTGTTTTCGAGAGAATGTTTGGAAAGCGTGGCAGCAGTGCTGCGTGTGAGGCGGTTTTTGGACAGCGGGCGGGGTCCGGAAGGGGCGGGGTCAACAGATGAAGAAAATGTCTTCCAGGATCTGGCTCTCCTCTGTGTCCCTCCACAGGGGACGTGGGGGACTGGGTGCGGAGGGGCCCAGGGGGGAAGCAGAGAGAGGAGAGGGGCGGGGGACCGGGGCTTCCGAGTGGGGCGGGCCCGGCGCTGGATGGGGGCGGAGACGGGGCTAAACACGTCCAGCAGCTCGATCAGAGACGAGTGCAAACTGCGAAGAGGATAAACACACCCGGGGAGATTAGTGTGCATTTACTCTTTCAGCCCAATAGGGGGCGCTGCTCATTCCTTTTCTCCATCTTAGAATGAGAAGCACACCCTGGAGAGTGGTGGCGCAGGAACGTTGTGTCCGTTCGCCAGAGACAACAGCGGACACGATTTACAGTATCCTGAATTAAATCCCCAAGCATGCTGCATAGATTTCAAGGCTTAGGGAAAAACCTGACTTCAGTCATACAAATAAAAGCACTTTGAACTGCAGTCAGAGAGGAGACGGGAGAAAGGGAGGGAATGTGATTAGTAAAGTCTATCTGGCACATACAGTACTTTGGCTATGGCAATGAAGGGGACTTCAACTTTCAAGGGAAAGAGAGAGAGAGGAGGGTGGAGAGAGAGGAGGGTGGAGAGAGAGATGGATGGAGAGAGGAGGAGGAGGGGGAGAGGTGGATGAGAGAGGGGTAGAGGGGGAGAGAGGAGGGTGGAGAAAGGTGGAGGGGGAGAGGTGGATGGAGAGAGGAGTGGAGGGGGGAGCGAGTGAGGGGTGGAGAAAGGTGGAGGGGGGAACAGAGGCACAGAAGGCGTGAGGTTCAGGGCCTGGAGATCAGTATGCCGACACACTTCCCCGGCGCGTGAATATTTCACTACACGAGCTCGTATGCGTGATACAACCTTGCACAGGGGAATCCCTAGGGGGCGCTAGAGGAGCAGGACGAAACACGCAGTACGGATCCTGCGCGCTCCACCAAACGAACGGGCGAATAAAAAATAAATAAATAAATAAAGAGCAAGATGAAGCTAATAGAGATCAAACCCACAGTCTGGCCTCTTGATAAATTATTCAGCTGGTACATAGACGGACAAGCGCGTTTCACATTTAAAACATGAATTCTATGAACCGTGCTCCTCTGATGTTGCTGACATAATTCTCCGCTCATTCCAGTCGCCGTCAATTTGCATTCCTGCGTTCCTGAGCGAGCGAGCGAGCGGGAGGCCAGGCTTTTATTTATTTATTTATTTACAGTGGAGCGGCGAGCGAGCGTGCGAGCGTGCGTGTTCCCCCTCGCCAGCTCGCCGCGGTCTCGCGCGATTCCCTACAAAACGACAGCGAGATCAAAACCAACAAAACCTTAAATGACCACCCGCCCGTTTCATTTACACATTAACACGTAACTCCTGGACAGCAGGGGGCAGCGGTTCATAAACAGAGGGGGAGGGCAGGTCAGAGATGGGGGGGGTGGGGCTAAAAGAGGAGGAACGCCCCAGCAGACAGGCAAGGGTTTGTGGGTAATAACGCATTGGGGGGGGGGGGGGGCTAAAGCCAAACTAAGGTAAATCTGTCATCTTCACTTGGCCTCCATGTGCCTGTCAATAACAGTTAGCGGGGAGAGAGCGGGGAACAGTGTCAGCGGGGGGTGTGGGGGAGCGGGGGGGAGGGAGCGAGCGTGAGTCTGAGGGCGGGGGGGGGGGGGGGGGGGGGGGGGGGGGGGGGGGGGGGGTTGGGGGGGAGGGGGCTTTTGGCCGGGACCCGCGTGCGGAAATGTGAGAATTAGCATTTTTTATTTGTTGATTTATTTAACGGACAGCCCTCTCAAACAGCCATCCATCAACGAGTGACACGGCCAATATGAATAATGCATCCCCCATCACCCGCCCGCCCGCCCGCCCGCCACAATTCTATAACAGGAAATGAGGGGTACAGTTTGGGCAACGAGGGGGGGTGGGTGTGGGGTGGATGCAAATATCCTTGGCAGAGTAATATTTACTGAAGGCCTTTATTACTTTTCTCAAGGTTCAGTGGCGAATGGCCAAGGGACATTAATATCACTTATGGGACGCTTCCCGAATTCTGCCCTATGATATTCAGAGAGCTCTGGGAGGGAGGGGGGGGCGGGCAGGAACGCGTGGAACTCAGCATCCTGGGACAAGGACAGGAAAGTGACAGTTTAACGGCTGCCATTTTAAACATTTTGCTGCACGATGTCAGGACAACTGGGTCCATTTACCCACATCACCCACGTTGAAAAAAAAAAAAAAAAAAAACATTTCTAACTTCTTTCATGAAAGAGACCTGGATCTATATGGAGTAAGAGAAACTTTCTCTGGGCCTCTGGTCACAGGCACAGTGACCCCCCCCCCCCCCTAAAACCGAGGACTTTTGTGAGCACTTTGGAGACCCCTTTCTCCCCTGGCTTCCTAAAAGCCCAGTACAGGCTACCCTAACCCCAATCCCTATAACCCCCAATTCATAAACCTGAAACCAACACTGAGCCACTTTAGTTTGACGGTTTGCCTGAAAACAATACTGATTTAAAAAAAATAAAATCAGTTTACCATGTGCACTCTTTCACTCCCTCCCTCCCTCCCTCCCTCCCCTCCCTCTCCTCCTCTCTCCCTCTCTCCCTCACTCCCTCACTCACTCCCTCACTCTCTCCCTCACTCCCTCTCTCCCTCACTCCCTCACTCACCTCCTCTCACTCCCTCCCTCACTCCCTCCTCCCTCCCTCACTCCCTCACTCCCTCCCTCCCTCTCCTCCCTCCCTCCCTCCCTCTCTCCCTCACTCCCTCTCTCTCTCCCTCACTCCTCACTCCCTCACTCTCTCCCTCACTCCCTCACTCTCTCCCTCACTCCCTCACTCTCTCTCCTCACTCCCTCACTCCCTCACTCTCTCCCTCCTCCCTCTCTCTCCTCACTCCCTCCCTCTCTCCCTCACTCCCTCCCTCTCTCCCTCACTCCCTCTCTCTCTCTCTCCCCTCA
Organism: Synaphobranchus kaupii; assembly: GCA_029718625.1. Lineage (NCBI taxonomy): Eukaryota > Metazoa > Chordata > Actinopteri > Anguilliformes > Synaphobranchidae > Synaphobranchus > Synaphobranchus kaupii. Next base: position 3,656,257 of record CM056392.1, read on the forward strand.
CTCCCTCCCTCCCTCTCTCACGCTCTCATTAAAGATGGCTGTCACGCCCGAGTGACCCCTTTCATTTACAGGCTGGCGTGGTAATATAAAAATGCGATATTGGCGAATGCGTACGCCCAGCATGTCAATTTTCCTGCGGATCAATACCCACGCCAGCGGAGCAACGGAGGCGGGGGGGCGGGGGGCCACGGGGCGGGGCTTTCGCCGCACATCCGCAGCGGGAGAATTCTCTAATTACCGCTAGGCTCCATCATAACCACACCGCCTTTGGGGGGGTGGGGATTAAAATGTAAGGCTACAGCAAACGTACTTCAGCAAACATTTTTTTTTTTTTTCCCCTTCCCCCCCACCACTCCTTCTGATTTTTTTGATAAACTGGGGAACGTCTGAAGCCTTGAGTTTTGAGGCCCGAGGCTAAAAAGGTCGCAGATCGTTGCCGTTTTCTTGTCACAATCTATTTTTTATTTTTTTTTTATTTTTTTTGGCATGTGGTTACTGAGGCGCAGTATTTCCTCCAACAGGGACAGCGCTTAACCATGGCCCTTTTTACCAAGATCGTTCATTTGATCAAGATGCTTAACTTGAACAGGTGCCGAACACATCAAGCGACACGCAACGGCCATTTTGTGGAACCAACTACTCGTGAAAAAAAGGAGGAGGTCCACCCATCTACCAGGGAATTAAATTAACGTTTTCACCCACTGGTCTGGGTTTTTTAGAGTGGCTTGTGGATTCCAAAACTCACCAGCATTTTACGAGCCATGTTACCTTTCACAAAACAACGCAACTTTCTTGGTTACCTGCCAAAGTGGCTGCTAGAGTAGAAAATCTACCAGCCACGATCAAACTTTTACCAGCATTTGGCTGGTGGCAGGCATTCATTTCATGCCCTGCCATCTACCCATAAAAAAATCGCGGTGCCAAAAAGCAATTACCTGTATGACCTGCCGTTGCTACACTGACAGACGTACGGTAGAAATACAAACCAATGTGGGCTGCAAGGCTTTTATTAGCTTTTTCCCATTCAAATCGGCTGGTGATTCTTACAATCTCTTGTTTTGACAGGGCCCTCATAGAAGCGGGTTGGGAAAATATTTTATATTGCATAAACCGTTTAAAACGCTGTCTCGCCCCTTCAGTCCTTTCATTTATGAATATTAAGAATTATTTGATGCGATTTCTACCGACCGGAAAAGCGAACGCCTCGTTCCCTTCTCTCCAAACATTCGCCAGCTGTGAAATTGTATTGCCCAGTAGTTTTGTGTCACAATTTGCATACATTAGCATTTTCTGGGCCAATTCGTGGCACTAGGACACGGCCACGCCCGTCTGATCCAAAAGGTGGAATCTGCTCACCGAAGAAGGTGGAGGTTCTGGGAGGGGTTAAGAGTCTTTTTCGGACAGGGGCAGGTGGAGACGTGGCGGAGGGACAGGTTAAGAGTCTGTTTCGGACAGGGGTGGGGTGGAGACGTGGCGGAGGGACAGGTTAAGAGTCTGTTTCGGACAGGGGTGGGTGGAGACGTGGCGGAGGGACAGGTTAAGAGTCTGTTTCGGACAGGGGCGGGTGGAGACGTGGCGGAGGGACAGGTTAAGAGTCTGTTTTGGACAGGGGGTGGGTGGAGACGAGGCGGAGGGACAGGTTAAGAGTCTGTTTTGGACAGGGGCGGGTGTAGACGTGGCGGAGGGGGACAGGTTAAGAGTCTGTTTCGGACAGGGGTGGGGTGGAGACGTGGCGGAGGGACAGGTTAAGAGTCTGTTTCGGACAGGGGCGGGTGGAGACGTGGCGGAGGGACAGGTTAAGAGTCTGTTTCGGACAGGGGGTGGGTGGAGACGTGGCGGAGGGACAGGTTAAGAGTCTGTTTCGGACAGGGGTGGGTGGAGACGTGGCGGAGGGACAGGTTAAGAGTCTGTTTCGGACAGGGGTGGGTGGAGACGAGGCGGAGGGACAGGTTAAGAGTCTGTTTCGGGACAGGGGTGGGTGGAGACGAGGCGGATGGACAGGTTAAGAGTCTGTTTCGGACAGGGGTGGGTGGAGACGTGGCGGAGGGACAGGTTAAGAGTCTGTTTCGGACAGGGGCGGGTGGAGACGTGGCGGGAG